>OY821518.1:104943843-105284635 GCA_963682025.1 Cordilura impudica
TAATTTAAGGTTTTATTAAATACATGTTGCAGATTAACTGTGTGAATTTTTAAGTAAATCCCTATACCAGAATTTTTTGACACGGATTTTATTTTTGCGGATTTCGAGAAAACTTGGATTTTTGTGACATATTCTGTAAATGTACTCTTTCTAAATACTTTGTATCAAAAATTCATCACTTTTCTACTTTTAAATGTTATATTTTATCTTACTAGCCTAGGGTTTCGGAAAAAAATAATATGACTCCATTAACCCTTTTGGAATTGGGGTCACATATGACCCCAAGCTAATAAAAGACAATTTATTAAAAAACTCAAATATTTTGTAAGTGCTGTCCAATTATTAAATGCGACGCTTAAAATATAATAGCCAAATGTATAAAAGTTTCGTTCCAAAATTTTGGAATAAATTCGAGAACGTTAACCCAAGGCCAGCTTTGGATTTTAAGATATTTTAAAATAAAAATGACCTAAAAAGAGTTTTTCTATTAAACTCGTTGATACCACTATTTAGAATTTAAGAAAAATAATTCGGTTAGCTTTTATTTAGTTAACCATTCAGTGCTCCTGGGATCAAAATAATACATTGTGATATATCTTTGGTGCAATTATCTGCTTATTGCTCGCGAATATAAATTAAAATAACTTTTAACCAATTTTGAGTACTTAAAAGTATAGAGACCAAAAAAGGGTGATGGCTTTAATCAATTTCTCAAAGTTGAAAAAAATGCCATCAAATTTCATGACCTGATTTTTTTTTGGCACAAAAAAGGTCTGGGGCATTTGCTATTTCTTGGCGAGGTTTTATTCGATTTTGAAGTTTTATAGCCTTTTGAAAGGATAATTTAATACTGATCCCGAATTATATAACAGCTTGTCGGTAAAATTAAACTATAGAAGAAATTTTCGTAAATTCTGAAAAAAATTCATATTTTCCCCATATAAACACACATGAAATTTTCAATCGCTTTGCGTCACGACTAAGCGTTTTTTGATTGGCCCAAATTTTGTATTTCTCAGATTTTTTGCTATTCGCATATTTCTAGGGGTGAGACCGACAGTTTGAACACTTTTTTTATTAAGGGCCACCCTACTATGTATACGTCATCACAGCTTTCGTTTGGTTTACCAATGCATTTTATTTCGTACTAGCTCTTTTTACCCGGTCTTGCCCGGGATAAAAAGGCCTTTGACGCGCTAAGTACTTAGTCGCAAATTAACAAATTTCCCAATAAAATGAACTTTCTCCCCAAAAATTTTTTATTTCAATTCAAAATTTTTTGATTTTTTAATTTAGAAGTTTTTTATAGGATGCTGCAGCAAAAATAAGCTGCGAAAACGCTTTAAGTTTTTTTTCCAGTTTATTTATAAACATCAAATATAACGTAATGGTTCGCAAATTAAAGGAATCAGAACTTTTAAAAATTCAATTACTTCATTCAATAAGTTATCAGCAGAGACGTCAAATTCAAGTTTCAGAAATGAAAGACTCATGCGACGTTTAATATTGTGTCGCAAGGTTTCTTTAAGCAACTGCTTATAGTATATGTGTGGCCTCTTTTGATCAACAGGTAATTATTTCACATACGTAGATAGAATTTATCATTCGGCATTTCACTAAGCTGTGTTCCGCGAGCAAGTCGCGTCCGCTTCCGCGCGTTTGGCAGCCACACCCGTGCTGCCGCGCAGTTGTTGTGTACTTATTTTAATCACCAAAATATATTCTTCAGATCATTGCGATATCTAAGCTGACCTACGTTCCGCGAGCGCGTCACGTCCGCATCCGTCGCGTCCGCGCTCCGCGCGCCTCGCTCCGCTTCCTCGCAGCTACTACCCGTGCTGCCGCTTAGTTCTCTTTAACTTGTTTTAACCCGCGTTCGTGTGCCGCGCGCCGCTTCCGCGCGTTTGGCACCCGCACCTGTGCTGCTGCGCAGCTGTTGCCGATTTATTTTAATTGTCAAAATATATTGAAAAGAATACTCATTTTAAATGCATTTATTGTAGGACATATATCGAGAGCAGTATGCAAATATTCACTAAAATAAATGTTTAACAAAATTCGTTATATAAAAATATGTAAAAATTTAAAAATGAATTTGGGGAGTAAGTTCTTTTTTTATTTCGATAAAAAAAAAATGGGGAATTTGTTCATTTCTTTTGGGTACCTTTTTTTAAGTTTGAGGAATTTGTTCACCGTTATTTCCGTGTAAACCAAATTTCAGAGAAATCCGTTGAAAAATAAAAATTTGTATGGCGAACAAATATACCAAAAAACAGAAAACGAATTGTATACAAAAAGTGGGCATAAAAGTAGGCGTGATCGGTAAAAGTCATATGGCGGCCTTCCCTGGAATATGTACTAAATTTCGGAGAAAGCCATCGAAAAATAAAAGTTTGTATAGCAATCAAATAAAGAAACAAATAAAAGGAAAAAAATAAGTTTTATATACATAGAAGTTGGCGCAAAGTAGGCGTGGCCTGTAAGAAGCATATGGTGACCTTCCCTGTAGTATAGAGATCGTGTGACCAAATTTTAGACATCCCTTGAAAAATAAAAATTTCTATAGTGAACAAATATACCATAAAACAGAAAATTAATTTTGTATAAAAAGTGGGCAAGAATCATATGGCGACCTCTCTGGAGTACAGAGTTCATGTGTAGCAAATTTCAGAGAAATCCGTTAAAAAAAAAATTGTGTAGCGAACAAATGTACCAAAAAACAGAATATGAATTGTATACAAAAACAGTAGGCGTGACCGGTACGAAGAATATTTCGACTTTCCTGGAGCAGAGAGATCGTGTGTACCAAATTTCAGAAAAATGCGTTGAAAAATAAAAATTTGTATAGCGAACAAATATACCAAAAAACAGAAAATGAATTGTATACAAAAAGTGGGCGCAGAAGTAGGCGTGGCCGGCAAGAATCATATGGCGACCTCTGTGAAGTACAGAGATCGTGTGTAGCAAATTTCAGAGAAATCCGTTAAAAAAAAAATTGTGTAGCGAACAAATGTACCAAAAAACAGAATATGAATTGTATACAAAAAGTGGGCGTAATAGTAGGCGTGACCGGTAAAAAGTATATGCTGACCTTAGCTGGAGTACGGGGATCGTGTGTACCGAATTTCAGAGAAATCTGTTAACAAATGAAAATTTGTATAGTGAACAAATATGAATAAAACAGAAAATGAATTTTACATAAAAAGTGGGCGTAAAAGTAGGCGTAGCCGGTAGAAAGTATATGGCGACCTTTCCTGGGGTATAGAGATCGTGTGTACAAAATTTCAGCAAAATCCGTTGGAAACTAAAAATTTGTATAGCGGTCAAACAAACAAACAAACAAACAGAAAATGAATTTTATATATGTATATAGATACTACATTACTTTGCTCTCCCTTTTCTATTTTTATACCCTATACCACTATGTGGTTTGGGTATAATGACTTTGTGCTGCTGTTTGTAACAACCAAAAATATTTGACTTAGACCCATCTTTAATTATACCGATCGAATCAGAATCACTTTCTGAGTTGATTTAACAATGTCCGTCCGTCCGTCCGTCCGTCCGTCTGTGTGTCCATGTAAAGCTTGTAATCAAACTGCAGGTCGCAAATATCAATATATTTTGATGAAATTTGGTGTATAAGCTTTTATCGTCCATGGGATGAACGCTATTGAAATTGGTGAGAATCGGTCCATGTTCAGACCTAGCCCCCATACAAATTACCCATATGAAATCGACATAAATTGCCATAAGATCCAAATTGTCATATAGATCTTACTCAAATTGGGTTTGTATGCGTTCATTACATCCACTAATGAGTAGTCCAAAAATGATCCCTTTGACCCCATATAGAGCTGCTTCCCGATCTTCACTTAAATCTATTAAAAAGCAAAAATATTGCACTGATTCTTCTCAAATTTTGTTTGTATATATTTTTGCAAAATACAAGAGACTTTACCAAACATGATCAGGATTGGTCCATTTTTGAACCTAGTCTCCATATAGATATAGCATCCGATATGAACTTTTTCATATCTGCAGCCAAAAAAAATTAATAAAAATCCAACTCAAATTTGGTTTTTGCTTATTTTCTATGTCCAGTTAGTTGGACATAAGAGATAGGGTTTCTAAACGCATGGTATAGGGTATCGTATAGTCGGTCTAGACCGACTATAATTTTCTTACTTGTTGTTTTTGTTCTTGTAAAAAGCGCGTTAATTATTTCTTATGTGCTAATGATGATTCTTCGTAGTTTATAATTTTTTCTAATTGTTTTCTATCTGTCAACCCTGGTATGTATGACAGACTATAAAATTTTTTGGTGTTGTTAATCTTTCCGTTTTCGGGATTTTCAGTTGTAGCCTTTTTTATTGAATTATTTATAATATTGGCTGTATTAAAATATCTTTCACTTTATTTATATTTTTGTTCTTGAATTTGTTGTCACTCAATTTTAAAGCTTTGTTGATAAGGTTTGAAGCAGTGTTTATTTTCTGTTTTTGTGCTTGTGTAGAGTTATAATTCATTAAACGTCCTGATGCTACTGTTTTTGTGTACCAATATGTTTCTATATTCCTATTATCACTGTGGATTTTCATATCCAGATATGCTATAGAATTATTTTCCTCTTTTTCAATAGTAAATTTAATTTTGTTGTGATATCCGTTGAATATTTTAAGTATTTCTTCTTCATCTCCTTTCCTAATTATTGCGAACAAATCATCTACATATTTTGTTATAAATTTTATCTGAACCCCGTTTTTCTCTAATTCTTGTGTTGTCTGCTCCAGTAGTGTATCCAGAACAATGTCGGCAATTGTTGGGGATAATGGGTTTCCCATTGGCATACCGTAAGTTTGGTTGTAAAAAGTTTCTCCATAAACGAAATAATTATTGTCGTTTAAACAAAATTGGAGCATTTTTAAGAATTGTGATCTAGGAATCTTTGTATGTTTTTGTAGAATGTTTAAGTTGGAATAATATTTTGGTTTTCAGGGTCAATAGCCAAGATATGACGTTCGAAAGTGTAAAGATTTTTTTTCATGCATTTATTTATTGGATCTTCACATAGTAAAGTGACAATGAGTTTTAAAATCTTAGAACTAAAATATTAAATCTGGCCAGTACAGAAAAAATTTAATTTTTTTACATAAATTCAAAATAAAAAATATTCAATGGCTTAAATTTCCTCAAGCATTTATTAGGAGATCAGCAGTCTCTCTCCGTCTTAGGCGTTGTTCCTTCATGATACCTACACCGGGCACAGACAATAAAAGTGAAAAAAGGAAAGTGCACTTTTTTATTGTTGGCGTGTTTTCCGTTGCCTACCTGTAAGGGATTTTTTTTACAGAAAATCCACTCACATCTATGAGTGCTCATTATTTGGAAATTTATAAAAAACTTGAAGAGAATGGATATGGGCCCTAGTTTTAGAAGGCTCATTCATGTAAATATGCTCCCTTAATTTATTTTAAATGAAAACATTTGATCTTGAGCCAGAATAATTTCAAACTTAATCATTAAAATGATAAAGATCGAAATTAAGTTTTTTTTATTTTTATAGAAAATAATGAATTTAAGCTTCAATGAATATTTATCACCATTTTCGTTAAAAAACAGCAACTTTGGTGTTTAATAATTTTCGAAATCAAATAACGTAAAGACTGTCAAAAGCGAGCATATAAATTTGATTAAGTATGGGCTTTATAAAGTTGATATGTTCCTTTATTTTAAAGCCATTTTCTTAATTCAAAATTAAATCAATTGTTAAAATCCGGTTAATAAATTATCCGTCAAATAATAAATATCAACATGAGCACTAAACAATATATGAATATATTATTTTAAAGCAATGATTGCCAGACGTAGTAAATTTTGGCGAGTGTACGAAAAATAATTTTGTATAAATTTATCTTAAGCTTTGTTAAATTTGCGGTGATTGTATAGAAAAAATATTAAAATACGAAAAATGCTAAAAACAACATTTAAATGTATTTAATAGGAAATATGTATATTTAAAATTTGATAGCTTTTCTACAAAAACCAAATATGTTGAACTCATAAAAAAAATAATGATAAAAGATATGAAATGTGTTGAAATGAAAAAACTGGTAAAAACACACTAAGTAAAAATTAAGTATTTAATATATTAAATGGCATGATTTTCGTCTCTCTTTTCACATATCTGGAATCATGTATAAAATATAGAAACCTTATACTAAATGAATTTGAATTTTAAGTTAAAAAATGAAACAAATATGTAACAATTAATTTAAATGCCAATCTGGCAAACAGCAATATTGCTACGCCAAATATAGACTGTAACTATGTAATAATTAATAAGTATGTTTAAACTTTTATATTATAATCTTACACTATAATCTTAATAATAAATGAAAAAACTTGTTAAGATTTATTTTGTGACCAATATTATTTATGAGATTTTTTTTTATTTTTCGGGCTAATTATTGTCAATTATATATTAAGATGATAATAAAAAAAATTCAAATTATTACATCCTTTTCACTCGACGCACAGTGGACCATATTTTGAGAAGGCGGCCAAAAATCATTTTTTTTTGTTACCGATTTTAAAGTTATGTTATTTATTTGAAAGTAAATACAAGTAAACCTCGGGAGCCAAAAAATTGCGACTCTATCTCAACTATATCACAGCGAATAGGGTCTTCGAAAATGGGCTTTCTCAGTATTTTGCTAAAAATAAAAAATTTCTTTGCAAATTTTTATTTTTGAATGACTGTAACTTTTTTGATTTAAAAGATTTTGAAGTGAAATAAATTTTGTATAATTTTGTGGCTTCCATTCTATTAATGTTAAAAATGTAAAATCACTGAGTCATTCCGAAATTTAAAAAAAAAATTTTTAAAAAAGGTCAGAATTTTCCGAAAATCTCAAAAGCAGTCAGAAAAAATCTTGCACTCTTCTATAGTACGAACCCTCCCCTATACTCCTATATAACAGAACAATTTTTCTGACCCAAGGTTAGATATTTTCTGCAAAATTTATGAATACAAAAGTTGTCCACTATGTGGTCAGGATATATTAAGTTTGAGGTGATGTTTGTTTGTAACTGCCAAAAATATTGGACCTTTATCCATCTTTCATTATACGGATCGACTCAAAAACACTTTGTGAGTCGATTAAACTATGTCCGTCCGTCCGTCTGAGTGTCATGAATACAAAAGTCGGTCGTACCGTTGCACCGCGGAGTATTTTTTGCGTTTCGGTAGAGTTGTCAGGAGTTGTTATATACTTATAAAAAAGGGTTGAGATATAATGCGTTTAATTGTTACAGGTACATTTACATAGGTATCTTTCAAAAACATTAATAGTCTGAAATAGAGTTATATAGTTTAAATACCTGACAAAATGGGAAACAATTTAAATAACAGGTAAATGGTAAAAAAACTATTGCGACATAGCCCTTTAAGATATGAGCAGGTATGCTTCTCCTTTTAAAAGGGGTTAGGGTGTGGGTTTTTTATGCATCTAAAAGTGGTAATAAAAGATAAAAATTTGTAAATGGTAAAAAAAAAACTATTGCGACATAGCCCATTAAGATATGAGCAGGTATGCTTCTCCATTTAAAAGGGGTTCGGGTGTTGGTTTTTTATGCTTCTAAAAGTGGCAATAAAAGATCAAAATTTTTTATTATTTTAATTTTTATCGACCTTTTTCTATATAATATTAATGTTTTTGGAATTTCCATCAGGCTTTCAAGGTCAAATTCTATCCTATATGCAAAAAAAAGACTTATTTCATATTTTTCTCCGACGTTTCTTAGGCTGTTTTCCTACCTCTTCAGGGATTATTTTTATTGAATCTGGCAACAACAAATTATAAAAGCAATAATATTTAGTACATACACATCAAACAATATACAATAACATGTAAAGAACAATTTAACTTACATAAAATCTTAGATTTGTTTCACATTTTAATTTTCAATTTAAATTTGAATTGTAACAATGCACACAGTACAATTAAACACAAAAATAAAACAAAAATATAAATGTATAATTACTAAAAAATAAAAAATATCACAGGTTAAACTTTTCTTATTGCTAGTATCACAGTTGAAAATGGACTAAATTATAATATTGCTATCGTATAATTCGCGTTCGTTCGGTCTTTATCCTCTTTTTTGTTTACGGCTAAATTTTGTCTCTCCTGTATTCGCAAGCTTTCCAGTGTAAATCTTCTGTTTACCCTCCACTCCACATCTAGTATGCTAACATTGTCTAAATTTGGTGTGTGTTTGTTATCAATGCAGTGTAGGGATAAAGCTGTTGTGTATTTTAGTTTTTCAATGTCTGCTTTATGTTCGTTTATCCTAGTAGCTAAATTTCTTTTTGTTGTTCCTACGTACACTTTGCCGCACACCTCGTCATTATTACCATTACATTTAATTTCATAAACTACATTGCTACGATCATATTTTTATACCCTATACCACTATGTGGTTTGGGTATAATGACTTTGTGCTGCTGTTTGTAACAACCAAAAATATTTGACCTAGACCCATCTTTAATTATACCGATCGAATCAGAATCACTTTCTGAGTTGATTTAACAATGTCCGTCCATCCGTCCGTCCGTCCGTCCGTCCGTCCGTCCGTCCGTCCGTCCGTCCGTCCGTCCGTCCGTCTGTGTGTCCATGTAAAGCTTGTAATCAAACTGCAGGTCGCAAATATGAATGTATTTTGATGAAATTTGGCATATAAGCTTCTATCGGCCAGGGGATGAACGCTATTGAAATTGGTGAGAATCGGTCCATGTTCAGACCTAGCCCCCATACAAATTACCCATATGAAATCGACATAAATTGCCATAAGATCCAAATTGTCATATAGATCTTACTCAAATTGGGTTTGTATGCGTTCATTACATCCATTAATGAGTAGTCCAAAAATGATCCCTTTGACCCCATATAGAGCTGCTTCCCGATCTTCACTTAAATATATTAAAAAACAAAAATATTGCACTGATTCTTCTCAAATTTTGTTTGTATATATTTTTGCAAAATACAAGAGACTTTACCAATCATGATCGGGATCGGTCCATTTTTGGACCGAGTCCCTATATAGATATAGCATCCGATATGAACTTTTTCATATCTGCAGTCAAAAAAATTAATAAAAATCCCACTCAAATTTGGTTTTTGCTTATTTTCTATGTCCAGTTGGTTGGGCCTAAGAGATAGGGTCTCTAAACGCATGGTATAGGGTATCGTATAGTCGGTCTAGACCGACTATAATTTTCTTACTTGTTCAATTTTGGTTTTTGTTTGTGTAAACAGTGTGTTAATCGTTTTGTTAGGTTTGTGAGCCAATGCTATTGTTTCGTCATCTATTATCTCCTGCATTTGTTTACTCTCTGTGAGTTTGGGTATATATGAGAGACTGTAAAATCTTTTGGTGATGCCAGATGTGTTGTTTATTGTTTGTTCCCGAGTTTCTTCATTTGTTGCCTTGTTTATTAAATTATTTATGATATTTATCTGATAATTATTTGTCGTTAAAATATTTTTAATTATTTTTAAGTTCTTGTCTTTAAATTTGGTATCGCTTAATTGATTTACTTTTTTAATTAGATTTATCGCAGTGTTTGTTTTTTGTTTCATTGGCTGAGTGGAGTGGTAATTAATTAAACGGCCTGATGCCACAGATTTAGTAAACCAATCCGTTATAATTTTATTATCCTCCCTATAGATTTTCATATCTAAATAGGGAATGGCATTGTGTTGTTCTCTTTCAATTGTGAATTTTATTTTTTTATGGTATTTGTTAAATGTATTTAAGATATGTTCCTCATCATTTTTCCTAATAATGGCGAAAAGGTCATCAACGTATTTAGTTATAAGTTTTATGTTAATATTCTTCGCTTTTAATTCTTTTATAGCTTCCTCAAGCAAAGTGTCTAGGACAATGTCAGCTATCGTTGGTGACAATGGATTACCCATAGGCATACCATACGTCTGATTATAATATGTCTCCCCATAGATAAAATAGTTGTTGTCGTTTAAACAGAATTTAAGTAAATTTAAAAATTGGGATCTGGGTATTTTTGTATGTTTTTGTAACATATTCCAATGGTTCATGATATTGTTTATAGCTAACTGAATAGGTATGTTGGTAAACAACGATACCACGTCCAGAGATATTAAAATTTCGTCGTCGGCGAGTGTTATTTCATTAAGTTTGGTTTTCAATTCCAATGAGTTTTTAATATTATATTTATCCAATATAATGTTTTTTAAGATGCTTCCAATGTATTTGGACAGGTTTTTATTTTACATAATTGCAAGAAAGAGTATTTATAATAATGTTTCCACAATTATTATTCATTACAATTTGTGCAATGGCTAAGTACTGTTACAGAGATCTGGCAGATATTTATTTTCAACGAAATTATGTAGACGATGTAATTTTGCACATAGTGAGCAACGACTTCTTTAAGAATTGTAACCTAGAAGACATTGAAATGCACAAAGGAAAAATTACTAATTTTGCATCGAATTTGAAAAGACGGTACATTGAATGCTCTCATAGCAAGGCAAAGATGTACAAACGTTACCAAGACTGGTTAATAAAGGAACTTATTTTTGAGAGTGCATCTACAACTGCCAACGAAAGTGGAAAAAAGGGTCGACCAGCAAAACCAATTGACGGATGTAGTGAAAGATCTCGAAGGCGCAAGCTGTAGAATATCAATGAAGAAATTTCTCAAAGAATTATTAAGGATTCATTTTTGCACCAAATTCAACCAACCCAAAATAAAAAAAATAAAATTGAAATAATTGAAAAAATAGTAGAAGCGAGCCGAAAGCGCACAAAGAGGATTTTGAGAAGCATTCCTACACCAATTGAAGATAAGAAATTTACGCCGGAAGAAGCGTTCGCCCTATTTTTGGATTTGAAATTGACCAAAAATCAATATAAGGAATTGCGGAAGCGAACCAATGAAAAGAATAGTGGGATTTTTCCAGAGTATCGAGATTTAGTTTCTGCCAAAAAAGAATGCTTACCTTCACAATCTGCTATTAGTGTCACTTCAACATCAGCAGAAATAAAATTGCAATATCTCCTTGAACATACTGCAGAACGATTGCGAAATATGCTTGATACTGATCATTTATACATTACTTTAATTTCTCAATGAGGATGTGATGGATCCTCTGGTCAGAAACAATACAAGCAATTTAATGCCAAAAATTCATCAGATGCTAATTTATTTATGGTATCTTTCGTTCCATTACTGTTAACAAAAAGTATAGCGTCTTAGAGCCGTCAACTAGTAGAGCAACAGAAATTGATATATGGAAAAATGAAATTCCTTCTTCAACAAAGTATTGCAGACCAATAAAATTTGCATTCAAAAAGGAAACCAAAAATGTCATAACTGAAGAAGTTCAAAAAATAAAAGACCAAATTAAGGAACTTCAACCAGTAATATTTAAATTTGATGACCAAGACATTGAAGTATATTTTAAAATGTGTCTCACAATGATTGATGTAAAAGTTGCACAAGCTTTAACTGGAACAAAGTCAACATCAAGCTGCATTATATGCCAAAAGACATCAAGTCAATTAAGCCAACCCCCATCAGAAGACGATAGTTTTAAGGTAGCCTACGCATTTGGAATGTCTAGAATACGTTTCATGGAGCATATTCTTAAATTGGGTTATGATTTGGAATTTGGTCCGTTAGGCGAAACAGTGAGAAAAAACATAGAAAATGAAGAAAAAAGAAAGCAAAAAAAAAAACAAATTCTACAAAAATATCTACAGCTAGGCCTCGTAATCGACCAACCAAAACAAGGGGAAGGAAACACAAAAGATGGAAATACTGCAAGGAGATTTTTTTCCGATCCGGAAACTGCAGCATCTATCACAGGTGTAGATCATGAATTAATAAGACGATTCAAAATCATATTACAAGTTCTAGCATGCAGCAGAAAGATAAATGCAAAAAAATTTGGAGAGTACGCCAATAAAACAGTTATACTTTACAATGAAAAATACTCTTGGAGATATATGCCATCCACAGTTCATAAAATTTTGTACCATGGGTAACAAATAATTCAAAACAATATGCTATCCATAAGAGATCTATCTGAAGAAGCGCAAGAAAAAAAGGAACAATGACTACAGATTCCTTCGCTAGTACAACACAAGGAAAATGTCCAGATGTTGTACTAATGAAGACCTTATCACTATTTTATTGTGCACTTCAGATCCATATATGTCCAACATTCGTCAAAAATGAAATACTACCTCTATTGAATTACACGAAGAAGCTAAACAACTTCTAGAAGATGAAAATCAAGGCTATTTAAAAGAAATTTTTACTAAAATTGGTTGATTTAAAGTACTTGTAACGACACGTTTCCGCTTTATGCTGGGGCATAACTCAGCGTGCCCAGGATTCGTTACACTAATTTATTATCGACGGAAAAGAGAAATAAATGAAACAAAACACCACTTTATTATTTTACTTAATTCACTAATTTATTTATTTTTTTGGTTTTGTGCTCGCGTGAGCCGTTCGCTTGCGACTTGCCAAAGTATACCGTACTCGTATCGTACCGATGCTGTCCTGAGGCGTCGGGTTGACGTGGTCGAGAGTGGAGACCCGTTCTCTCGGTTAGTTGGACCGTGTGGTCGGTTGACGTGGCCAAGTGTGGAGACCCGTTCTCTTGGTTGGTCAGTTGGGCCCAGTCGAGAGTGGAGACCCGTTCTCCCGATAGGACGTAGTGGTATGGTCAGTTGGCTTAGTCAAGAGTGGAGACCCGTTCTCTTGATAGGCCGCCGTGCTACGGTTGGTTGACTGCGCCAAGAGTGGAGACCCGTTCTCTTGGTTGGTCAGTCGGGCGTAGCCGAGAGTGGAGACCCGTTCTCTCGGTAGGCCGCAGTGGTACGGTCAGTTGGCTTCGCCAAGAGTGGAGACCCGTTCTCTTGGTAGGCCGCAGTGAGATGGTCGATTGACTGACCCAAGAGTGGAGACCCGTTCTCTTGGTTGGTCAGTCGGGCGTAGCCGAGAGTGGAGACCCGTTCTCTCGGTAGGCCGCAGTGGTACGGTCAGTTGGCTTAGCCAAGAGTGGAGACCCGTTCTCTTGGTAGGCCGCAGTGGGATGGTCGGTTGACTTAACCAAGAGTGGAGACCCGTTCTCTTGGTTGGTCGGAACAAGCAGTCTTTGTCTGAGTCAATGTCTTGTTGCTTAGTAAGTGGTATCTACTGAAGAACGGAGACCCAATTTCTTCAGTTTAATACGACCTTACCTCACAGCCGGTCGCTGGCTAACTCGCCATTTTTCACCAGTGCACTGCCTTTTATACTAATCGCTGTCTGTACGCGACACATCAATTACAGACTGCAGCTATAGCTAACATGTGTGGGTAACATTTGGTGAGTACGTCGTATGTTAACTTAGAAGCTATGTATGTTAAATAAATACATTATAATTGAAAGTGATGTTATAGAAATAACACTATACTCATTATGGTAACATTATAATTGCCTGAATGTTAATATAAATAAAAGCTTTTACTGGTTATGATTATAACTTAAAGTGAGAGAACAAAATAAGCAAGTGAGTTAAATATATATGAATTAAATTATAGTTTAAATTCATTTTCTCTTTACATGTTCTTTTTTTTCTAATACAAATTAGGGCGGAGAGCCAAATATAATAAAATTCAATTAATATCATAATTGATGTTGGCGTAAAAACGAGTCTTACGACTTTTACTCGTCACATACTTTTTCATTACACTAACAATAAGTTACACTTTTTTTATATAGTTAAAAAATTTTTTTGATTTAAAATTTTATATATTTTCTAAATTTACAATAAAAATTGTTATATTTCATAAATTTACCATAAAAATTGATACAGAAATATTTGAAAAGACAATAAAAAAAATTTAACTAAAGCAAAAACATACGAGTTTTTCATTGAAACTTCTCTATCTTGAACCAATATAAGGTAACTTTTACTTTATACTTTTACTTTTACTTTTAAATTATATTTTATCTCGGGATCTTTCAAAAAAAAAAACAACCTTTGGCCATTGCGCACATTAGGACTAAAAAGTTTACGGGGGCCAAAGTTTGGCATTTTCTGAAAAAATTTACTTAAAAAATTGTTAAAAAGTATTAGTTGTAAAATTAGCTGAAAAAATAAGACATTATATTAAAAAAAAACCTTTTTTTACCTTTTAACACTTCACTTTTGTAATAAAATTCAACTAAAAATGAAAATTTATTTTAAACCCTCCGTAACTTTTTTTATTTTCGGTCAAGAATTATGTTTTATAGCAAAGCTTAAAGGCTAAAGTCTCACCGACCAAACGAAAAAACCGCATATCAAAATTCCAATCCAATCAAAAGTTATAGATTTTTGACCGCCTTCTCGTCAAATGGTCCACTGTGCGACGCATAGTGGCGACCGTAGAGCAAACGAGGTTGCAAAAATCAAAATTTTCATGTGCGCCGACGAAGTTTGAATAAACCCATGTTATAGGAAACTTCTCAGCGATTTCAAATATGCTGCTCTTAATAATATCACATTTTTAGTTTAGAATATATAACCGTTCAAAGTTGACCGACTTTCGGTTTAAAAAAAAACACAATTTTTAGTCAATTTGTTGCGATTTCAGGTGTAATATCACGAAAAATAGGTAACGAATCGCCTTATTTTTTATTTGCATTGATTGATGTATTTATTAAATGTATAATGATAAAAAAAAATTAACTGTTTGCTTTGTGTTTCTCCTGGTAAATCACTATTTAAAAACTATCCGTTTTTTTCACAATTTTTCAACTTTGACGGAAAATAAAAAAAATCTATATTTTCCTATATTTGCCATATTTGCAAAACATGTTCCTTGATTATTTCTTTACATAATTCAAAAGGTTTTATCTGCCCGTACGTGCCCGTTAGGGTTCTAGAGGTAAAAAAGGTTAAAAAGACATGGTTGCAGAAATTGCATGGCGTGTATCCCTTACATGTTTTGACTGACAGTAGTTTGATCTAATAGTTTGAAAATTGCATTTTTAGTCGGTCTACCTGTGAGCCTCCCAATATTCTGTTACAGACACAGGATGCACAAAAAACTACTCATTGAAATTCGCAGGTACGCACCTCACTTAAAAATTACTTTGCAGTACAAATGGTCAAGAACAATATTGACTTATGGTCCCTCCAGGTGGGCACAAATCTTATTTAGACACGAGCATAATATCAAAATTGCATAATTCAGCCTAAATCCATATGTATGCAGGGAACAGGTAAATTTTTGGCATGGTAGCATAAGCCTATATATTGCAAAATAAGCATAATGCCTGGATTAGTCTACGACTGAAAGTTGGCGCAAAAAGTACTGAAACCATGGCGTTAAACAATTTAAAATTATTTGAATTGTTCAGAAGGTCAGCCACACCAAAGTTTTTCACGGAAGCTGCTTTAAAGGACCTTGATAGCTTATACGGAAATATTGAGAGAAGCGAAATTATAAAAAAATAAATTTTATCTGATATATGCAAATATTAAGGCAAAATGGGTGAAATCTAATCGAACCATTCAGACTTTCAACTCCAAATACGAGGACTGGCTTAATGAAGACACCATCCTGGATATATTGGCAGTAGATGAACCCACCACATCAACTAGAGGTGCAAAAGGAAGGCCAAAAAAAGTATTGAGGATTGTTCAATTTTCACAAGAAAGAGGAAACCTGCCGATGCCACCAATGACTTGACCACGAAGCATTTATCGGACGTGCTGTCTATTACATATACAAAGGATAGTGAAAGAGTAAGGTCGCAGATTACAAAATCTGTTGCTGATGCAAGCACACTGCGACTAAAAAGGATTAAGGAAAGCATTCCCACGCCCACAAACGCACACATTAAAAAGTATGGTTCCGCAGAAGCCTCGTTTATGGACATACAACTTTCCAAAGAAAAATATGAAATACTACGGGCATCCTTGATGCGACACGGGGCTGACGTTTTACCAGGATACAAGCATATTACGCAAATCAAAATAAATTCACGACCACTGCATACGGAGTTTATGGAAGTCTCTGTGAAAGCCAATCTGCAGGATCTCATGGGCCATACAGCAAAACGGTTGCTGGAGAGTCTTCCTGAAAATGAGGTGAAAATTCTTCCTGAGAAACTGATTTTGATCAGCAAGTGGGGCTGCGATGGATCATCCGGACAAAGCGTCATCTTCCCATGACGCTACAATATCGGACGGAAATATGTTTGTGGCATCTGTTGTTCCTTTGCGGCTAAAATCTGATGTTTCCTACACTGGAAAAATCCACGTCCGTCATCAGTGCATTATTGCCGACCAATAATGTTTCAGTTTGCAAGGGAAGAGCTCATAAGGATCATGGTGAAGGACATTGAAGAACAAATAAGCAAGATTAAGCCTACAAAGCTGCAAATTGGAGAAGGAAAATATATTGAATGCAATTGCGAGTTCCACCTGACCATGGTTGACGGAAAAGTCGTAAACGAACTGACAGAAGAACTTTGGTAATTTAAACGATTCTACAAACGAGGAAAATTACGAATATGGAATGTCACCATTGCATGCAAGGATAAGGTGTATGGAGTATACCCTACCACAAGAGGAGGAAAACTTCGATGAAAATACATCAATAAAGGATAAGGAAAAGATCAGAAAGAAGCAAATACAGGATGCTTTTTTTAAACAAGTTGGACTAAAAGTAGACTGTCCCAAGCACGGATACGGTAACTGAAACGATGGATATACTTCTAGAAGATTTTTTTAAAATGATGAGGCAGTAACTAGAATCACTGGAATTGACAATCAAGTCGTGAAAGGATTGGGAACGATCTTGAATGTTTTAAACTGCAAAGAAAATGTCAATTCTACAAAATATGGAGAATATGCATCGAAAACTGCATCTCTTTTAGCAGAAATGTATCCACAGAAGAAGTTGACCCCGACCATCCATAAAATATTGGCGCATGGCAAAGATATAATTGAGTACCTGTCTTTGCCAATTGGAGAGCTTTCTGAAGAAGCACAGGAGTCTCTTAACAAATTTTATAAAAAATATAGATTGCAGAACACATTCAAAGCATCAAGGGTAAGGCAAAATGAGGACCTCTTCAACATGTTGGCAGCATCTTCCGATCCACTTATTTCTTCCCTGCGGCATGTGAAGTCACGAATAGAGTTAGAAAATAATTATAGTTTAGAAATGATTAGTCTTTTAGATATACCTTCTCTTACGAATTGTGATGAATATTTTAAAGAAAATTGAAAAAACAAATTTAAAAATGAAGTAACTTTTTTTAATTTGTTGGGTAATAATTTAAAACATAAAACCCTAAAGAAAAAAATAAAAACAATCTAAAAATGTAAAAATAATATTTTTTAGCTACCACAAAATTGATTTTTCTACAAATTTTAACTTTGATAACCCATAAGTAGGCCACTGCAAAACGTAGCACCCTTTCCAAACGCTCATTTCATTTTAAACTGTTCAATTATGTTATTCGGTTCAAAAGATATGATTCTTGCAACGAAAAAACTCTAATGGCGCCACTGTGCGACGTTTCGTTGACGGTATTTGAACGTCTTCTGGAGTGTGAACTTTATTGATTTCTAATGACAAAATCTACAAACAACAACATAAATTTAATTTAATATTAAAATCTAAAATATTAGTATCACAGGTTAACTTACGATTTTATTTTATTACATTGTCAAGTATTAAATTTGTATAAAAAACTGGACATCACGACACAAAATTTGAATAAATTTAATAAATAATTACAATTTAAAATAAATCACAGTTTAACCTAATAACTAGTATCACAGAATGTTTTTATTATTAGACTAATGCTATAGAATATTGCAGTTTAATATTATCCCGGTCTTCTTTGGTATTTAATGTTTTTTGTATTTTTTGTTGTATACGTAAACTTTCTAGTGTATATCGCTTTTGTTCGTTTTTCTCCTTATCTAATATTAGTACATCGTTAAAATTTGTGGTTTGTGTTTACTCTCTTTTATGTGTTGAGATAAAGCTGTGCTTTCTTTGTTTTTGTTTACGTCGGATTCATGCTCAGCTATTCTTACACCTAACATTCTTTTTGTCGCTCCTATATATACTTTATTGCACTGTTCATTTTCATTACCGTCACACTTGATTTCATACACAACATTATCCGTTTTTAATTTGTCAATTTTCGATTTTTTGCTTGTAAAAAGATGTCTTAGTGTTTGATTTGATTTATAAGCTATTGTTATTTTTTCATCATTGATCTCCCTTTTCAGTGTTTTACTCTCTGGTAGTTTTGGAATGTAAGGTACACTGTAAACTTGTATACGAATATTTTTCTATAAGTTAAAATTTAAAATTATTAAAAGAAAAACTGCTGGTATTTAAAATGTTAAAAAAATTATGAATATCTGATTAATTAAATTTTTATTAAAATCTATAAACAGTTATTTAATGTTTATAAGTACCGAAATGCTTATATAATAAAATGTCCTATTTATTTCAATTTCTCGCTAGAACGAGACATACGGACTCATTAATCAAATAGGAAAAACAAAACGACCACAACTACAACAATAATTACAGCTATGATAAACATATTACAAAATTTTGAATAACAACAACAATAGAAACACGTTAGAAATCTCGGAAGCTATTGAAACAAGTTTTCTAGTATATTTAAATAGAAATCTTCTCAGCAATAACCACTTTTCGCTAATTTTTTTATAGAGTATATTTTTCATATTAAAGGCATCTTTTAAACAAAATATTAACTAAAAAATTGTATAAAATTGTATATTTTATGAGTTTTCATTATTTTTTTTAGGCTGCACTTAAAAATTTGTGAATACTTCATAGGTAAGTAATATACAACATTTTTTTTTTTACCAAGTTATTGATTTTAAATGCTTTTACCGTATGTATTCTGTTACTTGAAAAACCCCAAAACATTTTGTGAACAATGTATATATTTATTTTAGCCTAAAGGGAAGATTATATGTCATATGTTTTCAAAGAGACAAATCCTGTGCAAATAACTTTTTAATATTAATATGTGTTCCCTTTTTTTTTTTTTTGGTTAAAAAATTGGGAAAAATTTAAGTAAATAAGACAAGCAATTTTGTTTCCTTTAACACTTTTATTTATTTAAGAACTTTTTAATGGCTCTGGTATACCTTACGGAATATGATATAATGATATATGAAATTTTTCATAACTTAACCTAAAAAGCAAATGAAATCTTGCAAATATAAATTTTCCTAACATAATAATAAGACCATTGAGCTGGATACATCTATCTTCAGGTGTCACAGTCGGTGGAAAATGTATTTAGCATTGTCATGAAAAAATAAGGACACATAAAACTCATCACATCAGATTCCAGCCCACCTACTTGTATCTTTTTTTGTGTTTTTCAGACGCCATATAGCAAAGAAGAAAAAAAACATAAAAATTTAGCCTCATTTCAAATGTATTACAACATGTCTTAATACAAAGACAAGTTACAAAAACTTATGTTATTTCCCAAAATGTAAGTTTCATCCTATTTTCTATTCCTTTTCTTTATTTATATTTATTTTCTAAATTAGAAAAAAAAAGAAAAAAAAATGTGTCTAAACTTTTGGGTATTAAGGATTTAGAAGAATTTTCAAAACAGCAGTAAATAAATGCTTAGCATTTGGTAAACAAGACATTTAAAAGTTGATATGGAGCACAAAATCCCATTTCACACCACACGCAGACACATACACACTCATACCATATACTGAAACATATGCCAAGAAATGTGAAATATATTACACAAAGGAATATATCAAAACTCACACATCACTGTAACTTTATCAGTTAGTTAAAGGCAGCAGTTAGTTTAAGCAGCTTATGTGGTGGCAAATTCTAAGAAAACTTTTTTTTAAATTTAATGATTCTCATTTCTTTTGTTGTTTGAAAGATAATAGAGAGATATAGATATAAATCAGTGTGAGGTATTAATTAGCCTAGAATGGGCCACAAACCGTTAGAGAACCAAATGGTTGGGAAATTGGAGATTGAATTCTTTTTTTTCTTTAAATCTTTAAACCTTTTAAAATTTTTTAGCATTCAAGGTCAGAATTTTCGGGGATATTAAATGTTTTAGAATTGTGCTCAAATAAAAAGATGACCTTAATTGGTAAATAGCAAAAAAAAAAAATATTTTATTTCTGCATCCAAATTAATTTCAACGTCTTCAGTATACTTCTGCAAATGTTTTTACAATCCTTGATATAGTCGATTTCCGGAAAGGCCTTCAAAGTGCATATCAATTCGGCTTTTAGCTCCTAAATTGATTCAAAACGGCTTTTAGCTCCTAAATTGATTCAAAACGGAATCTCCGAAGTAGTGTTTTGGGTTTATTGAATAGTCAGAAGCCACATAGTGCCAAGGTAGACGAATACGATGGTTGTGGTATGATTAGAAATTTGTGCGAAATGGTCTCGAAAAACTAATAGAGTGTGAGACGACGCATCATTCTAGTGTAAAATCAAAGGGTTGTGACTCCATAATTGTGGCCTCTTTCTGCGAGAATGCAAAGGTAGAATATTTCTTGTTAACAGTTTGGCTCAGCGGAAGGGATTCATATCGTATTACACTGCAGTATTGATTTTTTTTTTACTGACTTTAAAGTAATATTTTCGTTCTTGCTTTACCTCGACTGGTCACTTGTTGCGGCTTCATAGAAATAGATCAAAGTCTCGTCACCTGTACTGATGCGTTTTATTTCATTCTGATGGGCAGAAAGCTTTGGGTGGTTGGCTTAACCCTACGATTCATAACCGGGAACCCGTGTACCTTTTTTGACTTCAAAGTGCTGCTGTGCCTATAATTTTTGAGATATGGTCATAAAACTCCGAATCATGAGAGATTTTGGCTAAACTAAGATTTAAATACGAAAAAATTCAAAATATTTTCAATATTTTCTTTAAAAAATGATTTTAAATGTTTTACCCCCATAAACACACAACCGGGTCCCCGGGTACCCTAATGCAATTCCTATGTAAATGACTGACATGTAAATGAAAAAACGTTTTTTTGTGTTGTTTTTATTGGAAATAGATGTCTTTTTTATTTATTTTATCATATTTTATATATATTATATTATAATTCATCCGAATCACTATCGTTGTTATTGTGGCAATTGTAGCATTTAGTAATTGTTATGGCGTGCTCATCGCATATCGGCGTGCTACATATGCTGCAATTTTTTCTAGTTTTTCTTCTGCGCTTATTTGGAAGAAGGTTGCACATGTAGCACACACCCGTATGTACTTTTCTGCCCCTTTGTCGTGCTGACGGAGATGTTGACGGACCTGCAGCACAAAGCACACTCTCCAACGGCCTTCCGATGATGCTTTCAATTGCATTTTTTGTTGAAAATTGGCGCACGCTTTGCACATTTGAAATTCTATTTTCTATAACAGGAATGCACAGGTTTTCTGCCAGTTGACGCAGGAAATTCTTCCTGCGCGTCGTGGTGTATCGTGCAGTTGGATTATTTCCATAATATATGATGTGTGATGCAAATGCGCTCACATCAATGATGTTAAAGAAAAATGTCATCGGCCATCTTCTTGTTTGTCCCCACCTTTTGTTTGGTTATAAAAATTTATAATTTCTGGTTTCCCATTCTCGTCAATTTGTGCATCATCATGCATACTAGAAAGAAGGATGACCGAGTTGGACTTCCGCTGCTTATATGAGAGCAGTGTTACGTTGTCGTAGAAGCCAAATAAACTTGAACCAACGTCTTTTTTTTTGTCTTCTTTCATCTCCGCAGGGATGTAAGCTTTGTTGCGGCGGAGTGTACCCACAATGCTGAGCTTTTCTACGTTTAGTTGCCTAGCCAACGGCAGCGTCGTAAAAAAATTATCCATTGTATATTTCGTCCGCTACCGTAGTATGGCCCAACTAAATCTCTCACCACTCTTTCGCCAACACCAACTTCACGACCAGTTTCTTGTTTGCCAGTATATATTTGGCCATGAAGTGGATATGAGTTTTTGGCATCACAAATCCACCATACTTTTATGCCATATTTTGCTGGCTTCGAGGGTATATATTGGGTGAATTTGGTTCTACCACGGTATGGATATAATTGTTCATCAGTGGTCAAATATTCTGATGGCACATAATATCTGGCAAGATTTGCATTGAGCATTATCCAAATATCGCGAATTGGCGCCGCTTTGTCTTGACGCTGCCGCTCTACCCGTGTTCTGGGGTCGTCAAACCGCATAAAACGCAGCAAATCGAAAAACCTGTTTATTCCCGTGGTGGCGCGGAATATTGGGTGAGCCTGTGACGTCCACAAATCTCTTGCGTTTTCGTCATTAGAATGATTTGTGCCAGCCATCAAAATCATTCCAATGAACGCATAAATTTCGTTGATTGTCGTGTCTTTCCACTTCAACTGACGTCTATTGGGATTCGCTCCATTGTACGCATTATATGTGGCATGCGCTTTTCTATTTGTATGGCGCACTATTATATCCACCATTTCCACTGTGAGGTATGATTTGAAACACTGCAAAGGCGTCATATTTTCAGTAATCCGCGCTGGACCACAGCGGTCTCTGAATATATTGTGGCTTCTCACTTGTTGGCAACTACGTGGTGTTCGCTGCCATTGTGTGCCGTCACGTGCAGTCATGTAGTCTGCTGGGTTTGTTGTTGGTGCATCTTCTTGCATATCATCATCTTCACTTTCACCTCAAATAAACGTTGAATATATGTGCTTCTTGCTTCATCACTCAAATTCCAGTATTCCCTTGTAGACAAATATCGGTCGTTGCGGCTCATTTTTCACCAACTTCACTGTTCAAATATTCAACACAGACTGCAATTAAGCAAGTAGGTACCGAAAATAAGCAAAATAAGCAAATAAACAACCCTTACATAAAACCAGTTTCTGCCTACTTGTGTCGCTTTAGGTACTTATATACGAACAGAAACCGGTTTTTTTTCCAAATATCAAATTTGTACAGTTGAGAACGCAAAATATAATCAACAACAAAAATATTTACAGGAAAATATTATTTTATTTCAATAAACGCAAAACAACCTACTTCGGGTACCCGGGTACCTTGGTTATGAAATTAAAGGAGTTTTGCTGGTTATGAATCGTACGGTTAAGTGATAGTTCACTGTCTGTGAATCAACAAGTAAAGTCAAGTTAATCCGTTTTAAAATCCACACCACTCGATAGGAATATTGCAAGATTGCTAGATCCAACTGTAATACTACAATAACGAATAAGGTCAGTCAGCTCTAAGTACGATATCCCAGATAGATTGTCCACTATTTGTCTGCCTAATGTTCTAAAACTGATACTACCCAAAGCTTCGTACTCGCAGATGTGGTGATATACTGTCTGCTCTTCTCCAGGTGTTACGTGGCTACGGCAGTAATTTTTTTTGCCGAAGTTCGAGTCATATTTGCATGTATGCCAATCCACCAATATGGATATAACCCCTGATATGTCCCTTTAACTCGTATTGAGGAGAAATTTAGTCCATCTTTAGTTATTTGCGCCATAGACCGCCACGCATCAATATTCTTGCATCTATTCTATCTATTCTCCCAACCGCTTTTAGTAGGAAGTGCACGAAAATTCCTGCCACCGCATAAGAAGCATCAAGTGCAGAAACTGTTTTTGCCTGTTCATCTGCCCTTTCATTATCGTAAAAATCCCTATGACCAGGAGCTCATACAAGTATAATCATGGAAATGCAGCTTAGCATTGAGAGTTCCTCCTTGTATGGTTCTACTTGAACAAAAGATGTAACGTGGGAGTTGAGTAACGGAAATGGCACCTGAGCATTAACAATAATGCCTACATTTCCCTTTTGATATTATGTGCGTATAAATTCCAGAATCTCCGCCTAAAAGACACCAGCATCATCTAGTAGTCTGTAAGAAAGTTGAGTAATGAAATTAACAGGAGCAGACATCGGTGCTGACATCACAACTAATCTTTGAGACATTCCAATATTTTCAAGAAGGAAACTGGACCTGAAACAATTTTTTGAAATCCGATTTCAGAAAGGGTTACTGGAAAGATATAAAAAATTTTGTGGTTCCATTATTTCAGGAGGATCTCCAATTGTTAATCAATTATCTTTGATTTCTTTTTGACACTTTGTTCATCACTTGATATTTGAAGGCACTCTTTGTGCCTTCTTGGTAACTTTTATTGCAGTATCCCTAACGCTTTGCAAGAGAAATTAAAAAGAATATATCGGAATTCAAATTCACTTTTATTTGCTTACATGAAAGCCGGTACATATTGAGCGAATAAAGACATTGACATTACATTTGACACAACTATCAACAGTATAAGCACTGTGTTCTTTACTGCCACCAATAACTCAATAGGTTTGAACTGTACACAAATTTCATACATATTCTTTTTGAAATCAAATTTAAGTTAGTTTTTAAAGAATGGGAAGCATGGATTTTTAACTGGAGCAGTTCAGCATTGAAATGCTAAACAAAGTCACTGTACTTTTCATATGGAAATCAAAAATATACTCTGACTATACGATTTACGATTTAGGATGTTGTAAGGTTGAGTGTTATTCCCTCCTGAACTGCGGCCAAGTAGATCTATTGTGCACCCTTTTTCAGATTCTTGTTCTCTCCTGTTTTATTAGTTTATTACAGCGTCTAGGAACTTGATGATATCCTTCACCGCCAATGTTTTGTATGCCTCCTCCCTGATTTCAGATTCGCCAAAAAATTTGTGCCTTAGATATGCAAACGGTGGACACTTTGCTAGTATATGCTCCATGGTTTCATCAGCCTCCGGTCAATATCTGCACGTTTCATTTTCAGTCAAATGCATTTTGTATAGGATGTAGTTGCACGCATCATGCCCTGTGAGTGCCCCACATAGGAGTCTTAGATTAGATCTGTTCAATATTTGGGCATCTCTGCTCCTTTTTCGCTTCGATGCAAGAATTTTTTTGAGTGTTTGAGTAGTAATTGTCCATTTCAATACTCCACTGATTCGTCTTTAATCCATCTTCAATTTCTCGGTTATGTCTTTTCTGGTGAATCCGAATTGAGTGTTTGGACCAATAAATGGTATTTGTGCTCCTCGTCTTGCCGTCAGTGTACTCTTCTAGGCATCTTCATGCAGCCATGTAGTGTTAGATTCCCACTCGAATCTGCTCGGGATATGAACAGTGTAGTTCTTTTTAAGTTCCAAAACAGGATCTATCTGATCACTACATAAAGTCATATCTTTGATGATTTTGGCTTTATCAAGGATCTTCAGGTGTCCTATATGATCGACTTCTTTAAATTTGTATAGTGTGGGAATGTCAATAGCTTATTTAAAAGCTTCTCTTTCGATCGATAAGTGCACGGGAGTGAGATTTAGGATAACCTCCATAGCCGCCGTAGAAGTTGTTCTCATTGCTCCCGTGATGTTCAAACATGCTAATGTGTATTTGGATAATTTTAAACGTGCTCCAGTCTGGTTTATTTGCTGCCACCATATAACTGAGCCATATAAAGTACCCGGAAGGATCATTTGTTTATATATCCACAATGACATTTTAGGGTTTAGACCCCACGATCTGTCTAGAAGTTGTTTGCTGGCCAATATTGACTTTATAGCCTTATTCGTTACCGACTCTAGATGAGGATTCCAGGTCAGTGTTCTATCAAGTAATATACCCAGATATTCTACCTCCTCCTTGAGTTGGACCTCCGTGTTCCTTATATGAAGTGATGGAATATAAAAATTCCTTCTTCTAGTGAACGGGATATGTGTGATTTTATTGAGATTTATGGAAAGTTCCTCGTCTTCGCACCATTCCCAGGTAGACTTAGTGCTTTTTGCATTTGTTCCCCATTGCCTCGTCATGTGTTCCACCTATAAACACTGTGATGTCATCTGCATAACACACAGTAGTAAAACCATTATTGTTTAGTTTTAAAATGAGGTCATCCACCAAAATTGACCATAGTAATGGGGAAAGTACGCCCCCCTGAGGGCATCCTTTTATAATGCTAATCCTTCTCTCTTCATCTCCAAGATTAGCCATTAATTGTCTCCTAGAGAGCAACTTTTTTATCCACCCTGTCACAATTGGTTCCGAGTCCAATCTGATCAGCGCTCCTTCCATAGATTGAAAGCTGGCATTGTCAAAAGCGCCTTCTATGTCCATAAAGGAACATAAGGCTACTCCCTTCAACTCCAGTGTTTTCTCAATCATTGAAGTTAATTTGTGGACAGCTGTGAACGTTGATTTACGTTTTTGGTAGGCAACTTGAAGAACATGTAGCGGTCTACTTTGCAGAAGTTCATTGCGAATATATAGATCAATCATCTTTTCCATAGTCTTCAGCATGAAGGATGAGAGACTGATTGGTCTATATGATTTCGGTTGATCAACAGGTTTATTTCCTCCCTTGGGAAGGAATACAACCTTTACCTTTGTCCACTTAGTTGGAATATAATTAAGTGCAAGGCTGGCCCTGAAGATATGAACCATTTTCTTTTAAGCGAATCTGGACCATTTATTAGTAGGGCTGGGGAATTCCAGCTAACAACAGAACTGTTTGTAAACTTTCTGCTGCTGAAAGTTAAGGTACTATGAACATGGCAAATTTATTGAAATATTTTACGGGAAAATGTACATAAAATTCCAGAAACATCAACAAGGAGGCTGTTGACACAAATTGGGCGCTGTAAACAATAACAAATGTTGCCATATAAAGTTCAGCTGGCTTTTTTTTCCATCAGTAGACAGTGGAATTATGAGCCCTGGATCTCATTTTCGATTTAGTGAATTCTTTAAAAATGAAACTTGCAGGACATGGGCGGTGAAAAATCCAAAAGCAGTGCACCATTAACAATTACACACGATTATCGGTACTGTTTGATTGTCTCGTCTGTAAAGTAAGAATAAAAACAAAATATTAACTGATGAATAATACGTCAGGCAAATCGACGCTTTGGTGATGAAAAATAATTTTTTGAAATATAGAAATTTTTCTAACATTGCTGATATTTCATAAGAATCAGTTCTGACCATTTGAAAATATAGTTTGATGAGCCATAAGGCCGCATTGGCCTTGTTTATACTCTTGCTTTGACTCCAGTGTGTTGTAATCGATCCACCATTACAATATGCCAGAAAAAAACTCAACCGTGTTGCGATTAAACAATGAAAGACACTCATTTGAATAGCTGCCAAATACAGTTGGATCACGGAAGCTAGAGTTTGTTCTCACTTATTAATTTCGCAGAGCCCTTCCGCATCTTCTTGTATAAAAGAGTTGTAATAATCTTCGCATATTCGCAGAAAAGTCTCTTCCGAAAAAGGATATTTTTCTACTAGTAGTTCCTAAAAATTGCTGAAAAATAACGCCACTCAATGAGAGAGATGATGACAAACGTAAATGTGTCAACTTAATAGTTATTTTTTTGATTGTATAAAACAAATTCCTAAAATTGTCAGCTAGTGTAGAATTCTCTTTGGGCAAATGAAGCTGAACCATCAATTTACAACGGGTTGCTTTCCGCTAACAGAAAAGATAAAATATTTTTCTGTAGCTGCTCGGATATTTTGATTTTTGCTTTAATTTTTTTTAAATAATTTTAACTATTCTTCTGTTAAGTTAAACTTGCATTGTTAAACACTAATAACTTTCAAGATATTTAATTAGAGCATTTAAAACAGTGATTTTAACTAAATTAAGATTAATTGGCATCACGAAAACTCATTTAAAGTTGGGCCGAGTACGTGATTTAAACTACATTTTACTTCCTTTTCAGTCAGTTTCCCCTTGAAGGTAACCTTTCATTGATTTGTGGGTATTTTTGGAGCGCGAAGCCATAACTATAATAGAAATATGTTATATTTAACTGAACTATAAAAAAATAATTTTCTATAAAGTTGTACAAAAATTGGAAAAATTTTTAATGCTCTTATTATTTAAAATTATTTTAAACAATACTGTCAGAAAATCGAAAACCTTAAAACGAACCGAAATGAGGCTACATTCACATAGCACTGAAGTCTGTTGAAATTTTACTGCACTAACTTAATTTCATCATCCCCTCCTCAAAAAAAAAAAAAAATAAATAAATAAATAAAAATTTAGTGTTGCTTAGTGTTGTCAGTGTTCCGTAGCTTACGATTCTTATTATATATACAACTAGCTGTAATACTAAGTGCTTCTTTTGCGATTTTTGATTTATTTATTTTTTTTTTTTTGCGATTTTTGATTTTTTGACGATTTTTTTTGCTTGTTTTTATTTTTTGGCGTTTTCCAATTTTGGTGATTTTTGTTATTCGCGATTTTCGGTTAAGGCGATTTTTGACTTGGCGATTTTTTTGTTTTTTTTTTCGTAATTTTGATTGGCGATTTTTCTTTTTTCCGATTTTTTATTTTCGCGATTTTTGATTGTGGCAATTTTTGGCTTAAGCAATTATTGTTGTGTTTCTTAATTTCAGCGATTTTTTTGTATGAGTTTTTCGGTTCTGGGATTTTTTTGATTTTGGCGATTTTTGTTATTTGAGATTTTTGGTTCTGGATTTTTTTCTTTTGCATTTTATGACGTTAACAATTTTTTGATGATTTCTGATTT
This sequence comes from Cordilura impudica, assembly GCA_963682025.1. Taxonomy (NCBI): domain Eukaryota; kingdom Metazoa; phylum Arthropoda; class Insecta; order Diptera; family Scathophagidae; genus Cordilura; species Cordilura impudica. Next base: position 104,972,555 of record OY821518.1, read on the forward strand.
TGGCTATTTTTTAGTTTTGGATATTTTTGATTTTGGCTACTTTTGTTATACGAAATTTACGGTTGTGGCAATATGGCAATTTTTGTATTTCGCGAGTTTTGTTTTTTTATTCGGTCCTGCAATTTTTATTTTGGCGGTTTTTGTTATTCGCTATTTTTAGTTTTGCCGATTTTTGGCGACTTTTTTGTTGTGATATATGATATTGGCAATTTTTGTTTTTTTTTTTTGGCGATTTTTGATTTTGGTGATTTTGGTTCTTCGCGTTTTTCGGATTTGGCGATTTTTTCACTTTGCCGATTTTTGTTTTTTATGATTTTAGATTTTGACGATTTTTCTTTTGGCGATTTTTGTTATTCGCGATTTTCGGTTGTGACGATTTTTATTTTGACGATTCCGCCCATATTTTCCACGACTACTCATATCTATAATATAAATAGCCTAGGCGAGTTCTTGTGATCGCAGTTTTGTTCAACCGGTGTATCCCGATTTTGACCAAGCGTATATTATTTGAAACGTATTTCCATGACTACTCATATTTTCCATGACTACTCATATCTATAATATAAATAGGCTAGGCGATTTCTTGTGATCGCAGTTTTGTTCAACCGGTTTATCCCGATTTTGACCAAGCGTATATTATTTGAAACGTATTTGTTTTGCCGTTTTGCAGATTTACAGATTTTTAAATTTTTTCCTTTTTTTTTAACTTCAAGCAGTAATCCAAAGATTAACTTCTTTATTTTTTTTAACAAATTTAACACAAATATTGTGTGAACGGTTGAAAAAATGTCCTACAACTCATCAATTGAAGATAGGGCTGGAAACAACAATTAAAACCTGAAGTCGTCCATTTTTAATCATAATGCAAAGGGGGAACCATTGTACTTGTCTAATATAGATCAATCAAAATCTGTTTGGTACGTGCACGCATCTTTCTGCATTTACGCTTCAACCTACGCATACGCTTCTTACGCCACATTTTCATATGCATTATACAATGCATATGTGTGTGTTTTTTAAATTTGTTAATGTGTTTATAATAAAAATGAGTTTTTTTTTTGTGTTTATTTGTGAATTGGATATAATTGATTAGCATGACTTTAGGGTCTTTGTTTAATGAAAAAATAAAATTTCTTGGAATTTGCACTCGAATTTCGAGGGCTGGATTCTGCTAGTTGCTAACTAATGTACTTGTCAAAAGTTTCAAGACTGTCATTTTCATAGTTCTTCATATTTTTTGCAATAAGAGGTGCCACGCCCATTGGTCCGATCCTGCCCGTTTTTTTTGGATAACAACTCACATTAATAACTCATAAACTCAGGCAAAGTGCTAAGGGTTTTTCTATTATAATGCTCCAGTTATATGATATTAAATATTTACTTTATATAGGGGTAACATGCCCATTGGTCCGATCCCGCCCTTATTTTGTAGGCCTATTATTTCTTTTATTTTTAATTTTTTAATTTTTTTTTAGAAAAAACGATAGAATATCAAAACTTTTCCAAAAGATACTATTTTTATTAATGCAACTTTTTAAACCATTATTGCATTTTTTTACAATTCAATTAAGTTGGAATTTCTAATTTCAGTCACATCAGTAGTAGCAGACCATATTATTGTCTTCTACTTATAGTTTAATATCTTTATTTTACTTTTTCTCTCATCTTTTGTTTACATGTTAAACTCTTTTTTTTATGAAGCCAATAAGTTTTTTCCTCGCTTATATTTACCAAGTTGAATACGTATAAAATAAATTACCAAAAAAAGAAGAAGAAATCATAATAATTTTCAATTAGTTTTAAGTGGATTTTTGTATAACTTTTTGGTTGGAGAAAATTTTATAAGCGCAAACTAAAAACTCATAAAGACAACCACAAAATGTTATTACAGAACATTATGAGTTTATGAGGTTAAAAGCTTACGTATGCATGTTCATGCAGTTTGAAAGGGGAAATAAAAACTAGATATAAAAATTGTCCAAAAGGATTATTAAAAAAAACCATACCATATACTACGCTTGCTACAATTATTAACATGACTTTGCTTATTTGCTGCAAACAGTATATAATTGTTAATAACAGATAAAGTTTTTAAAGTGCTCGTATGTTACAGTATAATTATTAAGCATGGATGATACTTTTTTTTGCCATATTTATATATACATATATATAATTGTTTGAAGTTTAAAAAGATGGTAAAATATAAATGCATATATTTAAACTTGTTGCTTGACACAAGTAGCTGAGATTGATTTCGGATTGTTTATCAAACTTTAATAAATTTCATTTTAATGATATAGGCCACAAGGTGAGCATCACACGCATGATTATTTGTTAATCATACGCCAGCCTTTAGTTTTTATAAAATAACTTTGAAGCTTTTGGTTTAAGTTATTTTAAAATGGTACAATTTTAATGGCACTTTTGTTAAAAAGGTACTTTTAGTTAAAAGTTACTTTAATTTAAAAATACTTTCATTTAATAGATGTTTTTATTTAAGAAGGTATTTTTATAAAAAAGGTGCTTTTTTGAAAATTAACTCTTTGAAATTGGTACTTTTTTTAGAAAATTACTTTTTATTAAAAAATTACTTCTTAATTTTCCTTTTTTTTTAAATCCTTTTTATTAAAATGGTAGTTTTTATTAAACAGTTAATAACTTTGTGAGAACTTGTATTTATTAATGTCTCAGCTACTTATAATTCTACTAGCTTTGAAATTTACTGCCATATATTTTTTTGAAATTTGTTTTTTTTTTTTTTTTTTTGTTGTGAATTTTTTTTTATTAATTTCATTTAGAGTTTGACTCTTGTGAAGTGACAACGTATTGTGAAAAAAATTAGTGTTTTTGAAATTCGGCAGAAAAATTTCTTTATTTAAAGATAAATCTATATATTAATACGTGAAAGTAAATTTTTAGTTCCCTTTTTAAGCAATATGCATGGAGGAGTGTGAAAATTGGCATAGTTATAGTTCAAATGGTGGAGAAACTGTGAATGATATTTATGTTTAATCTGTCTTAAAAATATGTATGTTAAATTAAATAAAATAAAATATTTATAATAAGTCGTAACTCGTTACACCCTGATTTCAATGCGAATGATTTCAATTATATATCAGGCGCTCTGGTTTGAATTCTGAGTTGCTAAAATCGATTAACATACCTTTATGCTCATTTAAATAGTAATAAATTTTTTATATATATATAGCTTAAAAAAAACTTTGGAAGACAAAAATTGAATGAAAAATGATATTTCTTAGAATTTGCACTCGAATTTCGAGTGCTGGGCTATACTAATATCTTTTATTATGTGAACTTATATTCCTTTTCTTTATGTTTAAATATTCGGAAAACTGGACAAAAAGGTTATAAATTAATAAATTTTATAAATGTAAATTTTAATATGTAAACTCACAAATGTACACAGTCTTTTATTTTGAACGCCAATGCATATCATGGGAGAGGGATATCTCCCTTAATATCCAATTTGGTTGGTGTATGAAATTTTTGTTTCTCAAGAAGAACAGCATGGATTAATCCATAAGAAAAAAAATAAGAACATTGATGGAAACATTTGTTGACCAAACTTTATGAAATTTTTTTTGTTGTGCATAGACAGTTTATTCTTCGATATGAAATCTAATTATCGGAGTGTTAAATTTTTTACTAATTCAATTGCTGTTTTTACCCGGTCTTGCCCGGGATCCAAATGCCTTGGACTTGAACAATGGTTCACTATGCTTAGCAGGCGCTGAGTACATAGTCCCCAATGAAGAAATTTTCCAAAAAATTACTTTTCTTCCCAAAAATTTGTATGACATTAGGGAATTTGTTCATGATGAAGAAATTCCTCAATGTTTATGTTTTTTGGGAAGTCAGTTAGTTTTTTATTTCAACTTAAAATTTTTTATTTTCTAATTTAGAACTTTTTTTTTATAAGAGGCTGCAGCAAAAATGCTCAAATATAAGCTGCGAAACCGCTTAAAAAAATTTTTTTTAAATTTATTTATTTTGTAAACCTCAAATATAATGGAATCGTTTGCAAATTAAAGGAATCAGAACTTTTAAAAATTGAATTACTTCATTTAACAAGTGATCATCATTGAGCAGAGACGTCGAATTCATAGAAGTTTCAAAAATGGAAAATGAATGCGATGTTTAAAATTGTGCCGCGAGGTTGCTTTAAGCAACTGCTTATAATAGATGTATAGTATTTATTGCACATACATATGTAGATAAATTGTGTCATAAGACTTCTCACTGAGCTGTGTTCCGCGAGAGAGTCGCGTCATTCGGATATTTTAGCTGACCTATGTTCCGAGAGCGCATCGCGTCCGCCTCCGCGCGCCACCTCTGCGTTCCTCCTCCGCGCGTTTGGTAGCCACACCATTGCCGCCGCGCATTTGTTGGCAACTTATTTTAATTGCCAAATTATATTTTTCAGATCATTCCAATATTTTAGCTAAGCTGTGTTCGCCGGTTCCGCGCACCAAAATGATGCTATTGAAAAGAATACAGATTTTAAATACTTTTATTGTAGGACAGATATTGAGAGCAGTATGGGGAAGTAGTTCATTTCTTTTGGGAACCTTTTTTGACAAATTGGCGAATTTGTTCATCGTGAAGTTATTCCCAAATTTTTCGGGGAATAAGTTTTTTTTTGAATTTGTTCATTGGAGACTTAGTACTCAGCAGCTGCTTACCATTACAACTAACTGTGTTTATTCATGGATTATTTTGAGTGTATGATGCCTAAAAGTTATGAATTTAAGTTATTCTAAAGCTATGGGATATACAACATTCTGGCTTTTCCTCCTGGTGCATATACGAAAAGATTGTGCTGGCTCCCAACACTGAAGCAGGCGACATATAATTATCTATGAGAAAAACAGGGAGATTTGAAGTTTTTTCCTGCTACCGTAAGAGATTGTCTCTTATGTACGTTATGTTAGGAAAAACTTTTTCTACCATCTTGCAATGAAGGAACCAACTTACAAAAGTTTTCTGGTAGGGATATTAAAGTCGTTTCAGGATGCTCACATTCCCTGGGCTCAGCTTGTCTTATGCGTTGGGCCTGAAGAAATTGTTGAGTCGTTTCAGGAGTTTCACATTCTCTCGGCTTAGCTTGTTTTAGCCGCTGGATTTCTAGACGCACTTGAATAGATTCGGGCGTTTCCCTTCTCTTAATAAAGCTTGTCTTGATCTTTCGGCTTCAACACCCAATAAGGGTTTGCTCGGGTGTTTCAGCATTTCTCGCCTCAGATTGTCTAACTCGTTGCGACTCGATACGAATTTGGGTCTGATCGGGTTCTCTAGAGTTCTGTTTAGTCTACGGTGTAGTCTAGTCTAGTCTGTGCTATTCTCTCGTGTGCAAGTCACAATTTGCAAATAGTTCTTTTTACACCTTTACGATTCTTTTATACATTGAAAATGATGAAATGGAAATATTTGTAATAAGTTGTGTTCCAATGTAGTTAAAAAGGCGAGATGGAAATATTTGTATGAATTAGCCTCATCGGAGTAATACTACGCTGTTAGTCAACCTGTATTTGTTCAGCCATGAAATAAATCTGCTCTAATTTTGGGGTGTTACAAATCTAATAGTCAAAAAGGCAAGACGGGAAGATTTGTATTAGGTTGATTTACTTAATAATGGTGTAAACTCAAGAGTAGTAAGTAAAGAGATTTAAGGTGGAAACACAACTGGGACGAACGACGAATTTCGCACAGCTCGACGAATTTGTCGGCAACAATTCGTTGCGTAAATTCGTCGAATAAAATACAATTACGACGAATTCACATAACAGCTGTAACGTCATTTGAAATTGTTTATAATTATATAAATAAATAGTACAAAAATATGAATAAAAGAATTTTAAATTTTGTACGAATTATTACAATTGTAAACATCATGTTCACGATGGTAAAAGCCTTTAATTTTTACGGCAACGTTTAAGAAGGCGATAAAATCGGTTTTGCACAACTTAAGTTAAAAGACGAAGAACACTTCTTTAAAGCAACGAGAATGACAGTGGATAAATTTAACGCTCTTCTAACTTTACTTAAAGAAAGACTGCAAAGATTTTCCAGAAGAAAGCCTATTGACGAGGAGACACGTATGGGTATAACTCTAATGTAAGAGCTTGGTAAAAATCTATGGTTAGGCAAATATTAACATTTTTAAATGTATCATTAGGTACTTATCACAAGGTTGTTTGGCATGGACTTACAAGATGGGTGTGGCAACTGTAAGGAAAATTATCTACGAAACCTGCGATGCGATCTGGAAAGAGCTGCATGCGAAATATATTGGCCAGCCTAATCAGCATGAGTGGAAAAAAATTGTCGACAGGTTTTACGTGAAAACTGGAATGCCGCATTACCTGGCAAGCATATCAACATAGTTTGTCCACGAAACAGTGGTTCTCTTTTTTCAACTATAAAAAGACTTTTAGCATTGTGTTATTGGCTGTATGTGATTCTGATTATAATTTTGTTTTTGTTGAAATTGGAGCATTGGGAAGTCAAAGTGATGGTGGAGTCTTCGCTCGCAGTGCATTTGGAAAAATGATTTGAGGAAACCACATCGAGGTTCCCCCAGATGATAACCTCCCTGATAAAGAGATATATAAGGATATATACATACATTAGTAATTGAATTTTGTATTATTGTAATAAGGCACAGATAAATCTTTCCCTTATTTCTTTGTGGGAGATAATGCATTTTCTCTGAAACTTAATCTAATGCGTCCATATCCCGGACGAAACTTGCCAGCGGTGAAACAAAATTTCAAAAAAAATGTATCAGCTGCTCGTGTACACATTGAAAACGGTTTCGGTATTTTAGCAAACAGATGGAGAATTCTTCATACAAGTATTAACGCCTCACCCAAAAACATTGGTAAAATAGTATTGGCCACATTAGTTCTGCATAATTATTAACTGCTTGATAGAAGCACCGGATACTTTGATGAAAATTTGGTCGATCATAACGAAAATGGAACTTTTATTCCCTGAACTTGGAGACAATCATTTCAACAGATGTCATCTTCTCGCATTTCTCATGCCAATCGTTCATCAACAGAGGTTTTTGCACTGAGAGATGAGTTGGCAGATTACCTAGTAAATAATTAATAATTTTATAATGAAATAACAATAAATTAACTCATTTCAGATCAAACATAGAATTCTGATTGTAATTTTGACACACAAGGAATTAAGGGAAATTTAACTATTTTATTTGTGCATATGGTGCAGTTACAATTTATAAGTTTGTGCAACAAATTCAATGAAAACTCTAGTTCACATTTCCTCTATGTGATATCGATTTGGGATAACTCCTCATACACCAAAGCCATGACTTTACTTTCAATTCGTCTTACAACCGCCTGTGGTAAATGGGCTTCCGAAATTTTTATAGCTAACGTTTCGAATAACATCGATGTTGCGTCACAGTTTCTCTCATTCGAATTTGTTACAGATGCGAGTTCCTTCACAGTGTCGACACACTCTTTCATAACTTCTTTAAAAACGGGTGTTACTTCCGCATCTGCTGTCTGTTTGATATACTTTTTTGGACGAGCTTCATTTGCATCATTACTTTCATCCGTGGTTGCTCTGCTTATGTTGTCAGTCAAAATGGTGGATAACGAGTAATTGAATAAGTAATCAAAATCACTTTGTTCTTCTACAACACTTCCAACAGTTCTATAAAAACAAATTATTATAAATCAGAAACGACATTAAAAATATAAGAAAAAAACTTTCTTTGTAAATATGAACATACGGTCGTGAATCTTTGTAGTTATCTAAAAAATGCAGTGACTCCATATATTTCCACTTTTTTGCCGGACTCTTGGCGCCACTACCGGAAGCAAGTTCAGCAGCTCGTTTATGCCGCTAGTAAGTGTCACGAAGACCTCGGCAACGCTTTTTTCATGAATCACCTAAATATTGCAGTTTGTAAAGATTTGTAAAAATTCTTGCATATTATTTTTTCACTTCTACTCACCGGATAAATTTATCGAACTGCCAATTTGTGCCCAAATTTCTGTTTTTTTCTGAACATTTTTATAACATTTAGATGCCAGGTTGTATAAACATTAATTTTTTTTGACTTCCTCTATGATAACTTCACTTATATCCATATTTATTTGTTATTTCTGAAAAAATTACATAAATTTTCATTAATAAATTAATTTTATATAATTTTTGTTTACATTTTGCAGCTGATAGTCTGACCATATTTTAAAGAAGAGAAGCACTAAATGAAAATGAATAAATATTAATAAAAAAAACAATGTAAAAGAAAATTATATAACTAAAAATTGATTTTATTTATCTTATAAGTTTTAAATAAAATATAAAACAGTTCTTAAAGACAAAAATACCTTTATTTACTAAAAGATTTGATAAACTAAAATAAAATACGGCCACTCTACACCAATTTATTCGTCGTTCGTCGGCGTAAGAAATAGAAATAAACCTATCGCAGAGTTCGTCACGCACTACGTATTTCGTTCGACGCATTGATTGTGTGCATTTTCATATACACAAATGTGGTTTATTTCTGACGACGAATATTCGGAACAAAAAATTCTTCGTTCGTCCCAGTTGTGTTTCTAACTTTATGCACAAAAGTTTAGGGAAGTCCATTGAAAAATTTAAATATGTTAACAAGCACTAAAATCGTATATAGAAAATTAAAAAAAGTGGGCGTGGCCGACAAATATATATGACGACCTTGCCTGAGACATGAGAATAAGGTGCATTAAATTCGAGCGAAACCCGTAAAAAATTTAAAAGAGTGGCTGTAAAAGAAGGAGTGGCTGATAAGAAACATATGACGACCTTCTCTGGAGTATAGAGATCGTTCAGAGAAATTCCTTGAAAAGTTAAAATTTGTGTAGCGAACAAATATACCAAAAAACAGAAAATTAATTGTATATAAAAGTGGGCCTACCTTTACGTACGATAAGAAGCACATGGTTACCTTACTTGGAGTACAAAGATCGTGTGTACCAAATTTTAGAGAAATCTGTTAACAAATAAAAATTTTTATAGTGAACAAATATACGAAAAAACAGAAAAGGAATTCTATATAAAAAGTGGGCGTAAAAGTAGGAGTGGCCAGTAGGAAGCACATGGTGACCTACCCTGGAGTACAGAGATGGTATGTACCAAATTGCAGAGAAATCCGTTTACAAATAAGAATTTGTATAGCGAACAAATATACCAAAAAGCAGAAAATGAATTGTATGTAAAAAATGGGCGTAGAAGTAGGCGTGGCCGATAAGAAGCTCATGGTGACTTTACCTGGAGCACAGTTATCGTGTGTAGCAAATTTCAGAGAAATCCGTTTACAAATAAAAATTTCTATAGCGACCAAATATAACAAAAATTAAAATGAATTGTGGGTGTAAAAGTAGGCGTGGCCGGTAAGACAAACAGACAAACAGAAATTGAATTCTATATATATAGATTGGTAACTTAACGTCATTTAAACTTATAAACGGAATTTCATATATAGTTTTATTTAAATTAAATTAATTCATATTATTTGTTTAATATTTTTTGTAAGGTCACCTAATATTTGAAATTTAAATATGTAATAAATTCATGCACTTACAAAATACATTCACACATATGTAAATACATACATACACTTATCTAAACATGCAAACATACATACATAACAACAAACGTACAAAAAGAGAACATTATATATTTAGTCAATCCGAAATTATTATATTTGTGATAATGAGTAATATATTTTGTAAATAATTAACACAAAATATCCTTGTACTTTAGGCCGGCAGTCATTGTTTGCTGTTCGGTAAACAGAAAGTTAAATGAATAGCATAGGCCATGGGAGTGTAGAGAATAAAATGGTTAACTTCATCCTAATCTCTTCTCTAGCTTCATATTAAATTCAATTTCGTTTTCTTACTAATATTTTTGTTTTAATATTTTCTCTTGATCAGTTTTCCAGTTTTTTTTTATGTAGTTAGCTACCTTTTTTTTATTCTTTTCGACTCTTAATCTACCTCGAATGAGACAGGAACACCGCTCCATTTTTCCTGAGCACGATCGGTAAAAGGTAGCATGGTTTCCTAAAAAATGTAGGGCCTTTGGTGGTAGGACTCATTAGAATTTCTTATTAAAAGGTAAATTTTTTTTATTAAAAAGAAAATTTTTTTTAAAATGAAAGTTTTTGAAAAATGGTACATATTTTTTGTTAATTCTACTTATCACTAGAAACCTACTATTTATTTAAAATGTACCATTCATTAAAACTTTACTTTTTGTATTGTTCGGTTCGAGATTCTGTATATATTTTCTAAAATTTCTAATAATACAAAAGATAATAATTTTTTATTGTAAGAAAAATATGGAAAAACTTTAAAACAGTAATAAATGGCGTAGCCAGTTTCGAGCAACATGACCTGTACTTCTTCAGCATGCTTCTGCCCATTTCTTAAGCTCATGCTTAATCAACTAATTAACTCACACATTTGAAATTAAAGAACATGAGGATTGTTTTTCTTTATACGAAATTTTAGTATGAACCAGCTGAGTTTTTTCTCTTGTTAGAAATTATATACATGATCTCAAGCCGAAGAATAGAAACCAATTATTTATTAAAATGAAGATCAACAATACATACCCCTAACATACAAAAAACATAAGGTACAATGCAATTGTGAGTAATTTGTTAAGAAGATACTTTTTAAAAAATACCTTGTTTTTGGTATAATATTCATTTATTTAAAATATTTCTACAACATTTTTCTAGAAAAAAAATTATCAGCAGGATAGTCCAAGATTTGAAGTTAAAGCTTCTCTTTAAAAAATTTTTGATTTTAATACAAACAACCAAAAAATATACTTGAAATTCGTTTTTACTTTTTATCACTTTGCACTTAATTAGCGAAAATTACTGAACTTTAAAAGACTAAAACACAAAAAATAAACACCATGGAACATTTTTTTGACAGCTATGGATGGTGAATTTAATCAAATTTAACTTCAACTTTTGAATTAATCTTCACTTTTGACACATTTCATACCAATGTGCATCGTGCTTTATAGTTTGTTCAAAAAAAAAAGTAAATTGCAATATATGTTTTTGACAAAAACAATGGGTTTGCACGGAACAGGTACTTTGTATTAAAAGATTTTTGTTTACTGAAGGGTATTTTTTTTTAGTAAAAAATACTTTTTATTAACCGTACCTTGAAAAAACTTCATAATCCTACGTTTGTGTAGTTTTAACCCATCCTCTATGTATTGTATATGGAAAAAGAATTATCTTGTAAACAAAATTTTATTTTATTTAAAGAAAAATCAGTTTTACGTATATCTTTACATATAAAGTAATGAATCGAGTATAGTTCTATATATTTTCTCTACAGCAAACACAATCAGTTTGGTTTTGATGAGTCTTGGAAATCGTTTTTCGCAAAAATAGAAAGGCAACTCACGTAACATGCACAGCTGCCTCTTTATTACAATAACACTGTGGAACAAATTTAGGTCGACTCTGAAGCTAAATTAGAAGACCCATATCGCGCCGTTTGTTTATGTTAGTTCGAATTTTTTTTTAATCGACCTTCGAACTTTTCAGTCAAATGCCGATTTTCAGCATATTGTTTATATGGTTTATGGCTATAACTCGTCGACTAATTGCTATTTTTTCAATCTGTAAAAGCTAAGTTATTGTTAGACCCTGTGCAACAATTAAATTTTTTTAAAAAATTGTTTTAGTAAATTTTTGTGGTGCTTATGAAGCAAAATGTTGGAAAAATTAATTTTTTTTCATGCTTTTTGAAAATATTTTCCACAAAACTAAGTCTTTTGTCTTTTTTGCTTTCTGTTTGATCTATAATATGCTTCTCAGTTTCTTCAATAAATTTCATTTGAAGAGAAAATGGTCTTAGTCGATAATTTGCGTCAAAAAATCCTAAAACCATTAAATAAATAGCGCTTTAGGTAGAAATAATTAAAAAGGGAAGTTCCAAGAATTAGGAATTAGTAAAACAACTTTTTTGTGTTCAACCCCCGCAGAGGTAGCGATTTTTTTTTATTTCGTACAAGCGAACTGATTTGAAAAATAAAGATTCAGTTAAGACTCGAAACTCAGCCGAAGCTGATGTCTTTTAATTTTCGCTCGGTCGTAATAAAATTCGCTATTAATTTTTTTGGAACTTATTTCATTTTGTGAGTGATTAAAAAAAAAACTGTATAATATATATTGTATTAAAAATGTCGGAACCAAAATGTAAAATGTACCATTTTTGTAATGTGTGTGGACGTTTCATAGCAAGCGATGAAAAATGTGGCAATGCGAGCGATTTTTTTTTGGAACCCTATAAACAATATTTCTCGCAAGAGTTTATTACTGACGTAAACTATGCCACTAAAAAAGTTTGCTTTAATTGCTATTCAACTCTTATGCAATGGAAAAGAGAAAAGAAGAAGGTTATGCCTTTTGGTATACCAATGATTAGACAACAGCCCGCATCAAGAAGAAAATTGTTATGGATGTATCAACTACCATAAAACTTTGAATAGAAGGAAAGCAAAGAATAAAACTTATGTAGCAGTGCCAAGTGTCCAATTGCCATTACCGCACTCAGAATTCGTTCCAATACCAGCATACCGAAGTATTGATTTTCAAATAGATATCAGTAATACAACTGCCGCCGCTACATCTATGGACTTCTTTTCAGAATATGACCCTGGTGAAGGTACATCCTTTGAAACATCAAAGGACCCAATCCTAGTCACACAAAACCAATTGGATGGAATTGTTGCAAATTTGTGTTTGAATCAGAAAAAATCAGAACTACTGGCTTCATTTTTGAAAGGAAATAATTTGCTGGCGAAAGGTACCAAAGTAACAGCATATCGAAAACGCCAAAAAGAGTTAGAAAAGTTCTTCAATGTGAATGATGCAAAAAATTTCGCTTATTGCAACGATATTGAAAAGTTTATGGAGACAATAGGGTTAACCTATAAAAAAGATGATTGGCGTTTATTCATCGATAGTTTACTAATCAGCTTAATCTCCAGATGCAATACTCGCTAAAATTCGTTGGTGGTATAACAGCACCTTTGAAGAAGAGGAAGATTAGGAAAAAGAGGAAGAAGGGGAAGACAAAGATGACATTACAGAATATCTGTTGGACGAAATTATCGACCTTTCTGATGATGATAACGATGACCAAGATATTAGAGAGAGCAGTGATGTTGATCCAAAGCCGCCTGCTAAACAGCAACTGGCCAAATCATTAATTTAATTTATTTAATTTTTTTACTTAAAACTTTTCATAACTAACATTTCAAAAATATATTTTTTTTCCTCATTTTTATAATTTCTTTTTCAATGTTTCTTCAAAACCAACACTGAACAAAATTGGTACATAAAAAATGAGAAGTAAATTAATATTAAGCTGGAAACGCAAGTTTTGTATTATGATTGTTTTCTTTTCAAATGAAATTTATTGCAGAAACTGAGAAGCATATTATAGATCAAACAGAAAGCAAAAAAGACTTAGTTTTGTGGAAAATATTTTCAAAAATCATGAAAAAAAAATTATTTTTCCAACATTTTGCTTCATAAGCACCACAAAAATCAATTTTTTTTAAAAATTTTAATTGTTGCACAGGCCTCTAGTAATAATTTGGCATTTGACTGCAAAGTTCGAAGGTCGATTAAAAAAAAAATTTGAACTAACATAAACATACGCCGCGATACGGGTCTTCTAATTTAGCCTCTATTTTCACCTCTCACTCTCAGAATTGACCTAACTTTTGATAACCTGAATTTGTTGAACAGTGTAATAGAACGGGCGATGCAGAATTTGGTTCAGGTACATTCTACCGTATAGAGTAAGCAGGTGTACTTCGCTTTCTCCGTGTCTCTGTTTGCATGTGTCGTTTTTCTGGTCAACTATGTAAATTATAAAATTATATTAAAGTATCGTATGAAGTTCAATAAATATACGTGCTTTCAAGGCTGATATGTCCATCATGTTACTAAATACTACCATTTGTAGGTTTTTTCGTTTACAGCTGAATCCAGAAATCATTTTGTCAACTATTTCAAGTTCACCATTAGTTCGGTTGCAACACGATATTAGCTCTGGTAGCTTCTTTCCAACAGTCTGAACTTATGCCGTATTGTGAAGAGTGCTCTGCAGCACTGTTATTATTATACATTATTCCAACCATGGTCAATTGTTTCATTTCATTTCATTTCATTTCATTTCATTTCATTTCAATTCATTTCATTTCATTTCATTTCATTTCATTTCATTTCATTTCATTTCATTTCATTTCATTCATTTCATTTCATTTCATTTCATTTCATTTCATTTCATTTCATTTCATTTCATTTCATTTCATTTCATTTCATTTCATTTCATTTCATTTCATTTCATTTCATTTCATTTCATTTCATTTCATTTCATTTCATTTCATTTCATTTCATTTCATTTCATTTCATTTCATTTCATTTCATTTCATTTCATTTCATTTCATTTCATTTAATTTAATTTCATTTCATTTCATTTCATTTCATTTCACATCATTTCATTTCATTTCATTTCATTTCATTTCATTTCATTTCATTTCATTTCATTTCATTTCATTTCATTTCATTTCATTTCATTTCATTTCATTTCACTTCATTTCATTTCACTTCATTTCATTTCATTTCATTTCATTTCATTTCATTTCATTTCATTTCATTTCATTTCATTTCATTTCATTTCATTTCATTTCACTTCATTTCATTTCATTTCATTTCATATCATTTCACTTCATTTCATTTCATTTCATTTCATTTCATTTCATTTCATTTCATTTCATTTCATATCATTTCATTTCATTTCATTTCATTTCATTTCATTTCATTTCATTTCATTTCATTTCATTTCATTTCATTTCATTTCATTTCATTTCATTTCATTTCATTTCATTTCATTTCATTTCATTTAATTTAATTTAATTTAATTTAATTTCATTTCATTTCATATCATTTCATTTCATTTCATTTCATTTCATTTCATTTCATTTCATTTCATTTCATTTCACTTCATTTCATTTCATTTCATTTCATTTCATTTCATTTAATTTCATTTCATTTCATTTCATTTCATTTCATTTCATTTCATTTCATTTCATTTCATTTATCCAGTCAATGGAATACAAGAGTTCCTTACAAACTATAACTTAAATTAGAAATTAATACATATGTAAATTAAATAAATATGTCTGATTTTATAAATTTAATAACTCAAAGAGAAACAGCAAAAAAATTGTGAAAATTTATTTATAAAAAAATAACATTCTTATCAAATTGAGTTTATTTATGTAACAGTTTTTATGTTCGCAATTCTTAAATATCATTTGAGGTTTTCTAAAATTCATTGAATTTAAATTAATGTTTTCTGTAGTGTGATTCTGTAAATTTCAACGATCCGACAATTGCAAAATATATCGACAGCTATTGTTGTTTGCACTAATGATTAAGTGATTCACTAAGTACATACATCTTAACGACAGTCGACAAATCTATTTTTCTATTTATTTAAATTGTAAACGAGTGGTATCTCTGTCAAAATAAGCGAAAAACACAAAGAAGAATAGAAAAAAAAATTACTTCGTGTTTGACAGGATGATTTTATCTTTATGTTTAATATCTTTATTTTTTTACTAATATTTCTGTATATTTATTTGAAAATGAAATAATGAGTTGAATATGCTATTTAATTTTTTATTTACATAAAACTATTTTTTAATTAAAGCAACATATTTTCACTATTTTATGATTTTTATTTATGTATGACGACATTTCAACCTAAAAATTTAAGTTTTTATCGATTGAATAAACAACACAAAAATGGTTGTCGTTTAGATAACAACAACAGCTGACTTTAACGATAGCGAATATCGTTTAAAAATTTTACTGATAATTTTGCAATTTTCTTTTTTTAACGATACGACTATCGTTAAAAGAAGTTACTGAATCGCGATACTGAAAAGCTATTAATTTCTCCTGAATGTCAATATTTTTTTTAAATGGAAAAATTTTTTAAATGTAAACATAGGTATTTGGTGTTTTTTTTTTTTTGGAATTTCAATTTGTGTTTAACGAATAAAATTTATATATTAAAGATGCAATTGATGTCTTCTAAATTTAAAATTATAATTTCCGACGTTTTGATATGATTTTCTGAAATTCAATTAATTGTAATTTATAATTGGAAATTTTTAATTCCAGTTTTTAGAATTGATATTTTCTTAAATTTGAATGGAAAATTTAAAAAATGCAATTTTGTATTTAAGTGAATAATAATGCTTTAGTAATTATAAACAATTTTTAAAAATTAGATGTAATCGCAATCAAATATTTTGTAGGTAAAGCAGAATAATAATTCTATATAACTATTATTATTAACTCTATTTTGTAAAGACAACAAAAAGTTAATATGCCAAACTTATGTTCATATTTGTAAAAGAATAATGGAAATACGTATGAAATAAAAGACCAGCCCGTGTATACTCTTAACATTGTTCTGTATGATATCCAGTTAAAAATATTAACATTCATGTTAAAATAGAATTAACTATTGCAAGGCTAATTAGAACAAACAAAAATTGTGGCGCCATCTACTGTGGCATAGTCACGCTGAGCAAAATGAAGTGACACTCTGTTAATGCAAAAGAAATGAATTTTCCCCACAACAAAATATTGCAGAATTTTATGTAAATAAAATAATATTCCGACCTATTTCTAACATGAAGTTGTTATGGAAATACATATAGAATATATGTATGTATATTATTTGTATTATTTAATATGTTGATATAAATTTATAAATAAATTTATAAATAAAATTTTTTTTTGCTATATTTACATTATTTTTTTTTTATTAACAACTAGGTATTTTAGCATTATTTGCTTAGGATGTTAGTGAATTTTTACTCCCTTTATATTAACTCGCAGTGTCTGCTTGTCGAAAAAATTTTGGATCGATTTTAACCAATTTCCCGTTAGCCATTCGGTCTGAAATTTTGCAGGTAGGCTCGTGGTAATAACAGAAATGATCTAACAAATTTTTAGAGTGATGCCAAAACAATGGAAACTTTTATATTTTTCTACCAGAGTTA
This sequence comes from Cordilura impudica, assembly GCA_963682025.1. Classification (NCBI taxonomy): domain Eukaryota; kingdom Metazoa; phylum Arthropoda; class Insecta; order Diptera; family Scathophagidae; genus Cordilura; species Cordilura impudica. Next base: position 104,989,733 of record OY821518.1, read on the forward strand.
ATAAAAAAATGTACAAAGGGTTAGTTTTTATTATATTATTACCACAACTACCATAAAAATTACAAGTCCAGCTATGACAACAACACAACATTTAGAATAACAACAAGAACAATATAGAAACATCATATTTTTCATTTTTTTTTACTTTTTCAGAGATTTCCCTGGACCTGTTCCACTTATTGTAATGATTTTTGAAATAGAAATCTTCCCATGAATTTGGTGAATCATTCTCACTAAAAACGGTCACTGTAGCTGCACCATTCAGGGCGTGATCGTGACAAGAACAACATGGAAAATTATATTTTTTCAAGACTTTTTTTTAGTTCTTCATTCATTCTAATCGACCGATTTGGACGATTTTAAACAGCAAACTTTTCAGGATGTTAGTGAATCATTTTTTATGTCAACGAGCACCCTAGCTGCCCGATTGATGCCGTCATCATGATTTCCACAGACGGACAGACGGATAGACGGACAGACGGATATCGCTATATCAACTCCGGCTGTTATAAGGATCACAAATATATATATTTTATGGGGACCAAAATTTTTTTTCTAATTATTACAAACGGAATGACAAACTTATATATACACTCTGCACACTGGAGTGGAGGGTATAAAAAGTTTTAAAGCATTACTAAATCCAAATTCAGTTTTTTCTAATGTCATTATTAAATTTTCTAATATTAAAATTTTTTATACTTCCTTGTTTGTGAAAGTTTTTTTTTTCAAATACATATTACATATTTCTACTCTCTATAAAAAATTTAAATTTAAATCCTGTATATATAAGGACACTAAAAGCTCTTGTTAACACTCATAGTAATTTAAGTAGGCAATAAAGTTAATTACAATGTTTATTTTTTTTTTCGTACATGTTAATCTTTGTTAAATCGTAAATAGTGAAAGCTTGTTTTTGCGTGATATTTAGTAAAAATTTATATATATTTGTACTAATGTCGTCATCCAAAATAAGAAAAATTTATAGCGAGTGTCGTATGTTTAACGAAGAATCGACAATAAAATATTTTGTTTTACAATTTAAAGACAAAATGATGTGTCTTATTTGCAAAGAAACAATTGCAGTTTTTAAAGAATAAAATGTGACTAGGCATTACACTACGAAGCATTCTTAGATGTACTTAAAATATGATGGGGAATTACGTAAAAAAGAAGTTGAAACTCTTAAAAAAACATTTTCAAGTCAGCAAAATATATTTAAACAAATGTCGAATCAAAATATATCTTCAGTACGAGCAAGTTACCATGTTGCTAAGTATATTGCTGATGCACGGCGGCCATTTACAGACGGAGAATTTGTGAAAAAATGTGTACTGAAAATAGCAAAAGAATTATGCCCAGAAAAATTGAGGGCATTTAAAAAAGTAAGTTTATCTGCAAACACAATAATGAGAAGAATTGAAGATATTGGTACTAGCGTTTTTTCACAGCTAAAAGAAAAAGCAAAGAAATTTATATTTCTATCAATTGCACTCGATTAAAGTACAGATGTGTCCTATACTGCTCAGCTTCTTATTTTTATTCGAGGAATAAATGATGCTTTTCAGATAACTGAAGAGTCTTAAGGGAACAACCACTGGAGAGGATATTTTTCTTAAAGCTTCCGAAATAATGCCAGAACTACAATTAAATTATAAACAGTTAATGTGTGTAACTACAGATCGTGCAAAAATATGATAAGGAGTGTGAAACATTGGGGATAAAAAACCTATGCACCTACATTGTGTTATACAACAACAAGCATTGTGTGGAAAAATATTAAATGTAAAATCTATCATGCCAGTGGTTATATCAGCCATAAATTTTATTCGAGACATGGTTTGAATCATCGTCAATTCCAAGAATTTCTAACATCAATTAATACTGAACATGGCGACGTTCTTTATAATAGCGAAGTTCGCTGGTTGTGTAGAGGGAAAGTACTAAACCGTTTTTTTTTATCTTCGTCAAGAAATTGACATTTTTATGAGCGAAAAACCAAAGCCTATTGCTAAATTATCAGGTGATGCATGGTAATGTAAATTAGCTTTTTTAACCGATATTACTGCACATATAAACGATCTGAATTATAGGCTCCAAGGTAAAGGAAAATTAGCATATTCATTATTGTTGGATGAAGTTGCCCAAGCCCTTGGTATCCAATGGTAGTCTGTTAACGCAAAGTAAAAGATTTTTATTTTATATAAATTTGATTGTATTTACTTTTACAATAGCGTTAGAATTCCTGAAATTAAAATTTATTAATTTAATTATCATCTTAAAACACTAGCTTTTTTCGTTTGAACCCATAGCTAATCTTCTTTAATCGAACAAGCACTGTATATAATAAACTTAGAAATGTAAGAAAATGGCTGTTTATAAAGTAGAAAATCTTATTAAAAAAGACCGCATGGAAATATAAAATATACAATCCAACATTTATGGTTGACAGTCAAACGATAAACAATAATTAAATACAGTAACGGTGATCGATAATTTGTGAAGTACACTAGCGATTAGACAGTGGCGGTAACAACTATTTTACGATATAAAATCTTTTGAAGTTAAATTGGAATTATTTAGAAACCAGCTCGTCAATAAAAATATTGTACATTATCAGTGCTGCCCAAAATTGTTGGAGACTCCGCAATATACAAATATTTTCTATTATGTAGAATTTGAAAAATCAATTATTGTTATATTTAATGACTTCAAAAGAAGCGAAAAAAATTTAATTTATTTCGAAATCCAATTGAAGAGGCGAGTACTGTTGAAGAAAATATGCAACTAGAACTGATTGATTTGCAGAGTAACGACATTCTGAAGAATGAATATAAGGAAGGAAATTTGATTGTATTCTACCAAAATTTAGATGACACTTTATTTCTAAATATTAAAAAATTTGCAAGTGAGCAAATATCAATATTTGGAACCACTTGTATTTGCGAACAAACATTTTCTCGTATGAAATAATTAAAAGTCAATTTCGTGAGAGATTGACTGATTCTTAGTTGGCGGAAATTCTGAGGATATCAGTTTCACAAAAACATATAAATATTAATAATAATGTAAATGCAAGTTAATCCCAGTTACATAATTCTCATTAATGCTTTTTTTTAAATTAGTTTTTCAATAAAAATATAAAAATATAAATTATTAGTGTTATAAATTTATTTACAAAATCTTGCATACGAAAACTGTTTTCTTCTATTTGTGCTTTTTATATTTGGCCCAGTTCATATTTTTTAAAACTCTATTTGGCCCTTCGTTCAAAAACTTTGGCGACCACTGTTCTAAAGGGTTTTTCATTAAGAGCGCTACAAAATTTTTTTTAAATAAAACAAAAACGGTTTTGGATATCAATGAAATTCTTTATTCCCGTGAAAGTACGTTCGATACCATTATGTATGGAAATCGATCTCTTTTGCATGGCCACCACGGGCACGCTTGCAGAAGTCCAGACGCTGAACCCAATGTTCGACGGTTTTCAGGCATAAATCAGCCGATACTGCTGCAATTTCAGGTTCGATATTCGTACGAAGTTCATCAATCGTCGCTGGCTTGTTGGCATAGACCATAGACTTGACGTAGCCCCACGGGAAATAGTCCAACGGCGTCAAATCACACGAACGAGGCGGCCAATCGACTGGACCATTTCGTGAGTTAACACGTTCTCGAAACTTGGTTTCCAATAAATTGATTGTGACATTCGCTGTGTGACTTGTGGCGCCGTCCTGTTGGAACCACATGTCCTCCAAGTCCATGTCATCCAACTGGGGCCAAAAATATTCAGTTATCATTGAACGGTATCGATTCCAATTCACGGTAACGTGCCGGTCTTGATCATCATGGAAGAAGTACGGCCCAATGATGCCGCCGGCCCATAAACCGCACCAAGCTGTAATTTTTTCGGGATGCAATGATGACTCATGGAGTACGTGTGTATTGCTGTCTGACCAATAACGCATATTTTGTTTATTGACGAAGCCATTCAGCCAGAACTGAGCCTCATCGCTGAAGATGATTTTTCGATGAAAATCCGAATCATTTGCAAGTTGTTGCTCAGCCCAATTCACGAACATACGACGCTTCTGATGGTCAAGCGGCTTCAGTTCTTGCGTCAATTTGATCTTGTATGGATGTAGGCCAAGATATTTTCGCAAAATATGCCACAACGGCGTCACAGAGATGCCCAACGCTTGAGAACGATGTGTGAGAGTCACATTTGGGCTTTCTTCAACTGAAGCCTCAGCGGCAGCAATATTCTCGATACTGCGGGCACTTCTTTGTCTCACTGGTACGGGAACACTTTGTACTGTGCCTGTGGATTCAAATTTTTCCACTAGACGCTCAATTGTTGATCTGCTAGGACAAATTGGACGTAGCGCTCTTAACGCTGAGGCCACTGACTCCGAATTTCGGTAGTAAATTTTAATAATTTCGACTCGTTGTTAGCTCGTATATCTTAACATCGTGAAATGGCAAACCTTACTGAAGAGAAATGTCGAAAGAGCGGCAAGAAATATGGCGTCGCACAGAGGCGCCCGTAGAGCAAACGAGGATGCAAAAATCAAAATTTTCCTGTGCGCCGGTGAAGTTTTGAATAAACCCATGTTATAGGAAACTTTTCAGCGATTTCAAATATGCTACCCTTAATAATATCACATTTTTAGTTTAGAAGATATAACCGTTCAAAGTTGACCGACTTTCGGTTTTCAAAAAAAAAAAAACACACAATTTTTAGTCAATTTGTTGCGGTTTCAGGTGTAATATCACGAAAAATAGGTAACGAATCGCCTTATTTTTTATTTGTTTTGATTGATGTATTTATTAAATGTATAATGATAAAAAAAAATTTACTGTTTGCTTTGTGTTTCTCCTGGTAAATCACTATTTAAAAACTATCCGTTTTTTCACTATTTTTCAACTTTGACGGAAAATAAAAAAAATCTATATTTTTCTATATTTGCCATATTTGCAAAACATGCTCTTTGATTATTTCTTTATATAATTCAAAAGGTTTATCTGCCCGTACGTGCCCGTTTGGCTTCTAGAGGTAAAAAAGTTTAAAAAGACATGGTTGCAGAAATTGTATGGCGTGCATCCCTTACATGTTTTGACTGACAGTAGTTTGATCTAATAGTTTGAAAATTGCATTTTAAGTCGGTTGTCTACCTGTGAGCCTCTGCCAAAGTCTACTCCCAATATTCTGTTACAGACACAGGATGCACAAAAAACTACTCATTGAAATTCGCAGGTACTCACCTCACTTAAAAATTTCTTTGGAGTACAAATGGTCAGGAACAATATTGACTTATGGTCCCTCCAGGTAGAACAGGTAAATTTTTAGGCATGGTAGCATAAGCCTATATATTGCAAAATAAGCATAATGCCTGGATTAGTCTACGAATGAAAGTTGGCGCAACAAGTACTGAAACCATGGCGTTAAACAATTTAAAATTATTTGAACTGTTTAGAAGGTCAACCACACCAAAGTTTTTCACGGAAGCGGCTTTAGAAGAACTTGATAGCTTATACGGAAATATTGAGAGAAGCGAAATTATAAAAAATAATTTTTATCTGATATATGCAAATATTAAGGCAAAATGGGTAAAATCTAATCGAACCATTCAGAACTTCCACTACAAATACGAGGACTGGCTTAATGAAGACACCATCCTGGATATATTGGCAGTAGATAAACCCACCACATCAACCAGAGGAGCAAAAGGAAGGCCAAAAAAGTATTGAGGAGTGTTCAATTTTCACAAGAAAGAGGAAACTTGCCGATGCCACCAATGACTTGACCACGAAGCATTTATCGGACGCGCTGTCTATTAAATATACAAAGGATAGTGAAAGAGTTAGGTCGCAGATTACAAAATCTGTTGCTGATGCAAGCCCAATGCGACTAAAAAGGATTAAGGAAAGCATTCCCACGCCCACAAACGCACATATTAAAAAGTATGGTTCCGAAGAAGCCTTGGCCTTGTTTATGGACTTACAACTTTCCAAAGAAAAATATGAGATACTGCGGGCATCGTTGATGCGACACGGGGCTGACGTTTTACCAGGATACAAGCATATTACGCCAGCCAAAATAAATTCACGACCACTGCATACGGAGTTTACGGAAGTCTCTGTGAAAGCCAATCTGCAGGATCTCATGGGCCGTACAGCAAAACGGTTGTTGGAGAGTCTTCCTGAAAATGAGGTGAAAATTCCTCCTGAGAAACTGACATTGATCAGCAAATGGGGTTGCGATGGATCATCCGGACAAAGCGTTTATAAGCAAAGGATATCTTCCGATGACGCTACAATATCGGACGGAAATATGTTTATGGCATCTGTTGTTCCTTTGCGGCTAAAATCTGATGTTTCCCTACACTGGAAAAATCCACGTCCGTCATCAGTGCATTACCAATAATGTTTCAGTTTGCAAGGGAATCGGCAGAACTCATAAGGACCACGGTGAAGGACATTTAAGAACAAATAAGCAAGACTAAGCCTACAAAGCTGCAAATTGGAGAAGGAAAATATATTGAATGCAGTTACGAGTTCCACCTGACCATGGTTGACGGAAAAGTCGTAAACGAACTGACAGGAACAACCTCAACATTGTCATGCCCGATTTGCAAAAAGAGTCAGAAGAACTTTGGTAATTTAAACGATTCTACAAACGAGGAGAATTACGCATATGGAATGTCACCATTGCATGCAAGGATAAGGTGTATGGAGTATACCTTACCACAAGAGGAGGAAAACTTCGATGAAAATACATCAATAAAGTATAAGGAAAAGATCAGAAAGAAGCAAATACAGGATGCTTTTTTTAAACAAGTTGGACTAAAAGCAGACTATCCCAAGCACGGATACAGTAATTCAAACGATGAAAACACTTCTAGGAGATTTTTTGAAAATGATGAGGCAGTAATTAGGATCTCTGGAATTGACAATCAAATCGTGAAAAATTGGGAACGATCTTGAATGTTTTAAACTGCAAAGAAAATGTCAATTCTACAAAATATGGAGAATATGCATCGAAAACTGCATCTCTTTTAGCAGAAATGTATCCACAGAAGAAGTTGACCCCGACCATCCATAAAATATTGGCGCATGGCAAAGATATAATTGAGTACCTGTCTTTGCCAATTGGAGAGCTTTCTGAAGAAGCACAGGAGTCTCTTAACAAATTTTATAAAAAATATAGATTGCAGAACACATTCAAAGCATCAAGGGTAACGCAGAATGAGGACCTCTTCAACATGTTGGCAGCATCTTCCGATCCACTTATTTCTACCCTGCGGCATGTGAAGTCACGAATAGAGTTAGAAAATAATTATAGTTTAGAAATTATTAGTCTTTTAGATATACCTTCTCTTACGAATTGTGATGAATATTTTACAGAAAATAGAAAAAATAAATTTAAAAAAGAAGTAATTTTTTTTTAATTTGTTGGGTAATAATTTAAAACATAAAACCCTAAAGAAAAAAAAAAAGTTAAAACAATCTAAAAATGTAAAAATAATTTTTTTTTAGTTACCATAAAATTGATTTTTCTACAAATTTTAACTTTGATAACCCATAAGTAGGCCCCTACAAGGCGTAGGACCCTTTCCGAATGCTCATTTCACAGGCTGAACAGTTATCTATCATATGCTGTCTAAACTGTTCAATTATGTTATTCGGTTCAAAAGATATGATTTTTGCAACGAAAAAACTCAAATGGCGCCACTGTGCGTCGTTTGCTGTCCCTGTCTTTCTACTTTTGCAGCGTCCCTGTTGAGAGTAAACTTAATATTAATTTCAATTATACTTTTAATACTCATACGCCAAGACAGTAAATATTGCACAAGAAATTACATTGATTTATGGAAGTATAAATTAATCGCAGAAAAAACAATTTATTATAAAATACATTGTTAAAATGATGTAGTTTTTTTATGTTTATAAATCGTCTTAATCTTTAGTTTTGAATGCATTTATACAAATTAAATTACAATTGGCCATTTGGAAATACATATTTGTATAAAACATTCTACGGCAATAGATAATTCTCTTACTATTGTTTTTTTTTACAGTCTGATGGTCTGTTTCCATTTGTATTTATTTAAATCCCATTAAGGATTCCATAATTTTTGTTTCTTGTGTTTATTTTCTATTTTGAATAACATTTAGCGTTCCATGTACAACATGTTTAGTCGTTAGCAAATAAACAAAACTACATCTACCGTGGAATAAATTGTATAAATTGAAATTGCACTTAATATACAAAGCGTATCATCTCTTGGTTGATCTTCTTAGTTGCAAAGGAAAAGTGTGTACCAAAGTTAGAGTGACTGTTAATATATAAATATTGTACATCGAGTATTTACAAATAGTGCATAAATCATTGTAACAAATCAGTGAATAATATGTAGGTAATTTTCATTACAGTGTTCACAGAATAAATATTATGCAATTTATTTTTTTGACAATCACGCTATTCACTTAAAGTAGCTGATTTTTTCCGGTATTAGAGACCATTTTAACAACCAAGTTTATATTATTGCAGTCAGCTGTCTTGATGTTAGAGTGGAACATATTAGTTGTCGCAACCAATTACATTGATTGGCAACTACTTTTATTGTAACTTTTTTTTTTTATCAAATATAGTCGAAGTTCTCTTGTGACAGACACTGTACAATGATTTGTAAAGTGAAAGAAAAGTGAATCAACTTACACTAGTAGCTTTGAGCAGGATACAAATCGCATTTAGTATTTTCGAAGTAAATTTTTTTCTGAAGGGTTTTATATCTTTTTTAAAATGAAAATGAAATTGCACTTGCCTTTCTCTTTACATTAATGTTGCTGTGTTTCTGTTGGCCAACTGGTGGTTGTTTAGGATTTTTATTGGAGGCTTTTAAACGAACAAACATGGTGTTGTTGTTGGCAAATAGATGCAGAGATGCACAAACCAAAAATAAATTGATACTATGTTTTTGCTGCAAGCTTAGTAACAGCATTTAAATAAAAAAGACTGTTTTGTTCCAAAGGTTGTAAAAAGTACTAGGTATTGAATAATAATCTATAATATTAAGTCTAGGCGATATTTTACCACCGATATTTTGTTCTACCGTTTTATCCCGACTTTAACCAAACGTATAATATTTGAAAGATATTTCTTTTTAGCTGTTCACCAGATTTACAAATTTTAAAATTTTTCCCTTTATTTTGAGTAAATTGCATTTAAAGTTGCTACTAACACATACTTAAAATTATACATATCGCACCTGTACCTCTAAAGTGAGTCAACTCAAAATTTACAAATTTTCAGTAGAGGCAAAAAACGGTTTTTTTTTATTTTAAAACGGTTGTTTCATTGTAAAGCATTGCGAATAATAAGTATACAACAGTAGTTGTTTTTGCGATTTTTTCAGCGATCATCAAAAATAACAAGCTTTTTGGGTGCAACTCAAAATATGTCTTTTTAGTGGATTCTAAAGCACCTACTCTTATAACACAAAGAGGGTTACAACTGTATTTTTTTGCGAAAGACTGGAAAAACCGATGTAATATTTTTACAGTGGATAGATATGACCACTGTCGTTTTCTTGCAAAAAGTGAAAATTGAAAAATTTTGAGTTGGCTCACTTTATAGGTACAGGTGCAATATGCCATGTGTGTGCAAATTAGATTTGCTAATGTATTTCTTAATGAGTTTGTTATCTTCATTCACAATAATAATAAACCAACAAAGTGTTGGTTTGTGAATTGGATAAGTTGAAAAAAAGCTGCCTCTCGAATTTCGAGGGCTGGAGTCTGCTAGTAATTAATAATTACACTGTAGACCCATTTCTGGAATGTTGCACTGTGTAAAAATAAGAAAATTATTGAGTACATTTGAAATATTAACACAAAAAAATAAAAATTTTCATTAAGAATTGCTTAAAACAGTAACTTGCAGGATATCCTTTGCTCTTAACGAACCCATTTGGCGTTGACTTAATCAACTTTAAAATATTTATTTTCTTATTTTCCTTTAAGGTTGTTTTCTGATTTACAAGATTAAGGTTAGACGATTTGAATCAGTTTTTAGTACTATAGAGCAATCAAAACTTGCGACGTATCTTTTGGATGAATTATAGACTCAAGAAATTCATTACTTACCGCGCTGCCTTCCATACAACCCACCGTATTTAACTGTTGCAAAAGATTTTATTTATTTAACCCAGTTCCACTTTCTTGTTGAACTAACTTTTTCTTTTGCTACCGAAAATATAAAATTTGATTCCATCTAAAAATAAAACACGTTCCCAAAATACTGGAGAGGTAAAACTTTTCTTCTTTTGACAATGGCTTTCTTAGTGGTACACGACCATGATAATCGGATTGCTGTAATATTTTCCGACCGAAATCTATATGGAAATCTTTGTCAGAGGATTCTTTGATTTTAGAAATAATTTAGGAAGCAGACATTTTGGCATTGTGTGTCAGCTTCGTTGAAAAGTTTTGTACCAATTTAGATGCATCCTTGTGGGTCATCAAAGTGGAAATTTGTTGATGACATGATAAAATTATGTTTATGTTAATTAAAAACATGATTTTTAACAATTTTGTATTTTTGATGTTTCTTTTTCAAGGTTTTTATGTTTTAAAATTATTGTCCATCCATAAGTAAAAAAAAAAAATATTAAGATTTTTCAAAATTATTTTTTCAAATTGTTCCAACATAATTCATAACAGAAGGTGTATCTGACGGGCCAATTATTTCTGAACTATAATTATTGTATTCTAACCCTTTTCGTGACTTCACTGCCGCAGAGATGAAATAAATGTATCGGAAAATGCTGCCAACATGTTGAAGAGGTCTTCATTTTCCCTCACTCTTGATACTTTAACGTGTTCGATCATCTGTATTTTCTATAAAATTTGTTTAAGGACTCGTGGCTTTCTTCGAAAAGCGCTCCAATTGGAAAGGACTGATATTCAATTATCTTTTTGCCATGCGCCAATAATTTATGGACTGTCGGGGTCAGTTTCTTTAGTGGATACCTTTTCGCCAAAAGTGATGCAGTTTTCGAAGCATATTCTCCATATTTTGTAGAACTGACCTTTTCTTTGTAGTTTAAAACATTCAAAATCGTTCCCAATCTTTAAATGATTTGACTGTTAATACCAGTGAATCGATTTACTGCCTCATCATTTTCAAAAAATTTTCGCGAAGTATTTCCATCCCGTATCCGCATCTGTGGTAGTCCAACTTCTTTGATAAACGCATGCTATATTTGGTTCTTTCTGATCTTTTGCTTATCCTTATCTAATGTATTTGATAAGACAAGACAAGACAAGGCAAGACTATTTTGTGGTTATCAGTCCGTTTACGATTTTTCCGTCAATGATGTTCAGATGGACCTCGTAACAAAATTAAAGATATTTTCCTTCTCTAATCTTGGCAATTTGTTCCTGAATGTCCTCCACCGTGGCGGTTACCTTACAAACTGAAACATTATTGGGCAGCGATAGTGCACTAAGGATGGCTCTGTGGATTTTTCAAGTGTACGGAAACATCAGATTTAAGGCAAAAAGTAATAAATAGACATACGCATATTTCCGTCTGATATTGTAGCGTCGTTGGTAGATATCCTTTGCTTATAAACGCTTTGTTCAGATGATCCATCGCAGCCGCATTGTCTGATTAATGTCAGCTTCTCAGAAATTTTTTCCAGCTCATTTTCAGTAATACAGCTGTGTTATTGCATGGTCCATAAGATTCTGCACATCGACCTTCTTAAAAACTTGCGTAACCGCCGCGTAAAGTGGTCTTGTATTTTTTTTTGGCTGTCGGGTAAATTATCAGCTCCGTGTCACATTAATTATGTACGCAGTAACTCATAATTGTCCTTTGAAAGTTCTAAGGCCAAAGCTTTTTCTGAACCATACTTTTGAAGTTGTGCATTTATCGGCACGGGTATGCTCCCTTTAATCCTTTCTGGCTGCATTGGGCTATACTGCTAGCTTCAGTGGTGGGGGAGATTCTTGACCCGGATCAATCAAACATCACCATTAACATTTTTTTTATTTCAGAGTCCCTGGGTATGTTTATTGCTAAACAAAATTGGAAATGTATATGTAAACTAAAACTTTGGTATCCCCGATGAAAAACAAAAATATATGTAGAAATCATAGAGATAATGATATTGATGCCCCTGGCTCTTAACCGTCCCAACCAATGTTCTTCTATGGCCATATATTTAAGTAAAGAACCCAACCTTAAAAGTCTTAAATTTTTATTCAGACATCATAAGATGTTTTATAAGCGCAAAATTCAGTTTAATAACATGATTTAGATAAGCAGTAAGAAGTTAGTTTAAAAAATAAATTTTTTTGTATTGGTTAGTTAGAAAAATTAAAAAAAAAAAATTCTGTTGTTCATATTATAATTCTTAAATGATTCTTTTTCCTTAGTTTAACAAAATTTACACGACAAGCGATTTAATATTTGTATATATTTATTATATATAATAACAATTCCCGGTTACCACATTAATCGGAGACATTATTAAGGAATATGCACACACGGAGTTTTGTTTCAATTGACAAACGCTATGTTTAATTGACTAAAACACCCTAAACTGCAGCGTGTAGTCGTTTTTACTCCGAATTTGTTGTTCACAATTTGTTACAAAATAGATTTGTCTCTTTTATAATCATAGTGGTTTCAACTGTGGAGAGTTATTTTAATTTTTTTGTCAGAAGGATATTCAAAGGAATTAATTCTTTATTTATTTATTTTTTACTTAAAGTTAAGACTTTTCTTTGACAATTTTTTTTATCTATTTTTATTTATTATTTTTTTCTTAGATCATGAAAAATATAAAATTTGGTTGTAAGAAACCACTAAGCACTAGTTAATGATATTACAAAATATATTATTGGAAAATAAGATTATTTTTAATCTTTCTTGTTTTAATTGAAATTAAATAAATTAAATTTTTTTTGTTTTTTTCCTTACAATAAAAATGAATTTTTTAGAATTGTTTTTATACCCTATACTACTAAGTGGTTTGGGTATAATGACTTTGTGCTGCTGTTTGTAACTACCAAAAATATTTGACCTAGACCCATCTTTTATTATACCGATCGAATCAGAATCACTATCTGATTCGATTTAACGATGTCCGTCCTTTCGTCCGTCCGTCCGTCCGTCCGTCTGTGTGTCCATGTAAAGCTTGTAATCAAACTGCAGGTCGCAAATATGAAAATATTTTAATAAGCTCTTGTCGGCCATAGGATAAACGCTATTGAAATTTGTGAGAATCGGTCCATGTTCAGACCTAGCCGCCATACAAATGATCCCTATGAAATATACATATATTGCCATAAGATCCAAATTATCATACAAATCTTAGTCAAATTGGGTTTCAATGTATATATTACATCCATTAATCAGTAGTCCAAAAATTATCCCTATTGGACAACTCTTAGTCACAGGCTCCATATAGAGCTGTTTCCCGATCTTCACTTAAATGTATCAAAAAACAAAAATATTGCACTGATTCTTCTCAAATTTTGTTTGTATATATTTTTGCAAAATACAAGAGATTTTACCAAACATGGTCAGGATCGGTCCATTTTTAGGCCTAGTCCTCATATCGATAAAGCATCCGATGTGAACTTTTTCATATCTGCAGCCAAAAAAATTAATAAAAATCCCATTCCAATTTGGTTTATCCTTATTTTCTATATTCAGTTAGTTGGGCCTGAGAGATAGGGTCTCTAAACGCATGGTTAGGGTGTCTAATAGTCGGTCTAGACCGACTACAATTTTCTTACTTGTTTCTTTTTTTTTGTTTCCCTACAATTTTTAGGGAAAAAAATAAATTTTTAAAATTTTGGTTGGTGCGCATCACATTTTCGCTTTTAAACTTTCAATGGAATGAAGGCTAAGTTTGTGAGTTGCTAATTGGTGAACAGCTGATTTGCTGAATTGGTGGCTAACGGTGTTCCGACACTCAACAACACTAAAATTTTGACATTCAGCTAGTATAACTTTTATCAATTCCTCTTTGCGAGAGTGTTAAAGTGTAAATGAAATAATATCTTTGATTTGACATTCGCTGATTTTGTATAAATGTAAAATTAAGTTCCGTTTACAGGCAAAGGTTAACCCTTAAACTGGAAAACGGGCTGTAAGATTTGGCTCACAAATACTTGAAATTATCCTGTTTTCTCTTTGGTTGTTAGAATATATAAGCGAAATGTCTATGTAAAAGTAACATGTTAGGATATTACATCCAAATGTTCAGCTTCCTTTTCATCCTTTATTGAAAATCTACCTAAATTAATATTTAATTAGGTTAAAAATTAAGTTCACATGTCTATGAAAAACAGAACTTACGTAAATTTCACCAGCTATACAATTAAATGTGCAATTTACTACCAATCCAGTTTTATGACACCCTATAGCTTAAAATCTATGACATTAATTTAGAATTATTTAATCGCAAGGACATTAATTAAATTTATTAATTGTACAAAATTACCTATAAAAGCCGGATATTAAATGATTTCCTCTTCCCAACCAATTTTATGATTAGATTTGTCTTTAAGTACACCGTGTTTGATGGACCACAGGTTTAGCAGAAAAAGAATGAGTATTTCCTTTGTAAGTGATTAAGTCGACTTTGTGAAGATTTCGTTTGGCTTGGACTTTGAACCAAAATAATATTCGAAGTTATCTTTTTATGTCACTACGGCCAATTTCTGGGTGGCATATTACTACATTTGAACTTGGTATCACTTAATAACCCGAGAGGTGAGAAAATTAAGGTAGTTATATATTAAAAAAAAAAAAAGAAAAACTAAAATTGGCTTCCTTAGTAATTGTACGAAATACTTTATGTAATAAAACTATTGTATTTGTATAAACATTAAATATTCAGAAAATCCATTCGTATGATATTAACAAGTTTGAAAAGAAAATTACCCAGATATAGGTGTTAATCATTATCGAATACTTCAAAATAGTTAAAGATATGTGTATAAAAATTATTACCTTGATAATACATTACAGAGCTTGGACCAATAATGGATTTTGTAATCTGCGAACTAATTTTGTCATTGTCCTTTGTATATTTAAAAGACAACGCTTCCGATAAATTGTCATTGGCATTGACAAGTTTCCTCTTTTATGTAAAATTTGAACACCCCTCCATACTTCCTCTTGCATGACTGCTTGATGTGTTGGGTTAATCTCCTGCCCATGAATCCAGTAAGGTATCCTTATTAAGCCTACTACTATTTGCATATGTCAGTTTACCATTTTTTTTTACCTCTAGGAGTCGAAGGAGCAGCTAGAAGCAGCTGGACTTTGTTGAAGTAAATAGAGGAATAATCAAGGAACATATTTTGAAAATATGGAAAGTATGAAAAATTATTTTCCATCAAAGTTGAAAAATAGTGAAAAATAGACAGCTGGTAAATGGCGATTTCCTTTTTTTTGAGAACTGAAAATTGGTCAACTTTTAAGGGTTATATTTTCTAAACTAAAATCCAAAATCTGATTTTGTATAAGATGAGTTTATTCAGAATATCGTATGCGCACAAAATTGAAGCGTAAGTTTTGACAAAATTGTTTTGAAAATTGAATTGAAGAAATGAAAAAGATATACTAAGATATAGTTTTTTAAGTCTTCCGTTAAATCAACTTTATATTAACAAGTTTGTACTCAACTAAGGTGAAACCGATGTAAGAGATCCTGCGTCATTAAATAATTCGTGGGATTCTTCTAACTGCTTTTTCTGGCACATATTCTACATATATATATATGTATATTTCTTTATAAAAATAAAAACAATGTTATGAAAAATTTCACTATAAAAATGAGACTACGATGCTTTTCGATAAGTTGAGTAAGCTATATTATTGCTATCTTACAAATAAGTTTATCGGTAGAAGTCTGAACTGAATACTCGCTTATGCATAACCTTAATGTTTCTTTTTAAAATTTTTAAAATTTTTAGGCAGAGTTTTTGATGTTTTAGAATCATTTTGTGTTTTCCCATCCCTGGTCGCTACATTAATTTATTGTTCACAATTGCTATTTTGTCTTGTGGGTACTGTATTTTTATTTTTCATCTAAGACAAAGATAACATTTAATGCTTTTTCTAATTGAAATTGGCCTAGCGAATATTACGTTTTTTCGTTGTATTTTGTGAGTTGTATTCGAAAAGAAAATTTTTTTAGTCCAAAACTAAATTATTTATATAGCATGGCATGCAGTAAGATGTAAGTACAGGTTCAGTAGTAAAATATTATGATCCACCCTATCATAAGCTTTACGAACCCATTGAAAACATAAACAAAAATTATATACGATAAGTTGACCTTGATTTGAAACGAAGACATAGTCGACTTTAGTTGATATGAGAGATAATTTGTTTACAGTTAATGAATAACAAAAGATAACGTCTTTAATACCCAAGAAGAATGATCCGGCATTCAGTACTAACTATTTCAACGATTTTCGCCTTAAGAAACTCTATGACAACTGATGAAATATGAAAAGCATGCGAATACTTGAAAATAGGCAAAACAAACAAAGTTGTGTTGCCTAACTTCAACGTATAATGCTAACTTAAATATATAGCAGGGCGCATGAGCACCCTGGGTAGTTTTCTAGGGTTAGAATAAAATCTGATTAATAATACAGGTTTGTTATGACTATTTCAATTATGAGCTATTTTCTGCACTACGAAGCCCTATTATAAAACAAATTCAAGATTTGTATATTCATTTTAATATTAATTGCAAACAATCGAAGGAAATACGTAAAAAATCTCTAAATCTAATCTAAATCTAAGTCTACGTAGAAATTGTTAGATGCCCACAAATGAAATGTTTCTGATAGCATGATGGGATCACTAAGGTTCTACTTTAAGGTAACGATTATTATTGTTTAGCTGGGAATAACTGAAATCATTTAAATCACAACTCAATAAAGGCAAAATATATTTTTGAATTTTTAATGTTCCATTAAAAGAACGTCTCTTTCTTATAATAACAAATGCGAACATTTTTATGGTAAATAATACTCAGATTATTATTAGCAAATGTTAATACATACAGACGCACAAATACAACTACTTTGTTCACTTGGTAACTCACACACTGCCACAAAAGCATAACATATTGTTTGGCATAGCCAACAAAGTAAACATCGTTGTTTTGCATATAATGGAAAGAAAAAACGGGATATGCATCATTATTTTCAAAACATAACAAGTCTATAATGTATGGGTGCCATGCACGAGACACATTTGAATTTGCGAAGTTATTGTGAGTGTTTTGCACTGAGATTTGTGTTTGTGTGTTTCGGTATCTGTAAGTGAAGGTTTTCAGAATTTCTAAAACCATGTATATAATTCTCATTGAATTATATGTACATCATACTGGGTTGTTATTGCTATTGCTGTTGTCTATGCTGCTATTATAAGGATGTGTTTCTGTACTAAGTACAATTCACTGTTTTGATTGTGTGCGTATTTTGCTCTTTCTCACTATATATAAAATGATGAAATGTGTTTGTGCTGTTAGATATATTGTTTATTTCCCGCCATTTTTATGTTAATAGTCAACTACACAAACAACATATTTTGTCTTGAAAAAAAAAAAAAATGAAATAATGATTGATAGCTAACATTAGTACACAATTTAGTCAGATATGTAGTTGTGGCCTATATTATACATATTTAGATAGAGTTTTAAATTTTAAAAAGTTAAACGTTAAAACCAATTACAATTTGGATTGTAATTTATTTCCATTACAATGTCCACCCTTAAAAAATTTAAAGCTTAACAGTTAAGAATTGGTAAAGTTTTTATGACACTTAAGAATTACTGCAATTTCAGAAAAACACATTTTCATTTGTAAGCTCCTGTATCTGTTATGAAACAATAAAATCATTTTACACAGAATGTTTCTGTTGTTCTCCGTAGCATTATTATTTTATGTGCTTTAAAATATTAATATCCGCTTTCTCTTATGCATATGAATACAAAAATTTAAGAATTCAATAAATAAAATATGTCTGTCACGTTTTTTCTTCTTTGTTTTGATATCGGTATTGTAAATATTCTAAAATGTATGCATCGACTTACAATTGTTGTTTTTGAAAGTCATCAACTTAATAACAAAAAAAAAAAATTATATACATTCTTTGGAGGCATATTTGCTTTTCATTATATCGTTTACATAGTAAAATATGGAATTACATAATTAAAAATTAATATATATATATATATATATATAATTTGGGAATGATTTTGGAAATAACGTCTCCTAGGATTTTTGTACCCTACACCACTATGTGGTTAGGTATAATGACTTTGTGTTAATGTTTGTAACTACCCAAATAGTTGGCCTAGGCCCATTTTTTATTATACAAATCGACACAGAATCACTTTCTGAGTTGATTTAGCAACGTCCGTCCGTCTGTGCGATTGTCCGTCTGTGAGTACAATTACATGTAAACCTTGCAAGCAAACTATAGATCGGAACTATGAACATATTTTAATGAAATTTTAGTATATAAATTTCTATCGGCCATATTTTGAACTCTGTTGAAATTGGTGAAAATCGGTTCATGTTCAGACCCATGTCCCATACAAATGCCCCTATGAGATCGACTTAGTTTGCTATAATATCTAAATTGTCATATAGATCTCGGTCAAATTGAGTTTGTTTGTATTTAGTCACTAGCCGAAAAATAAACCCTATAAGTTAATTCTTAGTCATAGCTCTCATATGAAGCTGATTCCCAATCTTCGCTTTAATCCAGCAAAAAAATTAATTTATTGGACAGATTATTTTCAAATTTGGGTTATTTATTTGCTTTCCTGAACAGGAATAAATCTTATAATTACAGTACAGGAATAATTATGCTGAGGGATGACAATTATTGGTTGTAATTTGGCTTTAAAAAGTACATACATATTTAATTAAAAAAATACAGAAATTATTTAAGAGAAAATGTTAAAGAATAGCCAAGAAAACAATAGAAGATTGAAAAAATAATAATAAGTAAATTTATTTAATTATTAAAATTGTTAAGCTAAATAATATTTAGAAATATTAAATATTATATTAAAAAGGTCGAATAAAATTAAAAATTATATTTATAGTTAAGCTAAATATTTAAAAAGGAATTTTTTTAAATTTGAGGCGTTTCTGTTAAGTTGCTGATATTGTGGAAGCATATTAAAAAGACGTATCGCTGACGTAGAAATGCCATCCAGATACCAAATAACGATGACGAGGTAGAATTAATTTTTTTCTTTGGTTTGATCTCGTGAATCGGAGATTCTCTTTCAGGTAAAGTGTTTTTGCGGTGAAAATTACTTTATGAAAAAACAAAAGAACTCTTATTTTCATCAGATTTTCAAATGACAGACCTTCCGAGTCTAAAAACATATCTAAGTATGCTGTTGTATAAAACATTAAATTTCCCTTTACTAAATGAATCGCAACTTGCAAAAAGTTCACACACATGTAAAATGCCGGGAATTAAATTTGGTTTTGCTAGAAGTATTCTTATATATAATTCCTTCAATTCCACAAAAATAACGATTTTTTGAATTGTTCTAGTTTAGTCGTTTTTCAATTTATCAACTTTGGGGTTTGTTTCCGTAAAGGTAGACGTAATTTTTAAGCTTTTTCCTTACCTGTGTATGTTTCTATTTTTTATCCACCCCTCCCAGAGCGATAAAAATGGGTAAGTAAAAATGAGAAAGCAAACGGGGTGCCGTTTTTCATGAGAACCACATGTCGTATCGAAATTCGGCGGACGGCATTTTGTTAGTAATCACGTCCGACAGGCCTTGAACTAAGATACTTCCAAAATATCAAAAATTGCAAAATGGCACAATTTTTTTTTAATTCAAAAATTAGCTGTTTTTTGGGGGGTTTTTTGCCCCACCTCTCCTCCGGTAGTAAAGTTAGCCTAATTATCCAAGTTCAGGACCTGGCTAGCGGGATTACCTACAAAAACGACACCCCAGTTAACAAAAGGGATTTCGAGAAAAACCATTTAAAGCTTTATTACAAGAATTTTCTATATTGTCGTACAAATATATATATGGGTCATTTCATGTCAAGTGATCCAACTTTTAAAACCGATGTCTTTCGATCGGGATGAAATTTGCACCAAGGTTATATGATAGCAGCTTAGACACAATTTTGCAACAAGATTGGTCCAGAACTCTCTGAGTTAGAGGGGGTAAAAATTCAACATTTTTACCAAACAGGTGTTTTTTTGTCATCCATGTAACTTTTTACCTATTGTTCTTAGCAAAATTTGTTTATTTTTAAGATAAGAAACCAATTACCAACCAATGACTGGTATAAAAGAAACAGTCCTAAACAACTCAACGCCTGTAACATATTCCAAACCACCAGCGACAACACTCTTATAAGAAAAGACAAAATAAAAATAACACGCCTAAGAATCGGACACACCTTAATCTTCCACTCACACCTTATTTTTAAAAACTTAACAAAACAATGCCACTTCTGCGGATTTATCCCGATCAGCATTAATCATCTATTTTCGAACTGTCCACATATAAAGAAATTTCAAAGTTATATACTCAAGAATAAAGATTTCTTTCAATTAATCGAACTCACAATGAACGATGACATTATTAATACCTTAATCAATTTTCTAAAACAATCTAACCTTTATTATTCCATTTAAAAATCCTATAAGATCTTACAAAGCTTAAAACCATCGCTGTCATAGCTTTTCGCATTACATTATACTAATAATTAAATTGTAAGTGTAATATTCCGATAAATAAATAAATAAATAAATAAATAAATAAATAAATAAAAAATATAAAAAAGCGACTTGAGGAAAATAGAACAAAGCATTTTTTAGTTTCTTTATAATATAATTTTTTTTTAATATCCCTTCAGGCTTATCGTATGTTATTGAATTCAGTTTGTGCTCTAGACTGAAGAGATCACGTGGCTGAAGGACACATGACAAAAACGTGTAATCCGAACGCTACGTACTGAAATTGATATAAACAGTTAGATCAGTAAGTCGTACTCATATTTCTCCTATTGATCCAAAGCGAGTTAAAAAATAAATAACAATAATTATTTAGTTTTTGAAATCGGTTGGAGAGTTTTCCATTAAATAATATTTTTGGATATTTTATATATATTCTGTATGACTTACGAGAAAAATAGGTTTTCCTTTAATCTGTGTTAAAAAACAATAAAAATAAATTTTTAATTGACAGTTTGTTTGGTTCTGATTTTTATTCTATAACTGTACATTAAAAAAATTATTATAATTCCTTGAGACATAGACATAATTCATGCACCATTTTAAAAGTGAAATTCTATTTCAAAAGTACCACCATGTCCAACATGAAATAGAGAAAACTGTAACTATATTTACTACTAGCTATTTTTACCCGGTCTTGCCCGGAATCCAAATACGTTTGACTTCAAAAATGGTGCACTATGCTTACCAGGCGCTGAGTACTTAGACCGCAAGGAATAAATTCTCAAAAAATAAATAATTTTCTCCCCAAAAATTTATACCGGACTGGGGAATTTGTTCATGATGAAAGAATTCCCAAACCTTTACGTTTTTTGGGGACTATACTCTTCTTTTTTAGTTGAATTAAAATTTTTTTGATTTAGAAGTTTTTTTTATAAGACGCTACAGCAAAAATGCTTCAA
The DNA here is from genome assembly GCA_963682025.1 of Cordilura impudica. NCBI lineage: Eukaryota > Metazoa > Arthropoda > Insecta > Diptera > Scathophagidae > Cordilura > Cordilura impudica. The sequence goes on from OY821518.1 coordinate 105,011,471, forward strand.
AAGTTAACTGCGAAACCGCTTTAGTTTTTTTTAGTTTATTTATTTTGTAAACGTTAAATATAATGGAATCGATGAAAATTAAAGGAATCAGAACATTTTAAAATTTAGTCGCCAAAATATATTTTTCAGATCATTGCGACTTTTTACCCAAGCTGTGTTCCGCGAGCGCTTCGCACCGAAATGATGCTATTGAAAAGAATACAGATTTTAAATACGTTTATTGCAGGACAGATATAGAGAGCAATATGTGGAGTTTGTTCATTTCTATTGGGTATTAAGTACTCAGCGCCTGCTTATCATTAGTGTATGATATGTAAAAGTTACGAATTTTAGTTATTCTAGATAGCATTTTATTCTATACAGCATTTCTGGTTTTTCCTTCTGGTGCCTATACGAAAAGATTGTGCTGGCTCCCAAGTCTGGAGCAGGCGTCATATAATTGTTTATGAGAAAAAACGGGTAGATTCTAAGCTGATACCTGATACCGTAAGAGACTGTCTTCTTATGTTCGTTATGTTAACATAAACATTTTGTGCCATCTCTTGCAAAGAAAGAACCAACTTACAAAAGTTTTCTGGTAGGGATATTACTGTCGTGTCAGGAGCTTCACAATCCCAAGAGTCAGCATATTTTATCCATTGGGCCTCTAGATATCAGTGAGTCGTTTCAGGAGCTTCAGATTCCCTGGACTGAGCTTGTCTTATCCGTTGGGCTTCAAGACGTTGTTGAGGCGTTTTATGAGCTTCAGATTCCCTGGAATCAGTTTGTCTTATCTGTTGGACCTCAGGACGTTGTTGAGTCGTTTTAGGAGTTTCACATTCCATCACCTCAGCATGTATTAACCGCTGGATTTCTAGACACATTTGCGTAGATTCAAGCATTTCCGCTTCTCTTAACAAAGCTTGTCTTGATCTTTGGGCTCCAAGATGTTATTCGGCTTGTTTGGCTGTTTCAGCATATCTCGACTCAGATTGTCTAACTCGTTGAAACTCGATACGAATTTAGGTCTGATCGGGTTCTCTAGAGTTCTATTAAGTCTAAGTCTTTTTGGATTTGAGACAGTACAATTGCAAATACTTCCTTTTCCACTTTTACAGCTCATTTATACAGTGAAAAAGATGAAATGGAAATATTTGTAATTGGTTGCTTTCCGATGTAGCCAAAAGGCGAGATGGAAATAAATGTAATATTATGTTTTCCAATGTAGTTTAAAAAGCGAGATAGAAATATTTGTATGTATTAACATCATCGGGGTAATCTTACAGCGGTAGTCAACCTGTATCTGTTCACCCATGAAATAAATCTGCAAAATTTTGGGGTGTTACAACTCATATAGTAACAAGTATGAAAATTATAGTCGGTCTAGACCGACCATACGATACCCTATACCATGGTTTATAGAAAATAAGCAAAAACCAAATTTGAATGGCATTGTCATTAATTTTTTTGGCTGCAGATATGAAAAAGTTCATATCGGATGCCATATTTATATGGGGACTAGGTCAAAATATGAACTGATCCTGACCATATTTGGTAAAGTCATTTATATTTTGAAAAAATATATACAAACCTAATTTGAGAAAAATTTGTGCAATTTTTTCTTATATAGATTTAATTGAAAATCGGGAAGCAGCTTTATATGGGCCCTATGACTAAAAATGTCCTATATGGATTATTTTTGGACTACTGATTAATGGATATAATAAACACATACAAACCCAATTTTACTGGGATCTATATGATAATTTGGATCTTATTTCAATTTATGTCGATTTCATAGGGGTCATTTGTATGGGGACTAGCTCTGAACATAGACCGAATTTCACCAATTTCAATAGCGTTCATCCTATGGCTGGTAGAAGCTTACGTGCCAATTTGCATAAAAATATATTTATGTTTGGGACCTGTACTTTGATTACAAATTTTACATGGACACACAGAGGGACGGACGGACGGACATCATTAAATCGATTCAGAAAGTGAAAGGTCAAATATTTTTGGTAGTTACAAACAGCAGCACAAAGTCGCTATAGCCAAACCACATGGTGGTATAGGGTATAAAAAGGCAAGACGGTAATATCTATTTATATTAGGTTGATTTACAATATTTGTTTCATAATGCTGAAAAATTAAGAGTAGTAAGTAATGAGATTTCTGCACAAAGTTTTCGGGAAGTCCATTGAAATATTAAAATATGTTAACCAACACCGAAAGCGTATATAGAAAATTAAAAAAGGTGGACGTGGCCGATAAAAATATAAAACGACCTTGCCTGGGATATGAGAATAATGTGCAGTAAACTTGAGCGAAATCCGTGTAGAATTTAAAAAAAAATGGGGGCGTAAGAGTTGGCGTGGCCGGTAAGAAGTATATGCCGACCTTTCATGGAGTATAGAGATCGAGTATACCAAATTTCAGAGAAATCCGTTGAAAAGTTAAAATTTCTGTAGCGAACAAATACACCAAAAACAGAAAATTAATTGTGTATAAAAAGAGGACACAAAAGGAGGCGTGGGCGATAAGGAGCATACAGTAACGTTCCCTGGAGTATAGAGATCATGTGTACCAAATTTCAGAGAAATCTGTTGCAAAGTTAAAATTTGTGTAGCGAAAAAATATACCGAAAACAGAAAAGGAATTGTATATAAAAAGTGGGCGTTAAAGTGGGCGTGGCCGGTAAAGATCATATGGCGACCTTTCATGGGCTACAGAGATCGTGTTTACCAAATTTCAGAGAAATCCGTTAACAAATAAAAATTTGTATAGCGGTCAAACAAACAAACAAACAGAAAATGAATTAGATATCGCACCTGTACCTCTAAAGTGAGTCAACTCAAAATCTTCAATTCTCACTTTTTGCAAGAAAACGATACACAGTGGTCATATCTATCCACTGTAAAAATCTTAAATCGGGTTTTCTAGTCTTTCGTAAAAAAAACAAGTAAGAAAATTATAGTCGGTCTAGACAGACTATACGATACCCTATACCATGCGCTTAGAGACCCCTATCTCTCATGCCCAACTAACTGGATATAGAAAATAAGCATAAACCATATTTGGGTGGGATTTTTTTGGCTGCTGATATGAAAAAGTTCATATCGGATGCTATATTTATATGGGGACTAGGCCCAAAAATTAACCGATCCAGACCATGTTTGGTGAGGTCTCTTGTATTTTGCAAAAATATATACAAACATATATATACAAAAACATATATATACAGAAAACATATAGAAAAATATATACAAAATTTGAGAAGAATCAGAGCAATATTTTAGTTTTTTGATAGATTTAAGTGAAGATCGGGAAGCAGCTCTATATGGGGCCTATGACTTAGAGTTGTCGCATAGGGAGCATTTTTGGCCTACTGATTAACGGATGTAATAGACACTTATAAACCCAATTTGACTAAGATTTATATGATAATTTGGATCTTATGGCAATTTTAGTCGATTTCATAGGGGTCATTTGTATGGGGGCTATGTTTGAACATGGACCGATTCTCACCAATTTCCACAGCATTCATCCTATGGCCAATAAAAGCTTATGTACCAAATTTCATCAAAATATATTAATATTTGCGACCTGCAGTTTGACAGACAGACGGACGGACAGACATCGTTAAATCATATCAGATAGTGATTCTGATTCGATCAGTATAATAAAAGATGGGTCTAGGTCAAATTTTTTTGGTAGTTACCACATGGTGGTATAGGGTATAAATACAATTGTAACACTCTTTGTGTTATAAGAGTAGCTTCTTTAGAATCCACTAAAAGGACATATTTTGAGTTGCACCCAAAAAACTTGCTATTTTTGATGATCAGTGAAAAAATCGCTACTACTACTATTGTCTTATTATTTCAATTCTTCACAATGAAACAACTGTTTTTAAATTTTATAGTAAATATTAAAAAAAACCGTTTTTTGCCTCTACTGAAAATTTGTTAATTTTGAGTTGACCCACTTTAGAGTTACAGGTGCGATATATATATATATATATATGGATTTGCTCTTTATGTTCTTAGCTTTAATATGACACAATTAATGTACAAAATGTTCAGATGACTTCGGTAGAAGATTTTCCTTTTGGCCATGACATTTATTATATATGTACACAGTATTTATGTACACAATAACTTTACACCAAACTTTCCCTCATATGCAGAAACTTGGTTTGACTTTAGTAGACGAAACAAATAAACGAATAAAAATGGCGCATTGCAGAAATTGTACAAAATGAAACGTGACTGAGATTTTGGTAGGGAAAAGATAAAGTATAGGAGTTGTTTTACATTTAACTCCTCTGTTTATGAGAAGGTCATAACTCCTTAATGTTGTATGGATTGAATACCCAAGCCGTACATGTGTTTCACGGAAAAACTGTGCTGAATCGATTAAAGCTGGTTTTGAGGCGAACTAGTAACAGTTTACATTTTATTGAGGTTTAATGACGTTTAGTACGTGGATTAGTGATATGATCCCTACAGACCTTGTACTATTATTAGAAGAATTGATAACGCAAATACTTGACGTGAGCGATTAAGCAACTGTAAAGCTACTGCCATTGCAAATGTTTGATAAATGTTGCAGGCCAATTTCGCGGCAACTTATATCAAGCACGATTCGCTGACCGTGGATGGGAAATTATTCCTATATGGAGGCTGTGCGCGGTGTACACAATACATTCCGTCTAAGCCAGCCAAGTACGGTGGCGGTACGATTCGAAAGTGTAACGAATAATCTTTACCTGATATATGGCGCGGCATTCAGGACTGGCTATTAAATATACAAAGGACAATGACAAAATTAGTTTGCAGATTACAAAATCTGTTGCTAATGCAAGCCCACTGCTACTTGAAAGGATTAAAGAGAGCATTCCCATGCCCGCAAACGCATATCTTCAATAGTATGGTTCCGAAGAAGCTTTGGCCTTTTATATGGACTTAGAACTTTCCAAGAACAAAGATGAGTTACTACGGGCATCTTTAATGTGACATGTAGGGGACATTTGACCCTGATAGAAGTACATTTCGACAAAAGTAGGTTTCTGTGAAAGTTGATGTGCCGGATCTTACGGACCATGCAGTAACACGGCTGTTGGAGAGTCTTCCTAAAAATGAGTTGGAAAATCTTCCTGAGTAGCTGACATTAATTAGGAAATGGGGCAGCGATGGATCATCTGAAGTATATATTTGATGGAAATATGTTGGCAGCGACATAAAAAAGTTATAAAATTCAACTCCAATAAATCAACAATCAAAGCATGGACATTAGGGTGTCCCTTAATAAAAGAAGTGTTAAAACTCTCGGTCCCACCCCCCCAGAAATATGAGAATAGCAAAAGAACAGAGAAATACAAAGTTTTGGGTCAATCAAAAAAAAAAAAAAAAAAAAAATATATATAATTTAGAGGTGCCTCAACGCGATTGAATATTTCAAGTGTGTTTATATGGGGAAAAAATTTTATTCAGATTTTACGAAAATTTCGTTCTATAGTTAAATTTTTTCGAAAAGTTGTTATATGAATCGATATATAGTACTAAATTATCTATCCAAATACAAACTTCAAAATCGAATAAAAACTCGCCAAGAAATAAAAAAATGCCCCAGACCACTTTTGTGCCAAACAACTCTAGGTCATGAAATGTGATGAACAGTTTTTCAACATTAACAAATTGATTAAAACCATAATTTTTTTTAGTTTCTATACCTATAGGTACTCAGATATAAGGCATTGTTTTGTTACCACGTTGCTAACCTATCACGAAATGATACCAAAACTGGAAAATTTTTTTGATAATTATTCAGAAAATCAAATATTTTGGAAGTGCTGTTGAATTTTTAAATGTAAAGCATAACATATAATAAGTAAATATGCAAGTCTTCCATGCTAAAAATTTGGAATAAATCAAACAACGCTAACCTATTCTTTGCCGTGGCAAAACTATGAATTTTGGCATTTTTAAATAAATCAAGCGTTCCAGTTAACTAGATAAAACCCCTACTATGGGTTCGGAAATAAAATTGTGCTGTATTTTTACCGATTTTTACGATTTGATGATTAAGGTGATTTTAAAATTTGACGTCATTAACCCATTTAGGCTTGGCACCACAAATGACCCCAAATACTGCTGAATTTTGGATCATTTTAACACTCGGAGCACATAAAGGTAAGTTTTCATAAAATATAGGACAATTTTATTTTCCAACCCATAGTAAGGATTTCATCTAGTTTACTGGAACGCTTAATTTATTTAAATATGCCACGTCACATCTAAAAATTCAGCATCACTTACAAAACATTTGACTTTTTTTTAATAAATTGTCCTTCATTAGTTGGGGTCATATTACTTTTTTCAGAAACAAAAATATAACATTTAAAAGTAGAAAACTGATAAATTTTTGATACAAAGTATTAAGAAAGAGTACATTTACTGAATATTTCACAAAAAACTTATTTTTCGCGAAATCCGCAAAAAAAAATTTCTTTGTAAAAAAAATTCTGACAAAGGAATTTTCTTAAAAATTGACACAGTTAATCACTAACATATGTTTAAAAAACTTTAAAGTGCCATATCCATTTGTTTAAATTTTGTTTAAGAATATTTTTTAAAACTGAAAAAAGGAGTTTTCAAAATATTATCAAAAAAATTTTCCATCTTTGGTCTCATCTCGCAGTAGGTTAGTAACGTGGTAATAAAACAATACTTTACATCTGAGTACTTATAGGTATAGATACCAAAAAAAATTATGGCTTTAATCAATTTGTTAGAGTTGTAAAAATGTTCATCACATTTCATGACCTAGAGTTGTTTCGCACAAAAGTGTCGGAGCATTTGCTATTTCTTCGCGAGTTTTTAATCGACTTTGAAGTCATATAGCTTTTTGAAAAGGAAATTTAGTACTGATATCGATTAATATAACAACTTGGCGAAAACATTAAACTGTAGAGCGAAATTTTCGTAAAATCTGAAAAAAAAAGTCATATTTTCCTCATATAAAGTTGAACACTTGAAATTTTCAGTCGCGTTAAGGCACCTCTAAATTTTTTTTGATTGACTCAAAACTTTGTATTTCTCAGTTTTTTTGCTATTCGCATATTTCTAGGGGGTGAGGCCGAGAGTTTGAACACTTTGTTTTATTAACCATTGAAAGTGGTTGCTCGTACATCGTAATTGAAAAGGAAAATGAAATTGTCAAAAAGCAAGATATTGTAGATACAAACCAGTTGTACTTCACAATATGTTGCATGATTGAAAAGCACTAGATTGTAAAACTTACGGGTATAGAGAAAAAACGTGAAGGAACATACGAAAAGATATAGACAAAAAACAAATTTTTATTGTTACAAAAAATAAAAGATTTCCTTGTTGTTGGGTAGATGCTCAAGTATTTTAGTTAGAAATCACTTTTAAAAATGCACAAGCAAACAAGGTGAACAGTGCACAATAAAGCCTGTTATCAAATTAAAATTTTAAATAATATTTTCCTGAAAATTGTGAGATAACTTTTTTTAAAAAATAACTTTTTATTAAAAAGTTAATTTTTCTTAAAAAGGTACTTTTTATTAGGAATTTAATTTGAATTTTTTTTATTAAAAATTTTCTTTTCATTAAAAAGGTACATTTTCAAAGAGTTACTCTTTTGAAAAAGGGACTTTTTTTTTTTGAAAAGTTACACTTATCGAAAAGCATATTTTTACAATTCACTTCTTACTAGGAAGTTCTTTATATTAATTATTTACTTTATTTAAAGTACATTTTATTGAAATGTGAATTTATATTTAAATCGTACGTTGTTGTTCAAAAGGACCCTATTTATTAAAAAGGTACATTTTTTAATAAAAATTTAATTTTTATCAAAAATATACTTTCTGAGTAATAAACTTTTTTGAAAAGTACTTCTTATAGAAAAAGTCAACTTAAAAAAGTACTTCTATAAACTACTTCTTATAAAAGTATTATTTATTAAAAAAGTACTTGTTCGAAAATGTGCAATATTAAAAAGGTTGTTTTAAGCGATTGAAATGGTATGAACATTTTCTGGCAAGAGAAACTTTTTTTTCTTTTGAAAAAAAAAACTTTTTACTAAAATATCTGCTTTATTAAAAAGGATATTTCAATTTAAAAGATCATTTTTGAAAGGGTATATTTTATTTAAAAGTACTTCTTATTTAAAAGATAACTTTTATTAAAAAGGTACTTTATATTAATAACGTACCTCTTATCAAATAAATACTATTTATTAAAAAACTACTCTTTATTATAAAGATAATTGGAAATGGATCTCCAGATAATTGAGTATGTATCGGACACCACTATTAGTGAGAGTATACTTAATATTAATTTAAGTATGTTTTTAATACTCATACGACTAATACTCAATCCCGGGCAACAAAATATACTAATTAAATTTAATTGGTGAAATATAGTTGAATAGAAAATACTTTTATAAATATTCTCAATCTATAGTTTCTTTAATTTTCAGCTGAAAGCTTTATTGAATTCATTTATTAAAATTTAATTACAATTGGCCAACGAGAATTACATCTATGTATATATATAAAATACAATGTATGTATATTTGTGTTTTATAGACTCTGAAACTACCCAACCGATTTGACCCACACCGGTTCCATTAGAAAAGTAATAGTCCATATTAGGTTTACGGCTTTTTGTATTTCAAGTGAGCATGGCCCCTCCCGCATTAATTGAATAACATCATATATCTCGACTATTGTGATAACAAGAGTTTTGAAACATTGCAGTAATACATATGTTACTAATGTGAGTTATCAGGAGAAAAATTTGCGGCTTCAGGCAAGTGGGCGTGGCAGCGCTCACACAGAATAAATATTTAATATCAAATATCTAGAGTTGTAAAATAGTTAGAGCTTTCAACCTTTGTATGAGTGCATAGATTATTAATATTAGCTGTCGAATTGAAAATGGACGTAATTGGACAAGTGGGCGAGTTAGGTATCCGTACCCAAATTCAGCCTATGCCACTGAAATAAGCGTAGAAGATTTAATAAAGAAATACACACATTGCTGATTGTTTTCATCAATAAATTGAAATCAAAATTTTTGCTTTGCTTTCAGTTCATTAACATTAAGAATAAAAATGTATGAAGTAATATTGCAGTAACAAACTGAAGGCAAAACTTCCGCTTTGCTTTCAGTACAATAATAAGAAATTAAATTTTATTTTAATGCGACCAAGCTGATAATTTTATAAATTTCTTAATAGGCTTATTTGGTCATGAATTTTCTAAATGCAATTGAAATAAATCATCCAGTTCATATTTTTTACCCAACGTTTCGGCTATTTCATTTCGCCATCTTCAGGGGTATCTTTTATTTTATATTACATCCTAAAACAACACATACAGATTTTATTTATGGTAGCAGTTTTCAAAGACACTGGTAAACTTACAGAACATGCATGTACATTTATATGATGATTAAACACTAAAAACCACTTATGTATTTTTTATTTTTAAATTAAGAAGAAGAAATTTACAACAAAAACACAATCAAAACAAATAATAAAAAATTTTTTCCGCATGCATACATCATGTTCGTCCAATTGTTTGTGGTCAACTAAAAATTCAAACAATAAATCGCGCTTAATTTATCTTTGTCTTCTTGATTATTCATTGTTTTGGTTATCTTTTCCCTTATCCTTAAGCTTTCTATCGTAAGTCTTGTGTTGTGCTTTCGCTCTTGGTCTAATATTAGTGTGTTATCTAAGTCAGCTGTGTGTTTGCATTCGATCATGTGTTGGGCTAACGCTGTTGTTGTTTTCCCTTTATTGATGTCGGCTTTGTGCTCTCTCAGTCGAACGTCTAGTGCTCGTTTTGTAGTCCCGATATAAATCTGGCTGCACTTCTCTCCCGCTTTCCCGTTGCAACTGATCTGGTACACTACATTGTTTTTTTGTTCTTTTTCTATTTTCGTTTTAGTATTTGTGAATATTTGGCGGCTTAGTGTTTCGTTTGGTTGATGTCCAAATGAGATGTTATCTGATGCTAGTATCTTTGTTAAGTTTTGGTTGTCCGTCAGTTTTGGAACAAATGGTACTCTGAAGAATCTTTTTTGTGAATTTTTGTTTGTGTTATTAGGTGGTCTATTGATTTTCTCTTGATATAATAGTTGTTTAATTAAATGGTTAGGGTAATTGTTTTTCTGTAGTATATTTGTTATTTTAGCTTCGTTGTCTTTGTGGAACATTTTGTCTTTTATTGTTCTTACTTTATTTATAAAATTTTTGGCAGTGTTGATTTTTTGTGTTTTGGGTTGGTTTGAGAAAAAATCGATCAATCTTCCTGATGATATGCTTTTCGTATACCAGTTTATGCATAATTTGTTTTGTTTTCTATGTATTTCTGTGTCCAAAAATGCTATTTTGTTATTTGTTTCCTCCTCTATGGTGAATTTGAGTTTCTAATGATAGCTGTTGAATGTGTCTAAAATAATATTAAGGTGATCTTTTTTGACGATGGCTAAAATATCATCTACATATTTTTTTATGTATTTTATTGCGATATTTTGTTTTGTCAAGATGTCAAGAGCTTTTTCAAATAAATTGTCCATTATTATGTCAGCAATGGTAGGGGAAAGTGGGTTTCCCATTGGCATTCCAAAAATTTGATGGTACACTCTGTCTTTGAATTTTAAGTAATTGTTATCTTTAAGACAAAACTCCAGGATTTCTTGGAATTTTTGTCGTTTGATCTTTGTGTATTCCTTTATTTGTCCCCATTTTTGCATGATGATTTTGCTTGCTAAGTTTGTTGGTATATTTGTAAAAAGTGAAACTACGTCAAGAGATATTAGGGTGTCACCATCTTCTAGTGTAATATCTTTTAGTTGCTCTTTTAATTCCATTGAGTTTTTAATATTGTAGTTTTCGGAAATTAGATTTTTAAGTATTGTTCCAATATGTTTAGCTAACTTGTAGCATGGTACTTCTATGGATGAGGATATTGGACGTAGCGGTATTCCTTCTTTATGTACTTTTTGGAGTCCATAAAGTCTGGGTGCGTTCGAAGCACTGCAAAAGAGTTTTAGTTTAAGGTGGTAATCAATTTGTCGTGTTTTGTAAAGCGCAATGACGATGTTGTTGTTTGGTTTTTATAATTTTTCTGTAGGGTCAGTGCGATAGTTTCTATATGTTGATTTGTCTCCTAAGATTAAATTAATTTTTTGTTCATATTCATCGCATTTTAATATAACGGTTTTATTCCCCTTGTCCGATGTAGTGATGACTATTTTTCCTTTGTGATGTTTGATAAATTGTTGAGTGTTATTATATACAGCTAATATGAATTTTTCTCTGTTGTTATTGGTTAGGTTGCGATTGTAAGTAGCTATTCTGTGAGCCAATCTGCTTCTTGCTTGGGTTTTTATGTTTTCGTCCTCAATGCTTTGTATAGCTTGCTCCACATCAGCTATGATCTTGATCGTGTTGAAGTTTTTTTTGGTTACTGGGGTGGCAAATTTTTTACCCAAGGATAAAAGCCACCTAATTTCCCATGGGAAGTCTATATTTGTAGTGTTAACGAACCATTCTGGATTTTCCTGGAAACCAAGTTTTTTGAAGGTTTCTGATTTAAGTTTCCCAAACTTTTTATTTAATGTATCTTTGGTGGAGTTTTTTATATGTTCAAAAGTGCAATTTTGTCGTTTTATAAAATTAGAATAATCATCGTTGTTCAGGATTCTTTGTAAGATGAGTTTGATTTGAAAAATGGTTTTCTTGTTGTTTTTAATGTTTAAGTGCGTTTGTTCTATTTCTATGTTTAAAAGTTTGTTCAAGAAGAAATCAATTGTTTTTTGCAATTTGCCATATAGAGTGTGATTATTGAACAATATTTTTATTTTGGTAGTTGCATTTTTTAAATGATTTGGTAAAATTCCATATTTCCTGCATGCTGAAAGGAAATATGTTCTTTCTTCTAATTTGGCTATTTTCGCGTTCAATCTGCAGTAGTTTTTCAATGTTTTGCAAGCTTCGACGCCGTAGTTAATGCTGATATGTTTGAAAAAGTGCTTCATTTTGTTTTAAATTGTTAATATGTTAATTCGGCTGCCCTTCCGATTTAGTAATTTAATGTAATGCGACCAAGTTGATAATTTTTTAAATTTCTTAATAGGGTTATTGGGTCATGAATTTTCTAAATTCAATTGAAATAAATCATCCAATTAATATTTTTTTCCCAACGTTTCGGCGATTTCATTTCGCCATCTTCAGGGGTATCTTTTATTTTATATTACATCCTAAAACAACACATACAGATTTTATTTATGGTAGCAGTTTTCAAAGACACTGGTAAACTTACAGAACATGCATGTACATTTATATGATGATTAAACACTAAAAACCACTTACGTATTTTTTAGTTTTAAATTACGAAGAAGAAATTTACAACAAAAACACAATAACGCTTACCGATCTACTTTGTTTTCGGTTTTGTTAACATTAAGAAAAAAAAAGATTCGATGACATTTTTTTTAAATATATAGAACATAGAAACAAAATTTTAGTTAGTCCTAAGATCAATGTTGATAAATAAAGAACATTTTTGTTTGGTGCTAAAACCAAAAAATTCTAGTGTTTCCTTTTCTTTAACAACGTAATTGGCGTGGCACATCTCATATAAAGTTTTAACATATAATATCTGGAGTACTAGATAGCAAGAATTCTGAAACTATGCACATGTACATACACTCCGGTTCACTTATTTAAAGGCACTAAAAATTCCATATTCAGCAGCCTGTATCTTGAAATTTCTAACCGAATTTTAAAATGGGAATGGAAGCTAGATATCTTGAGATATAAAAAAATTCATGACAGTAGTGATTTCTGAACTAAACAATTTTTTTTGATCAATTTATAAAAAAAAGTCCAAAAATGTGCTATTTTTTTGGTTCACCCCAGACATTTTCGATAATGTTTAGATCTGGCGAATAGGGTGGCCAGTCTAGAATATTAACCTTTTGCCTTGCAATGAAGTCCTTTACTACTCTGGCGTTGTGTATAGGGGCATTATCCTGTTGCAATATCCAAGATATGGGACCAAATAGTTTACTGAACTTGGGAAAAGCTGATTCCAATACCATTTTATAGCTTGCACCAATCATTTTTGCACTTTGAAATTCAAGATCGATGGTGCCATAGTACGTAGTACCAACCCACACCATAACGCCGCCCTCTCGGCTGTGATGTCAATTCAAGAATTGCTTTTTTTTGCACAATTTCTTCTCATCTGTAAATACAACCGTTCTCCAGTCATTTACATAACCTCTTTGGTGTACATCCCATACCATGTAGACTCTTGTGAATTGAAGCCGCTTTTACTTACGAGGAGCATTATGTGGCGGCTTTTTTGTAATTTCTGCAGTATTATCTGCAGTACTATCAGCCCGACAGTCTGAAACCAGGTGTGAGTTCACGAATGATGAATGTGAGCAATTGTATGAAAAATGGGCGGTATCAAAGCAATGGGCGTGGCACCTCCCATACATAGTAGATTCATATCATATCTAGAGTACTATGACGGCCAGAGTCTTGAAACTTTCTCCACGTTAATTGGTCATTAATGTGAGTAGTCGTAGTAAAAATGGGAGGGATTGGGATGATGGGCGTGGCACCTCCCATACAAAGCTTTTATCTGGAGTACTATAAAGCCGACAGTCTTGAAACCAGCTGTGAGTTCACGTTTGATGTGTGTGAAAAGTTATGTTAAAAATGGGCAGGATCAAACCAATGGGCGTGGTACCTCCCATACTTGGTAAATACATATCATCACATATCTATAGTGGCCAGAATCTTGAAACTTTCTGCAAGATTATTTGGTTGTTAGTATGAGTAGTCTTATTTAAATAGGCGGGATCGGATAATTGGCAACTCACATACCAACCAAATATTAAATTTCATATATCACTATAAATTAATTATGTGGCAATACAACGTTTGCCGGGTCAGCTATTATTTATATAAAACCTTTTACGACAATAGATAATCCTCATATTGTTGTTCTTTGTTTAGATTCTGATAGTCTGTTTCCATTTCTATTTATTTAAGCCCCAATAAGAATTCTATAATTTTTGTTTCTTATGTTTCATTTTCTTTTTCGAACAACATTCTGCATTCCATGTACAGCATGTTTTATCAAATAAACAAAACTACATGTACCGTGGAATAAATTCCATAAATTGAAATTGCACTTAATATACAAAGCGTAGCATCTCTTGGTTGATCTTGTTAGTTAGTCATAGTCACTGTTGATATATAAATGTTGTACATGAAATATGTTATCGGAGAAAGATGGTTTTGAGCAGAATACAAATAGCGTTTGGTATTTTCCTACTATGTATTTATTATAAATATTTTTCTTCCTTTTTAAAAAAAAAAAATTAAATTGCCCTTGCTTTTCCCAATACAGTAATGCTGCTGCGTTTCGTTTGCCAACTGGTGGTTGTTAAGGATTTTCGTTTTAGGCTTTTAAACGAACAATCATGGTGCTGTTGACAAATAGATGCAGGAGTGGACAAACTAAAAAAAAAAGAAATAAAATTATAGTTTTGCTGCGAGCTTAGTGCAGAGCATTCATATAAATATACCTTTTTATACCCTATACCACCATGTGGTTTGGGTATAATGACTTTGTGCTGTTGTTTGTAACTACCAAAAATATTTGACCTAGCACCATCTTTTATTATACCGATCGATTCAGAATCACATTCTGAGTCGATTTAGCGATGTCCGTCCGTCCGTCCTTTTGTGTGTCAACGTAAACCTTGTAATCAAACTACAGGTCGCAAATACGAATATGTTTTGATAAAATTGGGTGTATGAGCTTTTATCGGCTATGGGAGAACGCTATTTAAATTGGTGAAATTCGGTCCATTTTCAGACCTTGTTCCCATACAAATGACCCCTATGAAATCGACATAAATTGCTATAAGATCCAAATTCTCAGTCGAATTGGGTTTGTATGTGTTTATTATATCCGTTAATCAGTAGTCCAAAAATAATCCCTATAGGACAATTCTTACTCATAGGCCCCATATAGAGCTGCTACCCGATCTTCACTTAAACCTATCAAAAAACAAAAATATTGCACAGATTTTTCTCAAATTTGGTTGGTATATATTTTTTCAAATTATAAATGACTTTACTAAATATGATCAGGATCGGTCCACATTTCGCCCTAGTCCCCATACATATATATAGCAGCCGATATAAACTTTTTCATATTTGCAGCCAAAAAAAAAAAATGAATAAAATGCCACACAAATTTGGTTTTTGCTTATTTTTTGTGTCGAATTAGTTGGACCGAAGAGAAAGGGTCTCTAAACCATGTTATAGGGTATCATATAGTCGGTCTAGACCAGTGGTGGCCATCGAGAGAATTGAGTTAGTTATAGTATTTATGAACATGTGTTAGTTGTACTACACTGATCGAAATCCATGGACGTAACACAATGCCGATATTAAATGGGTTTGTGTAGATTTTGTATGAATGTGTTTATGACTGACTTAAAGGGAAAATAGTTGAGTTCACGAAGAATATGGTAAAATTTTAAATATATTTTGTTGTTTTAAAATTTTAAATCTTACATTCTGAAAATGTAAAAAAAATGTGAAAAACGTTCTCTTTTATCCATAAGTTTGAAGTTTATTAAATCGAATAAGTAGTAATAAGTAATTCAATTCTTTAAAAAACAAAAAAAAAAAAAAAACAAAAATAGCAAAACTTAAAAAGATAAATTTCAAAGGTTAATAAGTGGTACATATGTTACCAAAAACTAAAAAACTTACTACCCTGCTGTAACTGGATATTTTTTAAAATAAAAAAAAGTATGCATAAAAGACAACTATAATATTGTCAAATGGAGGCGACGTATGTAAAACGTTTAATTTATGGCAGATTCAACTGCTTTGCTTAATTTAGTTTATCAAGTCTTCGAAAGTTTCTCAACATTTTTGATTTTTTTTTAAACAAATATTCTCTGTGTACCTATTAACAAAAATATATATATGAATTTCAAAAGGCAATGAGACATAAGCTTCTTTGTTCAAAAGCTTTCATAAGACTGAATAAAATTGTTGTTTAATTTTACTCTTTGGTGAGTATTTTTTTTCGTTCGGCTGTATACATATAAGAAGCCGAGCACCAGCGTGTTTGGTACGACCTTCACTGCATTAGAATCAAGAGTTCTGGGTTCCTTAAATCAAGGATTATTTATTTATTTTATTTATTTATTCGTTGAGGATAAATACAATACAACAAGATATTACAGCACTGGGTAGATTAAGGCAAATATAGAATACTGTTAAACAAAATAAAATAAAATTAATAGAATTTTAAATATTTAAAACAATAAGTAATTTTAACTTGACAATTGATATATAGCTGTTGGATTAGTTATGCCTTGGGCATTCCAAAGCATAACATTGATTCTATACATTGTTGTTTCTTTATATGACATTTTTAAGCATATTTCCAAGTACCTTGCTTATCATATTTGTTTTTACATTTTTCTAGAGCATCGACTGCATCAAAGAAAATTTCTAATAGCTTTTCATTAGAGAGATCATCGTTATCACGATCTATTATTTGAGCTGATTTAGCTTTTGCTGCGTAGGAAACTTTATTGAGAGCATTCTGTGCTCTACTACTTGATGTAATTTCATCGGTGCGAGGAAAAATACGCACCTTATTAGTTGATGATATATCACGGTTATTTGGATATCGTCATCCCAGATGAAAGGATCAGGTGCCGAATGTTGTGGCATTTTACGAATGTGTTGTTTTCTGGAAACTCTTTGTCGTATTTCTAGGTACTCGCGGCGTGATGGACAGTTTATGTCATCTGCTCGATGATTAAGATTTTTCAAGTTATTCTTAATACAATTAAAACATTTATATATCACAGGGCCGTCACTTGCAACTTTATTTAACTGGCAACATGAATAGTCATGTGGACCTCCACTACCTAGACATACATTTTTTCTAAAACAATTTGATGAGCCATGACCATATAATGCTCATTTTGAATACTGTGTCGGTCCTCTTGCACGACGCCGGGGATTTCTCCAGTGGACCACTATACCATAAAAGTTTTTTATCTTAAATACTTCTCTTTTAGAAATCTGACTTCTGTTAAATTCTAGCATATACAAAGCATCGTCAGATGTGGATCATGTGGTTTTAATTTCATTTATGTTTGTTGGTTCTCTATTGTACGTATTTTTGAACTCCTCAAGAATCGTTTTTAGTTCAAATTGTGGTAGACCAAAAAGCATAAGTTTAAATTTCTTGTTGCCTTTAACTGGATGCGTAAAGTATTTAATTTCTTCGTGTTTAAGTTTTTTTGAAGCTTCATTGAAGTCAATCAAAGTGTTTGGCATCACTTTTGTACCTATCGACATTCACTTATACTTGGAGTGCTTTATGATATCAGTGAACTTATGACCACTATCAACAATAATTGGAGGAATATTGTTTGCATCTCCACTTATATCACCTTCTTCTTCGCTGGTGTCGATGTCAGATAGCACTTGGAATCTGTTATTTTCTAGAGGGAACTTTAAATCTAGGGTTGTTACCCCAGATTTTTTGCGTTTTTGCAAATAATTGAAATTAAAAAATTAATTGTTTGTTTACAAAAATTTAACACGTGAGAAAAGTTGAATTTTTAATAACACGGCCGTATGTTGAGAGTGTCAACAGACAACTGGATAAAGTAAATATAAAATTAACAATAAAAATCAAAATCGAGAATTACAATATTTATGCACAATATTTATTTATGCACGTACGATAAGTTAGGGTATGTTTAGTATTAATAATAATAATAATATTAAAGACAGTCTGTAAAAAATGCTCATCGGAGCACAATCAAATAAATTGATTTTTATTTAAAAGTGAGATCACACAAAATAAATTTATTGTAGCAATATATATTTGAATACTTGCTTACAGTAAATGTTTCCGCATGTTATTTTATTGGATGTTTCATAAATATTTATCCATATTGATAAATTTACAATGGCATTGATTTGTTGTTGCATTCTTGTGCATATTTTGCTATAAATTAATGTCTTTGCATATTTGCGAAAAAAAATTACATTTATATTTTTACCATAAATTTTTTTTTTATATTTTTGTGCACAAAATTCCTTAACCTAGTAATAAATGTAACTTCCCAACTGAAACATAGTATCTGTTTCACAACCGAAGAAGAATAAAAAAAAAAAAAATTTAAAACAAATTTGTATGTAGACAAGTATGAATAATATAAAACTCTGTCTGTTTTTTGTTTCCCATTGAAACTAATATTTTATTCATATAAGTGTATAAATTAAGGTTCCACTTATTTCTAAGTTTTCAATTTCAGAACTCACCTATTGGGAATTCTCTTTACAACAGCTTATTTGGAACAAAAATATTTGAAATTCCAAGCAACTTTTATTAAACGTTTATTGAATTGTATTTCAAAAATATGAAAATGGGGGATTAGTGGCTTCAATTTCAGGATTATTGGCTTTAAACTCTTAATAATTTTTTTTTTACCTTATTTTAATAATCTGTCTCCTATCATCATTAAGCTATTCAAAAATAAGAACCACACTAACATCAGTTATGACAGAGTGTGTTTGAGTATGTTCTAGTATAACTAAATGCATGGAATATATATAAATTTGTAGCATTATATTATGTTATATACAACGATGCTAAATGTAGTATAAGCCATTACAGCGACACTTACACACTTATACATAAATATATAAATTTTATAATGAAACTCTTTTTTAACTAAAGTAGTCGTGTGCGCTGCGGCTTTGCAAAGAAGTTTCATTTGCTAGTTATATGAGATATGAGGTTAAGTAGAATGTAAGAAATATATTATAAATGGATTAATTTTAAGGACTTGGATAGCTGTAATACAAAATATTTAAGGTTTTAAATTTATTATTAGTTGTTTTATATTTTTACTTTATTTAGCATGTAAAATCTATTTTCCATTCTATTCCACAGTAGTATGTCTGAAACGTTTTAATTATGTGTATAAATTTAAAAAAATAATAAACAAATTATAATAAATACTTTGTAATGATTTATATGAAAATCTTCAACTTAGCTGGTTGATAAGGATTTACTTTTATTTTCGTGGAATTCCTAAATTTTAGCATTTTAGCAAGAAAATTTTCCTGAAATTTTAAAAGTATGTTTCTTGAAAGAGATGAAATTTTAAAAATATATTAAAAATTTTTTTTATCATTGATGTGGTTGGTAGGGTACACTCGTAAATAACAATAGTTATAGTAGCAGGGGATTTGCAAAGCTCAAAATTACCGACAATATCTATTACTTGATCTTAGGATGGGTGTGGGATATGTATTGTTTATTAGTGCACTCTAATGCAATATAGAGTTGTGTTATTTGTTTCTTTCATTGTTTTTATTAACAGTTGTTGAAACTAAAACTTGTGCGCTTAGACTTAGAACAGTAAAGTAAACAACTTAACCTGTGCCTTGTAGCATGTAACCACTATCAGTGTCTAACCAATTAGCAATTTTGTTTTTCAAGTGGTAGTAGCAGCAGCACGCACCTTAACTCCGGCCTTTATCTCGTCGGCAAACAGGGAGGATTCTTTGCTACTTTCGCTTGAGAGTTACTGGATGAGATGTGATACGTGGAGAATTTTATTTGTACGTGCTTGGGACCGATAGAAAATAAAGGAAAGAAAACATTTAATTTAGCCGGAAACGGATGACCTATATTTAACTCAGGGTGTGTTGATGTGAAACCCCTATACCCCTCCCCACCATGATCATATAGTGGAAAGCCAATAAATTTATATATGATCCCAAAAAAATGACCCTATCCGAACAGATTACAGGAAATCAAGACAAAAAAACGTTTATAGATTCATACTTCAAATTATATTATTAAAAAGTGAAAAAAAAGTGATCTATAACTTAAACCAAAATATAATATTTACATAACTAAGTTCAACTTACACTAAAATGTAAAAGTATGAAGTGAGCGGTTAAATCTATTATATTTGACATAGGAAAACCATTTATATATTTAAGCTGTTTTTTTTTCAAAACCAAGCAAAAGCAAATAATTAATAAGAGTTTGAAATGAGAAAAAAAGAATTTTGAATTTTATTAAAAATAACCACGTTTAACTAGTATTCACTCAAAAAAAATTAAAACTTCTTAGGGTTGCAAAAATCAAAATGAAACGCTGGAAGAAAGAAATGTTTAAAGGTCTGCATCCCGTTCGGTTGCCAGGGTAGTAAACAAAATATATATAATAAAAATGTTGGTAAATATAAAAAAAAATAAAAGTAAATTTCCGTGAGAAAAAAAATTACATCAAATCATTCCAAATGATTGATTAAAACAAATTATTAAAACCGCGAATGTTAATAGAGGAAATTAAATTTCAATAACTTGAGTAAAAATTAAATCTGTAAAGACGGCATTCTTTTACAGGCGTTGCTATTCTCTCTGGTTCGGAATGGAACTCACCACTCCATACTTATAAGAGAGAAGAGTAATGCCGCTAGTTTATTTATTATTAATTTTTAATTATATTTAACTGAATTTGTCAGAAGCCAAAAATAATTTAGTATAACTTTTTGTAGCAATATTCATTACTTTTAATTTGTGAAAACGCTGTATAATGGATTGTAAAATAAATTAATCACTTAATATGCCACGTTAAAGTCACTGTTAAGCTAACAGAATGAATTATTTTAACAGAGCTTTTATTCGGTTACAACAGAGTTTCCAAAATGTTAGAGAACTTTTAACAGCGAATGATCAATGGTTCAAGAATAAAATAAAATGTTAAAGAAAATTACTTACAGCTTTTACGGTCCCACGACGAAAGATTTTTCATCCAGGCATTACGCTGATCGAAGACGTTGATGTCGGTGATAGAATGGCAATTAATTTTAACCTATTTTTAAATTTACTATTTCTACCGATTTATACTTTTAAATTATTTAAATAAATTTGTTTTTACTATTTTTTCTGGTATAAAAAAAAACGATAAACCGAAATCCCGAAAAATAGTTATAGTAACGCGATCTGGGCTAACGTTCAAAGCACAAAATCTCTTTTTCGAACTTCTTTTAATGATTTTGTTTTGATCTCAATTTTGACATATGTTTTAAAACAATTGATAATGTGCTTTCAACTTTAACACTGGTAATGGTGAGTAAAAAAAATTATATTTATTCATTCTTTAATATATTTTGTTTAGCTTTTTCTTTTAGTCACTCACTTCGATCACTAATTACGATCTCGTTTTATTTTGATTTTTGCTTGCCCCGAATGTTGGTTAAACTCACTTCATATACATATATAGGAAAAAAAAGGTAAGCTATGTATATTATTTTCTTATATTTATAACACTTCAACTAATTTAGACAATTCTCTTTTCTTCTTTTTCAGGTAAAATTATGGTTTTAATACTGGATTTTAAACATTATAATATTTTAACACTATTTTAAATTCAGTGATGTGTTTTGGCAAATTTTTTTTTGTAATTTGTTTTTGCTGTGGTTTGACGTGATAATTGCTTTTATTTAATAGTTATTAAGAGGAAATTTAAGAAACTTTTTTTCTCTAAAACTTATTGTTTTTTTTCAGTTTTTTTTTTAATTTCTTTTTTTTTTGTAATTTTCGGTTTTTGAACTAAAATTTAATTTTCTTGCCACTTTTGCCAATAATTTTTACATTAAAACACTTTTCCACCCAACAATTTAACAGACAATTCCGATGCTATTTTTTCTCACTAAATGTGTCGATTTTGATGATGAATATGTTGTTGATCACGTAAATGAAAATCGATTATCAAATTTTATTGGATGCCATTTAGAACTGTCGGGTTTCTGTTGAGGGTTTCCCGTTCCCACAAAAAAATTATGGGTTGTATGAGCTTGACCCCTCCCGCTCATAAAACGTAAGCTCAACTCACTTTTGGCTAATTTTTCGGGTAATTTAATTTATTTTAATCCACACTCAATTATGTAGTGGAGGATAGATCTAAATAACCCAAAATTCCTTTGAAAATAAAAAGGATTAACTCTTTGAATATCATAAATAAAATTTAAGATAAAATAATAAAAAAAATTTATAAAAAAAATGATTGAGGTTACCTTACGTTTTTCCGCAAAAAAAATTTTTTCGCAAACACCTTAAAACAAAACTTGATGAAATAACAGCAAAAGAGGCCGGTTTTCATCTTGAAAAGCCCTTTTATAGCTTTTCAACAATACAAAAAAATTGAAAACTGTTGGAAAATTCCGTTTATTCAGCGGTAACTTATACACACACACATAGAAAAACCAATACCTATGCAGTCCAACAAACGTCCAACTTTGACATGCACTGCCTTATCCATCTTTAGTTAAATTTAGGAAAATACATTTTATAGATATTCACAATAGAGTAAAGTCACTTTAAAATAAGTCAGAAATCAAATTTCATATATTTGTTAAGATATATTCCAGTATTCAATAGAAGTGCTACAAGCGCCTCTACAGCCTTTAGATACTTTTTATCTTATTTCATGTTTCTAATTTTTTTGATGCAAAAAAAAAAATTATTTTATAATAAAAAAACCAAAAAATCATTCGTAAGAAAAGACTCACTTTAGACTGTAAATAGAAATAGGTCGTACCTGAACAGCCGTATGCTCCTTGCAGGAGTAAAGAAACAAATATATATATATATATGTATATATTAGGGCGGGTCGATTTAAAAATCGACTAAGTGACAAGGAAGTGACGAATTCTGATGTCCCGACTTTTGACCTGTCTGTCTGCCTGTCTATCTGCCATGGGGCAACCCTCATCCGAACGATCTTTTTGAATAACATAACATAGTCAAGGCGTATGATTATTATTTATTAGCAGAGAAGAAGCTGCGTATACGTATGAGTGTGAATTTTAATATTAAATCAAAGATAGTCGGCCCAATTCTAAACAAAACATGGTGATTTTTTGAATGTTTGTATGGGAGCCCCCCAGGTGGTTTCATGGGGTGTGCCACTGGCATGGGTGGGTCGATCATACATTGGGACTCGATTGGGGCACTCTAAATAGGTCAAAGTGAGACAGACAGACAGACATGTCAAAAGTTGGGACATCAGAATTTGTTTTAGAGGTATGGTTTCTCGGTCAAAGTTTCTTATTTTGATCCCTAGAATATGATTTTCCTTGTCACTTGAGCGATTTTTTTGCCTCCCTACAAATCGACCTAGCAGTATACCCGCTACGTTGTTAGCGTAATTATTATATCAATTATTTAAGCCATAATATTTAAAAACAATAAGAAATACGGTATGAGTGACAATACAGAATATATTTTTGCCGACTTGGACGGTCAATACCAAAAAATTTTATCATAAAATATCTTTATATATAAAATTCATTTTCTGTTTGTTTGTTTGTTTGTTTGACCGCTATACAAATTTTTATTTTTCAACAGATTTTCCTGAAATTTTGTACACGCGATCTCTATACCCCAGGAAAGGTCGCCATGTACTTTTTACCAGCCACGCCTACTTTTACGCCCACTCTTTATATACCATTCATTTTCTGCTTTTTGGTATATTTGTTCGCTATACAAATTTTTATTTTTCAACCGATTTCTCTGAAATTTGGTGCACAAGATCTCTCTGCTCCAGAGAGGTCGCCATATGATTCTTGCCGGCCACGCCTACTTCTACGCCCACTTTTTATACAAAATTAATTTTATGTTTTTTGGTATATTTGTTCACTATAGAAATTTTTATTTTTCAAGGGATGTCTAAAATTTGGTCACACGATCTCTATACTACAGGGAAGGTCAGCATATGCTTCTTAAAGGCCACGCCTACTTTGCGCCAACATCTGTGTATATAAAACTTATTTTTTTCCTTTTATTTGTTTCTTTATTTGATTGCTATACAAACTTTTATTTTTCAATGGCTTTCTCCGAAATTTAGTACATATTCCAGGGAAGGTCGCCCAATTTTCATATAAAATTCACATTTTGTTTTGTGGTATATTTCTTCCCTATACAAATTTGTACTTTTCCCCAAACTTAAAAAAGTACTCAAAAGAAATGAACAAATTCCCCATTTTTTTTAATCGAAAGAAAAAATGAACTTACTCCCGAAATTCATTCTTAAATTTTTACATATTTTTATTTAATGAATTTTGTTAGATATTTATTTTAGTAAACATTTGCGTACTGCTCTCAATATATGTCCTACAATAAATGCATTTAAAATGAGTATTCTTTTCAATAGCATCATTTCGTTGCGCGGAAGCTACGTGCACGGGGAATACAGCTTAGCTAGAATATCGGAATGATCTGAAAAATATATTTTGACAATTAAAATAAGTTGGCAACAGCTGCGCGGCAGCACAGGTGTGGTTGCCAAATGCGCGAAAACGGCGTGCAGCACGCGACCTCGTACTCGGACTCGACGGATGCGGACGCGACGCGCTCGCGGAGCACAGCTCATCAAAAATATCTCAATGATCTGAAAAATATATTTTGGCGATTAAAATAAGTTGACAGCAACTGCGCGGCAGCACGGGTCTGGCTGCAGCACAGGTGTGGTTGCCAAATGCGCGAAAACGGCGTGCAGCACGCGACCTCGTACTCGGACTCGACGGATGCGGACGCGACGCGCTCGCGGAGCACAGCTCATCAAAAATATCTCAATGATCTGAAAAATATATTTTGGCGATTAAAATAAGTTGACAGCAACTGCGCGGCAGCACGGGTCTGGCTGCCAAACGCGCGGAAGCGGACGCGACTCGCTCCCGGAACACAGCTTAGTGAAATGTCGTATGATAGATTTTATCTACGTATGTGAAATAATTACCTGTGTTGCTTAAAGAAACCTTGCGACACAATATTAAACGTCGCATTAGTCTTTCATTTCTGAGACTTGAATTTGACGTCTCTGCTCAATGATGATCACTTATTGAATTAAGTAGTTCAATTTTTAAAAGCTCGATTCCTTTAATTTGCGAACCATTCCATTATATTTGATGTTTATAAATAAACTGAAAAAAAAACTTAAAGCGGTTTCGCAACTTATTTTTGAAGCATTTTTGCTGCAGCATCTTATAAAAAACTTCTAAATTAAAAAATCAAAAAATTTTTAATTGAAATAAAAAATGAATTTACTTCCCATACAAATTTTTGAGGAGAAAGTTCCTTTTATTGGGGAATTTTTTTATTGGGGACTAAGTACTCAGCGCCTGGTAAGTATAGTGAACCATTTTTCAAGTCAAAGGCCTTTTTATCCCGGGCAAGACCGGGTAAAAACAGCTAGTTAAGAAATATTAACATAACTTCTGAAAAAATTAACAAAACTTAAAAGTATTCATTTTTATGCTGTTGACATAACAATGGAAACCTTTACTTTACAATTACATATGGCCTTGGGGGGTAGATGATTCTTATACCGAACGATTGTATTAATTTCTTTTAGTTAAACTCCCGAAGTGTTCAACTTTTTCGTCAACGCTATTCGTCAACAGTATTCTAATTCCAGTTCATTCATTTTTTTTAGCAAGATTAATGCTAGTCAGGCGCTTTAAGATTTATTCATAGAATATTTCTCACAAATATTCTTTTGCTTACCACCATCACGAAAATCGTCTATTATTCTGGTTTCTAACTCTTCATGAAACTTTATTCTTGCCATTATTTTGTAATAATTGAAAGAGAATGTCAAAATCGATATTTAAATAACGGCTAACACTTTTTTTTATAGTTTCTTTCACTCGTTCTTCTATTTTTATTATTTTAGTCAACTCTGGTAAAGAAGTCTAACAGTTGCCATTGCTTTGGCATCTCTAAAAAATATTTCTTTTTCGCATATGTATTTTTTTAATTGTATTTTTTGTAACACAAATGTTATCTTCCAATATAGAACACACCAGATTTAACAAAAAAAAAATTATCTTATTACAAAATTGGCAAATTTAGAATTTTGTTAAAGTATAAAATATATTGCCAACTACTCTATTTAAGTACCACTTTTTTTATTCATAGTAGGTTCAAAAAGTATCGAAATTATAGATAAAAGAGATAATATTATTTTATTTATCAAGCGATAGGACAAACGCTAATGAAATTGGTGAAAATGGGCGCATGTTCAGACCTACGCTCCATTCAAATGACCCCCTATGATATCGACTTAACTTGCCATGAGATTCAAATTATGAAATAGATCTCAGTCGAATTGTGTTTTTGTGCATTTATTACATCCGTTAATCCGTAGACATAAAATAAACCATATTGTACAATTCACTTAAAGCTATCAAAAACAAAAATATTGCACAGATTTTTCTTAAAATCTGATGCACACGTACTCGGATGAGTATGTATACCAAAATTCATGTATATACATATATATATATGGGGGATTTCATGTCAAGTGCACCAACTTTTGAAACCGATGTCTTCCGATCGGGATGAAATTTGCACCAAGGTTAGTCCTATTGGATAGTAGTTTAGACACAATTTTTCAATAAGATCGGTCCAGATCTTTCTGAGTTAGAGGGGATCAAAATTTGACATATGGCCAAACAGGCGTTTCTTCTCATCCATGTAACTTATTACCTATTGTTCTCAGAAAATTTTCTCTCAAATAGTTTAGATAGATATTTCTTCAATATTTCGGAAAAAAATACTTTTTTTGCTAAATTTTTTGCCTTTTTTTTCAAAAAGTGAATTTTTTTTTTTTATTTTTTCATAAGAAAGCTTAGGATTTTTCCTTTAAGAGCTTTTTGGTCGCTTAGTGGGATGGGAGTGGGATATCTATCAAAAAAAAATGTTTTGTAACTCAAGACAACGGTTTTTCAATTTTTCACAAATGCACTATTTTGAATTTTTTCCTATTTGTGTCTAAAACCTTACAAATAAAACTTATACTGAGAAACTAGACAAACTAAACTTTCCGAAGGTACATAACATACCTAACTAAAATTTTATACCCTCGATACTGTAATTCCCAGAATATGTTAACCTCAGGAAAAAAAATCGTTTTTTTTCTAGCGAAATGTTGAAAAATTATTATTTTTTATTTATTTTTAATAATAATTAAATTAATGTATAATAATAATAATATTAAAAATAAAAAGATAAATAATTTATTAAAATTTAATCTTAATTGCATTAGATCCATTATAGTGTTATTAGGTAGGGTGTATGAAAGGACACAAAGATTGGGTGGCTAAGACTGGTGAGAACCGTCCAATCTTAGGAGGAATGTTTTTTAAATGCTTCCCTCAAAGCAAGGCACGTGTGCACGCTAGATGCACTTATTTGCATGTAATTTACATGTAGGCAGGATATGCCAGAGTTTGAGCTCGTAGGCAGATTATGCCAATAAAAACAACTCTATTTCTTGGTGAATCCAATTCAAAACTATGATTAAGATTGATTTTATTTTTACAAAAATTTGGCTTTATATATTATAAAAATTAAGGGATCTTTTACTTAGAATAATTATATCTATCCCTATTTTATTTATGCATACATACTATCATACACATTTGTTTCTAATTGATTTTTGAAGGTGGGGCTTAACTGACCAATCAGTGCACGTTCAAAAATCAGTTCATATTTTTCTTCAAAATTGAGTGACATTCCATTCTTCAACTTTGTTGAAGTTCATTGGCATAAATTTGTCACCTCGCTACAAGTGGAGTTTAATTTCACTAAGCGACATTCTAATTTATTGTAATATAACCCTTCACTTGGGGTTAGTGTATTTTATGGTATGTATGGTATGTATAGCTATGAATGCATGTGTACTTAGAGAATTTTGAATATAAACAAATGAATGTAAACAAATAGATGTAAACAAATAAACATAAACAAATAAACGTAAACAAATAACACGTGCATTCATTTAGAAATAAAATAAAATTAAATAAATACAAATGAGTGTACTTTCATACATATACGTATGTTACATCATTACACCCATACCCTTAAGATGAAATTTGTGGGTTTTTCTTTTTTTTTTTTTCTAAATTTATGAATTTCATCTGATAAAATAATTTATATTTGTTTTTCTTAACATTAGTGGTTATTTAAATTTTTGTTTTTGTCTTAAAATTAATGGTCATTTAAAAAAATCTTTTTGTTTTAATAATATTCTATACAATATATTGAGTAATTTCTATATCTATACTAATATAATAAAGAGGTAATGTGTGTTTGTTTGTTTGTTTGTTTGTTTGTTTGTTTGTAGGGGGTAATCTCCGTAACTAGCCATCTGATCTTCCTGAAATTTTCACAGAGTCTTACTGCGGATATGGGAAGTGCTATAGGCTATAATTTTTTTAATATTTTTAGTGGGCGTGGCACCTCCCACACAAAGTAAATTTTTAATATCATATACATATATTGAGTACCATGACAGGGAGAGCTTTGCAAATTTGTGTGAGGTCACCTATTGTTAATATTAGTAGCCGCGCCGGAAATGGGCCGGATCGGAGAAGTGGGCGTGGAACCTCCCATACAAGTAATAATTCAATGTTATATATCTCGAGTACTATGATAGAGAGAGCTTTTAAAATTTGTCTGATGGCACCTATTATTAATGTGAGCAGTCGGACAAAAAATGGGCACTATTGGACCAATAGGCGTGGCACCTGCCATACAAATAAAATATAAAATGCCATATATCTGGAGTACTGTTATAGTGAGAGTCTTGGGACTTTGTGTGAACCCATAAGTTATTCATATGATTAGTTAGACAAAAAATGGGCGTGATCGGAGCAGTGGGCGTGGCACCGCCCGTACAAAGTAAATATATGATATCATATAACTGGTGTACTAAAAGAGGGAAGCTTTGGCACTTTGCACGACACCATCAGATCTTAGTATGAGTAGTCAGACAAAAATTTGGCGGGTTCACACCAATGGGCGTGGAGCTCCCCATGCAAAGTAACTATTAAATGTCAAATATTTGGAGTACTGTAAAAGAGAGAGCTTTGTGGCTTTGCGTGACCCCATAGGTTCTTTGTGTGATTAGTCGAACAAAGAAATGGGCGTGATAGAAGCAGTGGGCGTAGCACCGCCCATGCAAAGTAGATATCTAATATCATATAACTGGGAAAGGCTCGACATTTTGCACGAGTCCCTCAGATATTAATATGAGTAGTCCAATAAAAATTGGGCGGGATGGGATAAGTGGGCGTGGCACCTCCTATATCAAAAATATGATGTACTACGAAAGCTACAGTCTTTTGACAAGTACATTAGTTATCAATGTGATTTGTCGTGGAAAATATATTGTCAAAATCAAAAATCGCGAAAACAAAAAACATATTCAAAAAAAAAGAATTAAAGAGGTAATGTGTTTGTTTGTTTGTAGGAGGTAATCTCCGTAAAGACTTATCTGATCTTCCTGAAATTTTCACTGATTCTTACTGCGGATATCGGAAGTGCTACAGGCTGTATTTTTTTTAATATTTTTAGTGGGCGTGGCACCTCCCATTCAAAGTAAATTTTTAATATCATATATATAAAGTACTATGATAGAGAGAGCTTTGAAAATTTATCTTAGGTCATCTATTATTAACGGGAGTAGTCAGACAAAAAAATGGGCGGGATTGGACAAATGCGCATGGTACCCCTATACAAACTTAATATTAAATGTGATATATCTGAATTACTGTGTTAGTGAGAGCCTTGGGACTTGCCTGAGCCTTTTCGTAACAATTCGGAAGGGGGGGGGAGGGGGAGGGTGTAGCGAAGCGCACCGGGTTACATCTAGTTAATAATATACTTAATTTATTATGTGATTATGTGTTTAGTGATTAATAATTTTTTTTTTTTTTTTTTTTTTACAATTTTTATAATTGATTCTTTTATATCTTAATTCTATTACAAACTTGTAGTTCTTATGTTATTTATAATATTTATTTCTTCTTATTAATATCTTGAAAATTTCATTTACTTTTATATAATTTTAAGGTATTGTTATGATATGTTTGTAGGTTTCCTTTTATATCTAAGGTTGAATTTACCTTTTCAGTATTTATAATTTTATATGGACCATGAGTAGGACAAGTGTTTTTCCTTCTACTCTCATATTTTACTAACACTAAATCTCCTATCTTAAAGTTGCTAACATTAGTGTAACTATCATATTGTATTTTTCTTTTCTCTTTTGCTACTTTAATTAATTTTTTAGCTCTATCTAATGCCGATGCTATTCTAGCTTTGAACTCATTTGCATAATTTTCTAAAATATAAATTGGCTTGTTATCTGTAATTTTGTCTGTGGGCAATCTCGCTAATTTACCAAATACTAGCTCAAAAGGTGTGTACCCTGTATCTACGTGTGGAGTTGTATTATATGCAAATGTGTAGTATTGAATCCAAGAGTCCCATTCTTCATTTTCTGTGAAGTTCAATAGGTATTCGTTTAGAACTCTATGATTTCTTTCCAAAGACCCTATTGTTTGATGGTGATAAGGAGTGGAAAATTTCTGTTCTATTTTCAACATGTTGCATATTTCATTTAGTAATTGGTTAGCAAATTCCGTACCTCTGTCAGATTTCAAGATCTTAAAAGTGCCATATTTGAGTATGCATTGTTCTACTAAAACTTGAGCAATGCTCCTAGCTTCCTTTGTTTCCATAGGATAGGCTATAACATATTTGCTTAAATCGCATTGTAGCGTGAGAATATATCTATAATTATTGGATAACCTAAGTGGACCTATCGTGTCGATAGTAACTATCTCAAAAGTATTGTCTGGCGTGTCAGTAATTTGCATTTTTTCTTTTATCTTTCTATTTTGCTTATTCTTTAAGCATGAATCACAATTATTAATGTATTTCTTAATCATTTTGTTCATATTTTTCCAAATGTATCTTTGTTTTAATCTTAATATGGTTCTTCTGATTCCTTGATGTCCTCCAATTGGACTATCATGATATTCTTTAATTAAATTTAGTTGTACTTCTTTATCTACTATTCTTTGCAAAGGCTTATATAAAATAATATTCAAATAAAGATTCTTTAATCTTTTCAACATTTTATTATAAATAGACGTGTAGGTTTCCTTAAACCTTTTCATTGACACGTGTTCAAATATTTCATTATCTACTGATAATGCGAGATCTCGTATCCGATTTTTATTCATGTAAGTAATTAATTTCTCCATAATCATGTCTAGACATGTAGGATTATCGTTAAAACCTATGATAAAATCATCTTGAACTTTATTAATTTGACCGAATTCTAACTTCATAGAAAACATCATTTTGTGCACATTGTTGACATCTGAAATGGACGTACATTCCCATATATGAATATCTTTGGTACTGTCTCTATTTTCAGGAATTAAATTTTGCCTTGCTTGCATACTTCTTGTGATGGGTAATAATTTCTTGCTAACTGCCTCTTCATTACATGTGGGAATCATTGTTTTTAAAATATCAGAATTAATTTGAATTCTCGATAACGCATCTGCATTAGTGTTCATGCTGCCCTTTTTGTAAACTATATCAAAGTCGTAATCACATAAATCTAATCTAATTCTTGTTAGTTTAGAAGATGGATTTTTATGTGAAAATAGGGAAACGAGTGGTCTATGGTCTGTTACTACTGTAAATTTTCTACCGTACAGGTATGGTCGGAAAAAATTTATGGACCAGTGAATAGCTAGTAGTTCTTTTTCTATTACGGATTTGTTTAAGTCGTGTTTTTGAAGAGATTTACTTGCGTATGATATTGGTAAATCGTTACCATTGTTATCTTGCGAAAGTACATCTCCTAATGCATAGTTTGATGCATCAGTGGTAAGCACAAATGTTTTTGAAAAATCTGGATATTGCAAAACAGGTGGGTTAATTAACTTCATTTTCAAAGTTTCAAATGATTTTTGGCATTCGTTAGACCAGTTGAATATTTGACCTTTCTTTAACAGATTATTCAGATATTTGGTTAAATCTGCAAAGTGAGGTATAAATCTTCTATAGTAATTACAAAATGCTACAAATCGTCGAACTTCATCCGCATCTTTTGGAACGGGATAATTTTCAATTGTCTTATGTTTTGCAGGATCAGTTTTTATGCCGTCTTTAGTTATTAAGTGTCCTAAATAAACGACCTCAGATTTTAAAAATACACATTTACTTGCGTTTAGTTTTAGATTATATTTTCTTAATCTTTCAAAAACATTAATTAGGTTTTCATTATGATGTTTTAAACTACATCCAAAAATAATGATGTCATCTACGTAAAGAAAAGCTTTGCTATCTAGACCTGAAAGTGCGATAGTTAACATTCGCTGGAAACTATTCGATGAAATTTTCAATCCAAAAGGTAATCTTTTAAATTGATAGTGTCCATCTGATGTTGAAAATGCAGTATGATGTCTAGAATTTTCATCTAACATTATTTGATGAAAAGAGCTAGTCATATCTAAAGTTGAAAAATATTTCGCTCTACCCAGTTTGTCTAGTACATCTTCTAATTTTGTTAATGGAAATTTGTCATTTACTAATTTTTTGTTGAGTTGTCTAAAATCAACTACAAGTCGCCATTTCTTCTTATCTCCATCGTTCTTCTTTGGTACAACAAGCAATGGTGAGTTGTAGGCACTAGTCGAATTTTCTATTATATCATCGTCAAACAGTTTTTTAACCTGTTGATTTATTTCCTCGATTTGTGTCTGTGGCAAACGATAATTTTTTATATACACAGGTGTTTCATCTGATACAGTCAAATGTTGTGTATAAAAATTGTTAGCTGATAGTTTGTCTCCTTCCATATGAAAAATATCAGAATATTCTTCAATTATTTCATTTAGAGAATTTTTAGCATAATTATCTCTACTATCAATATTTAAAGTATCTAATAATTTCTCAAATCGTTTTCTGTCTGTATTAGTAAAATTCTGTTTATTTCTAGTTACACAAATATAATTAGAGATTGGCTCAACGTTGAATTCAATATTTTTAAGCTTCACATCTTTATCAGTTGTGTTAAGTATTTTTACATGAGCAATTCCTTCTTTTGGAATGATGCAATTACTTAAAAATACTCCTTCCTCTAATTGTCTGTTTAGAACCAAACTGTCTTCCGTTAAATTTACGTTAACTTGATGTATGACTTCGCTACGTTTGGGTATTGTTATGAAAAAATCTTTTAAGACTTTTGATTTCATAGGTATGGTATATTCTTCATT
Source organism: Cordilura impudica (assembly GCA_963682025.1). Lineage (NCBI taxonomy): Eukaryota > Metazoa > Arthropoda > Insecta > Diptera > Scathophagidae > Cordilura > Cordilura impudica. The sequence goes on from OY821518.1 coordinate 105,044,737, forward strand.
CCCAACGACAAAAGTTATAGTGAAAGTTTCATAGTCTATTTTAGCTAATAGTTTGTTTAAAATATCGCGACCTATTATTCCATCTGTTTTAATTGGAAAATCGTCTTCTATTATTTGGAATTTGTGTGAAATACTTTTGTTAAATATGCTGAAATGCATATCAAGTGTACCTAACGAGGTAATAGATTCATTTGAAATGCCTGACAATGTACAACAATTGTTTTCGTCAATTGTTTCATTTATATTAGTAACATTCTTTTTGCATAAAGATATGTCAGCGCCAGTGTCCACTAAAAAACTTAGATATTTATTATCTAATTTATATTTTAATTCTATATAATTTGTAATATTATCCGTAATGTTAAATACTTTGTGTTCATTATATCCGGAAGGTGCATTTAATTGTTCGCCCGAGTCACCTCCGGACTCTGGAAGTTTTCCTGTAATACGTGTATATTTCGTGAGCTATTATTGTTGTTTCTACGATTTTGATTATTACTATGATTCCGGTTATTCGAATTGTTATTGTTATTATTGTTATTATTTCTGTCGTAATGGTTATTCCTATCTGAATTGCAGTTGTTTCTGTTATAATTGTTTCTGTTTGAACTATTGTTATAATTGTTCGAATAATTGTTGTTAGGATATCTATTGGAATTGTTGTAATTTCTACCAGTATTATTATTTTGTAGGCTGTGATTGGAATTATTACGTCTTTGATTATTTGTCTTATTCGGATTGTTTCCATTTCTATTAAAGAACATAATTTGATTTTCCACATGACTTTCTACATTCAAGGCCAGGGTTACTGCTTCGTTCAGTGTCTTTGGTTGTGCAGCAAAAATGGTGCTTATATATTTTTCATTCAGACCTTGTTTGAATATGTTTAGCGAATATAGTTCATTTATCTTTTTTACATTGGCTATTTCTGTCTCATTTTCTAATTTCAATTCTTGTACCTGCACTTCGTTTAGTTCATCTATTAACTTCAAAATTTTATCACTATAGGTGCTGATTGAATCATTTCGTTGTTGAAATCTAGAGAGTAGGTTCTGTATCTTACTTACTGTTCGATTATTCTTATACCTATTTGTGAGCAATGTTTTTAGAGAATTGAAATCTGACAATGGGTTGGAACCAATTGCCGTTCTAACTGTTAAACTACATTTTACGTTTATAACAAAGTTTATTAGAATTGGTTTAGATGTATCATTCAAGGTGTCGTATATTAATTTTATTATTGTCAGAAATGGTTTGAGTTCTTGAAAATTACCTTTGAATTCAGGGATTATCTTGAAAGCTGTTTCTATATTGAAAGATGCCATGTTTGTATTGTTTTCGATTTCTGGTTCTAATTCTGTTATATGTGTTTCTATTTTTTCTTCTCCCTCTGGTTGGGGTTCTTCTGTTTCCATCGGTCTTAATAGTTTTGATATTTCCTTCTCTAGTTTTATTAATGTACTAAAAATGTTTTCCCTTTCTTCTAATTTAGTTTCTCTTATTATTTCTTGACTAATTTCCTTGACAAGTTGTAATTTAGCTTTAATTGTCTTTTGTGTATATCTCCTATTTGGCTGTTTCTTCAAGTTTTTCAATAAGTCTTGTATAATATAAAATTTGTCCATTTAGAGTAAAATAATTTTTGTTTTATTTAATTTACATATCTAATTTTTTAATATTTGCGGCTCAAATCCTAGTTGCCGTTTTAATAGCATAAAATAATTACAAAATAAATATAAATTATTACTAAAGGTGTGGTCATCTTTCTAGTTCAGAAGCTTGAGTTGTTGGTAGAATTGATGTTTCTGCTCTCCCTTGCTGATTGCTATAAGCCTTCTAAACTCCTTTCGTTGTTTGTCGATTCGGGTCTTTTTACACCCTCTCGATCTCCTTTTTGGTTTTTGTTGTTTGGTTGCTAGAGATTGTGGTGCAGATGTTCTTTTTCTATACTCTTCTATGGTCAACGCTCTCGGACCATAGTTTTTTGGTGTTGCCTTGTATGTTGGTATGTTTTCTGGTATGCCTTCTGGGATGTACTCCTCTGTAATCTGTTCCTTACTCACTAAGGCTTCGTATTTTAATATTATTGCGTCGATGTCTTCTTTTGACGGGGTGTCCTTCAGCGGCGGTAGAACTTCTACGCTGATGACAGACATTTAGATACTAGTTGATGGTTTACCAGTTTTGAGTTGTATTAGTTAGATTCCGAGTTTGTCCTTATGAACTTTTTTTTTTTTTTTTTTCAGGATTCTGCAGGTTCGTTTTCCAGGATCGCCATATAGTGTTATTAGGTAGGGTGTATGAAAGGACACAAAGATTGGGTGGCTAAGACTGGTGAGAACCGTCCAATCTTAGGAGGAATGTTTTTTAAATGCTTCCCTCAAAGCAAGGCACGTGTGCACGCTAGATGCACTTATTTGCATGTAATTTACATGTAGGCAGGATATGCCAGAGTTTGAGCTCGTAGGCAGATTATGCCAATAAAAACAACTCTATTTCTTGGTGAATCCAATTCAAAACTATGATTAAGATTGATTTTATTTTTACAAAAATTTGGCTTTATATATTATAAAAATTAAGGGATCTTTTACTTAGAATAATTATATCTATCCCTATTTTATTTATGCATACATACTATCATACACATTTGTTTCTAATTGATTTTTGAAGGTGGGGCTTAACTGACCAATCAGTGCACGTTCAAAAATCAGTTCATATTTTTCTTCAAAATTGAGTGACATTCCATTCTTCAACTTTGTTGAAGTTCATTGGCATAAATTTGTCACCTCGCTACAAGTGGAGTTTAATTTCACTAAGCGACATTCTAATTTATTGTAATATAACCCTTCACTTGGGGTTAGTGTATTTTATGGTATGTATGGTATGTATAGCTATGAATGCATGTGTACTTAGAGAATTTTGAATATAAACAAATGAATGTAAACAAATAGATGTAAACATATAAACATAAACAAATAAACGTAAACAAATAACACGTGCATTCATTTAGAAATAAAATAAAATTAAATAAATACAAATGAGTGTACTTTCATACATATACGTATGTTACATCATTACACCATTTATAGCATAACTATTTTTATACTTAATTTATTGTAGCTGATAAAGTATTTAAGTCTTGTAAATTTTTAAATACCCAGTCTTTCATCCAGTTTTTTGTCGCCTTTATTTACTCCGTTTTTTTTGTCAATCCTTTCTTGGCATTACTAGGTTTAGCTGTTGATTTCGCTGCTGGTTTATTTGTTGTCTTTGGAAATAAATCGCATTGAATAGAGGCAGAAAACTTTTTCAACCTGAGTCTTCCATCGACAAGCGTTATAAAAGCATGTATTGAGCGGTGCCATCGATTGTTACCGCAGCATCGAATCTGCTCTTCAGTGTTTTCAATGTTTCCTGATGATCCTCTTTGCTACTAAAAACTATTTTATTTTTTTTACAATAACTCTTTGCCCAATGGAATAAAGCAGTCGCATCTAAGATGCGATCTTGATGAGAGCACTGGAGGCTATACTTCGCTGCATTTCTTTTAAGGTTTGCTCAAATACCATCACATGCTCCTTTACCATGAGCAGTAGGATGAAAATGCCACTCAGCTGGCATTCCAAAATCTTTTTCATGGGCCATAAGATTTGCCAAGCTACTTTTGTTTTTAAAATGTTGACGAGCTCCGTTCGAAACGTAGTATACCTTCTTTACTTAGATTTAGATTTCAGGTTACAGATAACCAGTGGTGATATTCAGCCGGTACGGGGCGGTACGCTTGTACCGGTTGTTAACATTTTTAAAATTTTCCGTACCGGTTGTTGTATATTAAAAAAAAAGTATGTTTTTAAGTAAAAATATGTAACCACTAAGCTTGAAAGGTTTAACGGAAAATTCTGTAAAAAAAAATATTTTTCTTTTAATAAAAAGGGAATTTCCCTTTTTGAATACATTTTTATTTTGATATATTTACTCTAAATAAAAAGTTTAGTAGTATATATATTTTTATGGTGAATGGTTATCCCTTACTTTTAATCTCTATTAAATTTAGTTTTAACGTGCAAGTATGAAGTTTTTAAATTAATTTAAATTTCTAATTAATTATTAATTAATTATTAAATATTTTCTTTGTTTCAACCTAAGAATGAAAAGGCAAGGTAATTTGGATGACTTTTTTTTTAGCAAATCTGTAAAAATAACCAAAAACCCTGAACAGCAAGCTGAGAATATTACTAATTCAATCAAACAAAACAGGTAAAAGAAAAAAATGATACTTCTGAAGTTCAACACCAATCGGAAAAAGTTGGAACGTCTCGTGATGCTGCGTTATTACATTTTTGGAATGATAAACAACTAAATTATTTTAAAACTAAATACGAGTGGCTTGTTGTTGTTAGCGATGAAAATGTGGGATGTCAGTGGTGTTCGAAAGTAGAATCGTTAAATTTAGAAACTGCTAAACATTTACATATTTCTGTGGAGTGGAAATCATGTTCTGTCAAAGCTCATGGCTCGAACAAAGAAAATTTACAATCATCAATGAGAAAAAAAATTGAAGGAACACAATGAATCAGCTTCTGATAAAAAAGCTGGGGAAATAATAAAAATTGGTGAAACAAATATAATTTCCAAATCTTTCGATGTGGCTAATGAAAAGTATTTAAACAGCACAGTAAACATTTTTAATACTATCTATTTCATAATTAAAAACAATTACCCATTCAATGATTTTAAAAAATTAATTGATTTACAGAAAAAAAATAATGTAGATTTTGGATTTTCATTACATTCCAGATTTATAGTTCCACTTGTCGCAAAGCTTATATCTACAGAAATAAGAAGAATTATTTTTGGAAAACTGATAAATACAGGTTGTAAAATTTCAATTATTATTGATGAAGCCTCAACTGTTTCACACAAAAGCGTTTTAGTAGTTTATTTGAAATCTGAAATTCAAGATTCCGATGATAGTGTAACAGTTTTTATTGATCTTGTCGAATTAGAAGGAACAACATCAGAAACAATTTTTAAAACCTTAATATCAGTTCTTGAAAAACATGGTTTTAATGAAAAATATTTACATGAAAATCTTATTGGATTTTGCTCAGACGATGCTAGTGTAATGTTAGGAAAAAAAGGCTAGAGTTTCTGCAAGAATTTTAGAACATTTTCCAGGTATTAGCATCTGTCACTGTTTAGCTCATCGTATTCAGTTAACTCTAGATGATGTTATCAAAGAAGTAAATGAAGTAAATAACTTTAGATATTTTCTCGATAAACTTTATTCTTATTATCATACTTCAAATAAACATCAACGAGAATTAAATAATGTTTCTAAAGAACTGGGCACTGAAGTACACAAAATAGGTAGAATATTTGGTCCTAGATGGGCAGCCTGTAGCGCTAGGACCGCCAAAGCAGTTTGGAAATCATATCCGGCCTTATATATTCACTTTAGTCAAAATAAAGAAATTGGAATAATGTCATATTTCAAAAATGAAAACTTTTTAAAAGATTTAGGTTTAATAAACGACATATTAGAAGAAAAATCTGTACTGTCTACAGCTTTACAAGAAAGAGATATTTCATTAATTAGAGCTGATAGGTTGATAAGGCGAACAATAAATCTATTCCAACATTTAAAATTAAATAAAGGAACATATGAAAAAGAAGCAGATGATATTATTAAAACGAAAAAATACAATATTCCATTTGAAATTAATAGAAAAAAACATCAATTGTTGTTTCGAGAGATAAATTTTTTGATTGTTTAGAAAAACATATGAAAACGCGTTTGGTATTAGACGATAAAAATGAAAACTATAATAATCTCTTAAATTGCTTTAATTTATTAAATCCAGAAACATGGCCGGGTGATATTTTTGAAGCACCATGGATTGAAGGTGAAAATAGGTTAGAGCAGTTAAATAAAATAATCAAATACATCATTCCAGTAAATGATTTTCGAGATTTTGTTGATGTGCGAGATAGAGAATCTAAAAATATTAATACTATTTTGAGAGCAAAAAGAATTTTAAATGTAATTGCTGTTAATTCCGCAGAAGCTGAAACAGGATTCAGCACAATGAACAATATCATTTATGATAAGAGAAATTCGTTCTTAATTGAAACAACAAGTCATTTAATGATAATAAATTTAATGGGAAAATCGATTGAGGATTTTGATGCAACACCATATGTTAAATTATGGTTGCGGGAAGGGCATCATATGGCAAGTGACAAACGTGTCAAAGCAGCCGCACCTAATTTGCCGTCCCAAAACCAAAATTTAATTTGGAAATTATTTAATTAATTTTATATACTATTTTTTATACTATTATATATAATATATGTATTTCTTATGTAAATATGTAAATAAATAACTATTATGAAGTAAATATAACATACAATAGATTTTTTTCCATGCGTACCGGTTGTTAAAAAATTCGAATATCACCACTGCAGATAACCATTCTGTTCTGTTATGTTATGAAGTTATGTTACATACCTTCGGAAAGTTTAGTTTATCTAGTTTCTCAGCATAAGTCTTATTTGTAAGGTTTTGCACACAAATAGGAAAAAATTCAAAATAGTGCATTTGTGAAAAATTGAAAAACCGTTGTCTTGAGTTACAAAACATTTATTTTGATAGATATCCCACTCCCATCCCACTAAGCGACCAAAAATCTCTTAAAGGAAAAATCCTAAGCTTTCTTATGAAAAAAAAAAAAAAAAAAAAAATGCAGTTTTTGAAAAAAAGGCAAAAAATGCTTTAATTTAGTAAAAAAAAAAGTCAAAAAAAAATTTTTTTTTTTTAAGTATTTTTTTCCGAAATATTGAAGAAATATCTATCTAAACTATTTGGGAGAAAATTTTCTGAGAACAATAGGTAATAAGTTACATGGATGAGAAAAACACCTGTTTGGCCAAAATGTCAAATTTTGATCCCCTCTAACTCAGAGAGATCTGGACCGATGTTATTGAAAAATTGTGTCTAAACTACTATCTAATAGGACTAACCTTGGTGCAAATTTCATCCCGATCGGAAGACATCGGTTTCAAAAGTTGGTGCACTTGACATGAAATCCCCCATATATATATACATATATTAATATGTTGAAAAGATGCAGGAGGTACAATTTTTACCCCTTTTTGGGCGTTTTCCCACCTAAATGGCCGAGTTTCAGAAAAATTAATCCTGAGCCCATGTTTCTCGAACGAAGTCTACGCACCAAATTTCATATTCCTAGACTCATTTGTTACCAGTTTCCCCCTTTTTGTCCGCTTAGTAATATACAGTACTTAGTTCAGTCTCAAACCAAAAAATCATTCACAAAAATAACGACAACAAAATTGTTAATAAAAATTATTTTATAGAATTTTATTTTTCAGTAAATGGGTTTTCTTTTTAATCAAAGATTATTTTTAAATAAGTAGTCTCTCAAATATTCGGTGGAATCTGTATACCAAAATTCATATATATAGAAAAATTAAATAATATGTTAAGAAAATGCAGCAAGGTAAAATTTTTACCTTACCTGGGCCAATATTTGTTTCTCTGATGGAGTCTACACACCAAATTTCATATTCCTAGATTAATTTGTTACCATTTTCCTCATTTTTGTCCGCTTTTACCCCGTTTATATACGAATTTTTAAAAATCCATTCTTAGTGGATCTTTACGCCGAGAGAGGCACCTGCAGTCTAAAATTCAAGCTTCCTGGTTGAATGCTTTGGATGGGCGATGATCATCCTCGCAACTCTTATATATATATATAAGATATACGGTAGGGTGGCCTTAATAAAAAAGTGTTCAACTCTCGGTCTCATCCCCTAGAAATATGCGAATAGCAAAAAATACTGAGAAATACAAAATTTTCGATCAATCAAAAGAAAATGAGGAAAATATGACTTTTTTTGAGATGTTACAAAAATTTCGTTGCTAAATTTTCTTTTCAAAAAGCTATATGACGTCCACTGCGAATGGAAACTGGCCAAGAAATAGCAAATGCCCCAGTCCACTTTTGTTCCAAAAAAACTAGGTCGTAAAATTTCACGGATATTTTTCTACATTAAGAAATTAATTAAAGCCATAATTTTTTTTGGTCTCTATACCTATGAGCACTCAGACATGAAGTATTTTTCTATTACCACGTTTTGAACCTGTTGCGCAATGAGACCAAACAATGAAAATTTTATTGATAAAATTCTGAAAACTCTTTTTTCTAGTTTTAAAAAATTTCAAAAAATGGATCTGACAATGAATTTTTTTTTCTGCGGATTTCGAGAAAAATTAGTTTTTTGCGAAACTTTCAGTAAGTGTACTCTTTTTAAATTTTTTGTATAAAAAAAAAATTATCAGTTTTCTACTACCAAATATTATATTTTATACTAATAGCCTAGGGTTTCATAAAAAAATTATATGACCTCATTATCCCATACGGCTCCAAGCTAATAAACACAATTTATTCAAAAAAATTAAAATATTTTGTAAGTGCTGTTGAATTTTTGATTGTGACGCCTAAAATAAAATAACCAGATGTGCAAGTCTTCCATGCTAAAAATTTTGAATAAATCGACCAAGACTAATCCATTCTTTGCTGAGGCCAAACTTTGAATTTTGGCATATTTAAAAAAACAAAAAATTGTTCTAGTAAACTAGATGAAGCTAAGGGTTCGGAAATATAATTGTGCTATATTTTATGAAAACTTAATCTTATGTGCTCCTAGGGTTAAAATGATTCAAAATTCAGAAGTATTTGCAAACTATTTGAATTTTTTTTAATTAGTCGTCCTATACTAGCTTGGGGTCAAATGTGGCGCCAAGTCCAAAGGGTTAATGGGTCAAATTACAAAATAATCATAATCATCAAATCAAAAGCTTAAGAACATGATGCACTTTTCACCAACTTCTATTGCACTTATGAAGTCTTACCTAGTAAATCGTTCGCAATGCATAGAAACTAATAAAATTGCACCGACGTTCCTTCCTGTGGTAAGAGGTGTACCACAGGGTTCTATTCTTGGTCCCCTCCTTTTCTCAATTTATGCTTCTGATCTACCTAAACAGTTAATTCACTGCAATATAAGAATGTATGCTGATGACGTACAGCTATATATTAGCAGCAAGAAAGAAAAAATTGAAGATTGCAGTAGAAATTTGAATGATGACTTAGAACGTGTTTCTCGTTGGGCAGCTGCAAATGGACTGAGTCTCAATCCACAAAAAACAAAGTGTATTTTGGTGCGTAATAGATTGACAAGAATCTCAGACAATTTAAACATATATATAAATGATCAACAAATCGAAATCGTTGAACGAGCAAAAAATTTGGGTGTTATCTTTAATAAAACATTGACTTGGTCAGACCATGTCGCTGCTGCCTGTGGTAAAACGTATTCGATGTTACGAACACTTTGGCCTACCCAATATTGTACACCAATTAATATACGCTTGCTACTTGTAAAGACATACTTAATACCAACACTACTATATGCATGTGAAATATTTGCAAGTTGCGATACTAAAAGTAAGTCCAGGCTAAATATAACGTTTAACAATATCGCAAGATACGTTTACGGGCTCAGAAGGTTCGATCAAATTTCATCTTATTCAAAGCAAATTTTCGGTGTCAATTTTGATGACTTATTAAAAATAAGATGTCTTACTTTTTTACACAAAATAATTAGTAACCAGAGCCCAGAATATCTTTATAACCGATTGCGTTTTAGTAGGCTTCGGAGAAATAACAATTTAATTCAATTTCGGCACCATACGTTGGTATCTGAATGGCAGTTTTTCATACATGCAGCACGTCTTTGGAATGGTTTACCTTCTACAATTAAAGGAATCAGCAACGGCTCAATTTTCAAAAAGAAAATTTTACAACATTACATTTAGAAAATTTTTATTTTTTTTTACAATGCACATATACTAACTTGTGTTAACAAATATATATTGAAAATTTTTACTGTATACTTTTTATTTGTTTTTTAAATTATATATGTCACTTATAAATATCTATTATTTGTATATAAATCAATATTTTATTTTTTGTTATTAATATTTAATATTGTCACACTAATGTTAAGTTGTATTGTAAATCAAACTCCAACTAACATATTTAAACCTGTTCTGTTTTGAAGATTTCATGTCTTGTTGAACAGGATACCAAATTTAAATAAATAAATAAATAAAAAATAAAAATCGGTAAAATAGAGCACTATTTTATTTCCCAACCCATAGTAAGAGTTTCAACTAGTTTACTAGAACAATTATTTTTTTTAAATATGCCAAAATTCAAAGTTTGGCCTCGGCAAGGATTGGGTTAACGTTGGTCGATTTATTCCAAATTTTTAGCATGGAAGACTTGCACATTTGCTTGTTATATTTTAAGTATCACATCTAAAAACACAACAGCACTTACAAAATATTTGAATTTTTTGAATAAATTTTCTTTTATTAGCTTGGGGTCATATGGGACCCCAAGTCCAAAAGGGATAATGGGGTCATATCATTTTTTGCCGAAACCCTAGGCTATTAAGATAAAATATAGTATTTAAAAGGAGAGAACTGATTAATTTTTGATATGAAGTATTTAGAAAGAGTACATTTACTGAATATTTCACAAAAAATTAATTTTTCTCGAAATCCGCCAAAAAATTCCTTGTTAAAAAAAATTCTGGCAGAGGAATTTACTTAAAAGTTCACACACTTAATCTCTGACATAAACTTATTAAATCCTTGAAGTGCCAGATGCATTTTTTTGAAATTTTGTTTAAGGAAATTTTTTAAATTTTTAAATTTTTTCTAAATTTTATCAAAAAAAATTTTCCATGTTTGGTCTGATAGCGCAATATGTTAAAAACGTGGTAATAAAACAATATTCCACGTCTAAGTGCTTACAGCGATAGAAAAAAAAAAAATTATGGCCTTAATAAATTTGTTAAAGTTAAAAAAATGTTCAACACATTTCATGACAAAAGTTTTTTTTGGCACGAAAGTGGTCTGGGGCATTTGTTATTTCTTGGCGAGTTTTTATTCGATTTTAAAGTCATATAGCTTTTTGAAAAGAAAGCTTAGTAGTGATATCGATTCTTATAACAACTTGTCGAGAAAATTAAATTGTGGAACGAAATTTTTTTGGAAAAATCTGAAAAAAAAAGTCATATTTTCCCCATATAATGAAGGGCCACCCTAATATATTAAAGTATTCGTCGATTCTATTATTTTTCATTAAACATGCAAATTTAAATTTTACCCAATTTCAAATATTCTCAAGGAATTTCTTCCTCACGGAAAACAATCTATAAAAACTAATAAAAAATTTACCAATTATAAATTCCGCGGCAAGAAAAAATAAAGAATAAGTGCCATCGTCGAATGTCGAAGCCAGCTTTCATTGTTTATTAACATTTATTTTTTTGTGTGTTTATTTGTAAAAGCATATAAATTATTTAAGAGCAGAATTTGAAATAAAAAAAAAAATGAGTGCCATAACCTTCCGATTTTAATACATAATTTTTAATCACAATTCTTTCTAAATATTTTTTATTACAAATTAAAAAATATAAATAAACAACTCATAAAAAAACAAGTAATAAATTTATAGTCGATCTAGACCGACTATACGATACCCTATACCATGCCTTTAGAGACCCCATCTCTCAGGCCCAACTAACTGGATATAGAAAATAAGCATAAAACAAATTTGAGTGGGATTTTTATTAATTTTTTCGGCTGCAGATATGAAAAAGTTCAAATCGGATGCTATATCTATATGGGGACTAGGCCCAAAAATGGACCGATCCTGACCACGCACAGTGGCGCCCGTAGAGCAAACGAGGTTGCAAAAATCAAAATTTTCATGTGTGCCGACGAAGTTTTGAATAAACCCATGTTATAGGAAACTTTTCAACGATTTTAATATGCTACTCTTAATAATATCACATTTTTAGTTTAGAAGATATAACCGTTCAAAGTTGACCGACTTTCGGTTTTTAAAAAAACACACAATTTTTAGTCAATTTGTTGCGATTTCAGGTGTAATATCACGAAAAATAGGTAACGAATCTCCTTATTTTTTGTTTGTGTTGATTGATGTATTTATTAAATGTATAATGATGGAAAAAAAATTAACTGTTTGCTTTGTGTTTCTCCTGGTAAATCACTATTTAAAAACTATCCGTTTTTTCACTATTTTTCAACTTTGACGGAAAATAAAAAAAATCAATATTTTTCTATATTCGCCATATTTGCACAACGTGTTCTCTGATTATTTCTTTACATAATTCAGAAGGTTTTATCTGCCCATACGTGCCCGTTTGGCTTCTAGAGGTAAAAAAGGTTAAAAAGACATGGTTGCAGAAATTGTATAGCGTGCATCCCTTACATGTTTTGACTGACAGTAGTTTGATCTAATAGTATGAAAATTGCATTTTAGTCGGTTGTCTACCTGGGAGCCTCTGCCAAAGTCTACTCCCAATATTCTGTTACATACACAGGATGCACAAAAAACTACTCATTGAAATTCGCAGGTACGCACCTAACTTAAAAATTACTTTGGAGTACAAATGGTCAATAACAATATTGACTTATGGTCCCTCCAGGTAGGCACAAATCTTATTTAGACACGAGCATAATATCAAAATTGCATAATTCAGCCTAAATTCATATGTATGCAAGGAACAGGTAATTTTTTAGGAATGGTAGCATAAGCCTATATATTGCAAAATAAGCATAATGCCTGGATTAGTCTACGACTGAAAGTTGGCGCAACAAGTACTGAAACCATGGCGGTAAACAATCTAAAATTATTTGAGCTGTTTAGAAGGTCAACCATAGCAAAGTTTTTCACGGAAGCTGCTTTAGAAGAACTTGATAGCGAAATTATAAAAAATAATTTTTATCTGATATATGCAAATATTAAAGCATAATGGGTGATATCTAATCGAACCATTCAGAACTTCAACTCCAAATACGAGGACTGGCTTAATGAAGACACCATCCTGGATATATTGGCAGTAGATAAACCCACCACATCAACCAGAGGAGCAAAAGGAAGGCAAAAAAAAAGTATTGAGGAGTGTTCAATTTTCACAAGAAAAAAGAAACTTGCCGATGCCACCAATGACTTGACCACGAAGCATTTATCGGTCGCGCTGTCTATTAAATATACAAAGGATAGTGAAAGAGTTAGGTCGCAGATTACAAAATCTGTTGCTGATGCAAGCCCAATACGACTAAAAAGGATTAAGGAAAGCATTCCCACGCCCACAAACGCACATATTAAAAAGTATGGTTCCGAAGAAGCCGTGGCCTTGTTTATGGACTTACAACTTTCCAAAGAAAAATATGAGATACTTATGGCATCCTTGATGCGACACGGGGCTGACGTTTTACCAGGATACAAGCATATTACGCAAGCCAAAATAAATTCACGACCACTGCATACGGAGTTTACGGAAGTCTCTGTGAAAGCCAATCTGCAGGATCTCATGGGCCATACAGCAAAACGGTTGTTGGAGAGTCGTCCTGAAAATGAGGTGAAAATTCTTCCTGAGAAACTGACATTGATCAGCAAATGGGGCTGCGATGGCTCATCCGGACAAAGCGTTTATAAGCAAAGGATATATTCCGATGACGCTACAATATCGGATGGAAATATGTTTATGGCATCTGTTGTTCCTTTGCGGCTAAAATCTGATGTTTCCCTACACTGAAAAAATCCACGTCCGTCATCAGTGCATTATTGCCGACCAATAATGTTTCAGTTTGCAAGGGAATCGGCAGAACTCATAAGGACCACGGTGAAGGACATTGAAGAACAAATAAGCAAGATTAAGCCTACAAAGCTGCAAATTGGAGAAGGAAAATATATTGAATGCAATTACGAGTTCCACCTGACCATGGTTGACGGAAAAGTCGTAAACGAACTGACAGGAACAACCTCAACATTGTCATGCCCGATTTGCAAAAAGAGTCAGAAAAACTTTGGTAATTTTAATGATTCCATAAACGAGGAGAATTACGAATATGGAATGTCACCATTGCACGCAAGGATAAGGTATATGGAGTTCTTGCTAAAACTGTTGTTACCCTACCACAAGAGGAGGAAAACTTCGATGAAAATACATCAATAAAAGATAAGGAAAAGATCAGAAAGAAGCAAATACAGGATGCTTTTTTTAAACAAGTTGGGCTAAAAGTAGACTGTCAAGCACGGATACGGTAACTCAAACGATGGAAATACTTCCAGAAGATTTTTTGAAAATGATGAGGCAGTAACTAGAATCACTGGAATTGATAATCAAGTCGTGAAAAGATTGGGAACGATCTTGAATGTTTTAAACTGCAAAGAAAATGTCAATTCTACAAAATATGGAGAATATGCATCGAAACCTGCATCTCTCTTAGCAGAAATGTATGGAGAATATGCATCGAAAACTGCATCTCTTTTAGCAGAAATGTATCCACAGAAGAAGTTGACCTCGACCGTCCTTAAAATATTGCCGCATGGCAAAGATATAATTGAGTACCAGTCTTTGCCAATTGGAGAGCTTTCTGAAGAAGCACAGGAGTCCCTTAACAAATTTTATAAAAAATATAGATTGCCGAACACATTCAAAGCATCAAGGGTAAGGCAAAATGAGGACCTCTTCAACATGTTGGCAGCATCTTCCGATCCACTTATTTCTTCCCTGCAGCATGTGAAGTCACGAATAGAGTTAGAAAATAATTATAGTTTAGAATTGATTAGTCTTTTAGATATACCTTCTCTTACGAATTGTGATAAATAATTTACAGAAAATTGAAAAATAAATTTAAAAATTAAGTAATTTTTTTTTAATTTAAAACATAAAACCCTAAAGAAAAAAAAATAAAAACAATCTAAAAATGTAAAAATAATTTTTTTTAGTTGCCATAAAATTGATTTGTCTACAAATTTTAACTTTGATAAACCATAAGTAGGCCCCTACAAAGCGAAGCACCCAAGCGCTCATTTCATAGGCTGAATAGTTATCTATAATATGCTGTTTAAACTGTTCAATTATGTTATTCGGTTCAAAAGATATGATTTTTGCAACGAAAAAACTCAAATAGCGCCACTGTGCGACGTAGCGTTTCATTCCTTGTTTGCTCTTTGTTTGGGCCACCTCCTGTGCACTTTATATTTTTTATGTTTTGTGCAGCTTTTTGCGGTACATACTTTTTTTGCTCTGCCCATAACTATGTAGAACTGTGAAGACGTTATTGCCATTAGTCCATTTTTTTTTCAGAAAATCAACAACACCATTTTTAAGCTTAGCAACACACTTAGTTGGAAACCGTGCATTTGCAGTGCTGTTTTGTAAAAGTAGGATTATACTTCAGAATAATCTGCCAAGATCAGAATAATCTGCTAAGATTAATCTTAGGGATTTTCTTCTTATCTAAACTTATTATTATATTGAAATTGTCTGCATATGCAGCCGATAATCTAAGGGAAGGGTCCCAAACTAGTAAAAGTGGCATGAAATTATAATTGAGAAGAATCATTTGTTTTTAACTGCGCTGAAATTAAAGAATATTCCTTGGAGACATTAGTGACACTAGAAGAGGGGAGTTCTTGCTGCCAATAAAATTTTTATTGCGCTTAACGATTATTTCAGTGGTTGTAACCAAATGGATCGATTGGCAACAAATTCTGTAACCGTATATTTGATATGAATTTGTTTGAATAACAAATAACACTTTGTCAAATTTAAAAAAAATTCATGTTCCAGCAAATATTTTATATTTGTTTGACAAAATTTATACCGGTTAGAAACTGTGCTTACAATTAAAATGAAATCAGTTTTTTGGAAATAAAGACCCTCTTCTATAAAACAGAATGTAACGAAACATTTTACTTTTATATAACATTGATTATCGATTTACCACAAAGAATATTATTAACGTCTGTGCTGAACCGGATAAGAAATCTTCTCAATGCATCCTTTGACAAATACTAAAGTCTGTTTAACCACAATTACATCCATTTTTGTAACGTAACTTTTGCTCTTTCGTTTAAAGAAAACTTTTATTAGCTACATCGTTAAATGGAACAAATAATATCCTTAACTAAATACTACATTTAGAAAATGTCTGTTTTATAAATTTTTGCTTCCATCCATTTCAACAATGAAAAGCTAATCATGCTGAATTACAATATTTTTGTTGTTGCTGATTGTGTCTTCCCGTTAGAAGTAAATGGATGAATTGGGAAGATTTTGATTTGACAGTTTTTTTGTTGCTGCTCTTGCTGTCGTTGGAATATGTCAAGTGATTGGATATTTATCGCTATCATCACCAAATTGAACTGTCGTCACTTTCTGACATACTTACATAGCCATATATACGTACATATATACATACATACATACATACATACGTACATACATCTATATATATACATACACACTCATTCAAAAGTTATCTGCAGCAGATGCAAGTTCTCAACATATTTTATCAGGTTTATTCGATTACACGCGCACTATGGGTCTTAAGCCATTTTGTACAGGCGTTGCGTTTTCGCAACACTAACTTTGGATGTATATAAAAACACTTTCCACTAACGGATTCGAATAATTTTTTTTCCTCAAGCTAGTTTCGGGCTTTGCCATTACGACACTGATTCAAGAAAAAATTCAACTGGGTTGTTTAATTAAGTTGCTTAAGTTTTAAAAATGGTGAAAAAAAAAGCTTTTGCAAAAATGTTCAAATATATAAAATAAAAAACAAAAAAAATTTTTTTACTATACAATTTTTATTGCGGAAACATTAAAAAACATTTCTTAAAAAACCATTTTCGAAATAAAAATAAATTTTCTTCATGGTGCTACTTTGAAAGTAGCTGTTGCGAAAACGCAACAGTGGCTAATTGCATACAAAGCGCTTTTATGTGTTTTTGAACAGAGTTCAGTTTTAACAGACAATTAGAAACAGTAGGCTTTGACAGACGAACAATATCAACATATAAATTTTAAATGTAGCTAACAATTAGAATAAGTAGGCTATGATATAGCGTAATATTTTCGAAAACAGACAAACAAAAAACAGTTTTATTATAGAGAACGGAGTGAAAAAACATAACGCGGACGAAAAATAATTAAATTATACATATATATATATATATATATATATATATATATATATACATTATAATAAATCCATAAATAAAATATAACTCTAATTCAAATATAAAAAAAAAAAGATAATCGCAAGCGTGTTCTATTCACCAAAAAAAAAAAATTGTAGACCAAATTGTAATTTTCATTTTGTGTATGCGTGTTAAAAATGTCTGTTAAAAAATTTTTAACTCAGAAAGAAATCGAAATTTTTATATCTGAATGTAACGACAGCGACAGTGAACAAGAAACTGCAAATATTTTGAATGAAAACTCTAAAATGGTGTACATTCCTCCACCTAATGTAGGTGAAGTTACTGATGAAGAGGATATTGATGATGAAGAGCTTACGAAAGACAATCCACCTAATTTTGAAGTTTGTGGTAATATTGAAGTTGAATTTGATTCCCAGGTTACTGACTTTGCTGCACCAAGTATCACTGTTGAAAGTGAAGCCGTGTTATCTACACAGCAGCGAAAATATACATCCGAACAGAATTTTGGTGTTCCAAAGTGGAAGAAATCAAAAAGCATCGATTTGAACTTTGATCGCCCAGACAAAGCCTCTGTCGCACCACTTCAAAACAAAATCGTGGAATTAATGGGTAAGTCTAAATAGTAAAACTCCCTACATGTTTTTATTTTTAAAATTTTAAAATCTAGGTGGAAAATCACCCGTGGAGATATTTCTACAATATTTTGACAAGGAAGTTATGGATATGCTTTTTGATTATTCAAATATGTATGCTCATCAAAAAAACATATCAGTACATATTTCTCGAGAGCATTTGCACGGCTTCATAGGCATACTTATTTTTTCGGGTTATCATACTGTTCCTCATATCCAGCATTACTGGTCTTCCCAACCAACTTTGGGTGTGCCGATCGTAAAGCAATCTATGTCCCGTCAAATGTTTCAGAAAATAAAAAGTGCATTTCATATGATGGATAACAACAAAATGGACGTTTCTGATAGATTTGCTAAAGTACGTCCACTGATTGACGCTTTGAATCGAAAATATCAGCAGTTTGGAATATTTACAACCTATTTATCAATAGACGAGCAAATGGTTCCGTATTTTGGAAGACACAACTGCAAGATGTTTATTCGTGGCAAACCAATACGTTTTGGTTTTAAATACTGGTGTCTTTGTTCCGACACTGGGTGTTTGTTTGAAGCTATTCCATATGCTGCCTCAGCTTCACCATACGATAAAAACGTTGGCTTAGGAGCTTCTGTCGTTTTAAAGTTGTTGGAATCAGTTACATCTCCGGAGAATCATGCCGTATTCCTCGACAACTTTTTTTCTTCATACTACTTGTTCTGTTTGTTGAGTGAGCGGAAGTTTCGAGCAAGTGGAACAGTAAGATCAAACCGCCTAAGAGGTGCCAATGATATCCTTTCCACTGGCCGCCGCTCTCTCAAAAAGCATGAATACGACTACTGCAATGAAAAAAACAACAAGTTATTCGTTGCTCGCTGGCAGGACAATTCAGAAGTCACCGTTATTTCGAATTTTGTTACAGCTTGTCCAGAAGTTTTTACTAACCGCTATTCAAAAGAAAAAAAAAAAGATGGTGAGTTTGGGTTGTTTTTTTTATAAACTTCGATTTCACAGCATTTTTTTTAGGTTTCTGTTCAACAGCCGCAACTTATCAATGACTATAACAAACATATGGGTGGTGTAGATCTGCACGATAATGCTGTATCTAATTACCGTGTTGCAGTTCGTGGAAAAAAGTGGTGGTGGCCATTGTGGACGAACGCAGTCAATAGCACTACAGTAAATGCTTGGAAAATCCACTGTCTTATTGCTAAAGCCGAAGGAACCCGACCACTATCGCAGATAGATTTCAAAGTGCAAATAGCTACAAAATTACTGTTATTTCAGGAAAAACCGGATAAAGAACAGTCTGTAGGGGATTTGGTGTTGGAAGAGAGGGAAATTCCCCGGCATTTGCCACGTTCTGATGTCCGTGAACACGTCATTTGGAAAACTCCGGACAATAAACGAAAAAGATGCAGTGAATGCCATTCACAAACGGTTTACCAATTAAAAAATGTAATGTTACATTGCACCCAAAGTGCTTTGATATATACCATTTAAATAACCAAAAATGATCAAAGATTAATGTTAAAGTTTATACTGCCAAAAATAATACGTTCCATGAATTATTCTTATAAAAAACAAAAATAAAAAAATTATTTGACTATATATTATAAAAAATGTGATTTGCACCTTATTGGCCAACGTTGCGTTTTCGCAACAGTCCGCCACGGCCAACATATACTGCCGATTTTTTTCTTTTTTCGTTTTTAGTGATCAGGAGGTCGATAAGAGCCACCACACCAAAATTGGCGTAGATATCTTCACGATTTCGGATAGTGGTACAAGATGGGTTAATGTAACTTAAGATGAAAACTTAAATAGCAGGGAATAAATTTCAATTTAAAAAGTGTTCCTCGCAGATTTTGTTTAATAAACTACTATGTTATTGGGATCAAGAATTTATTATTTATAAGAAAAAAGTTTTTGTCTTAATAGAGTTTCCAAAAGAAAAAAATTTCCCTTGTATATTTTAAAAAGTAATGGATAGAAACATTGTATATCTATGAGCTTAACGAAAAGCTTATGGTGTTAGATGAAACTTCATATAGATCTGTTTTATTGTCTGTAAGCAGACAAATATTACAGAACAGGCTGACGACTGAGTGCGGGTTTGTTCATACTACGATTTCTGGAATATGCATTAATAGTTGCTACATTCCCCCGAGATATGATATCAATGAGTATAAAATAAGCATTGACACATTAACAACTGATGCTGCAGGAAGCAGCCTTATATTAATAGTCGGTGACTTTAATGCTTGGGCCACGGAATGGGGTTATCCTAGATCCAATGAATGGGGCAAGATTTTACTTGAATCATTTGCTATGATTGATGTTGTACTGATCAACTCCGGAAATGAACAGACGTTCAACAGGAATGGAGGAGGTTCAATAATCGATCCGACACCGGTAACTACAATAGTCGCCGGACAGGAGCTAATTGGTTGGAAAAGCAACACATTTGACAAAGAGATGTTCTGCATATGCATGGAAGAAGAAGAGTTGAGGGGTTCCCCAGAAAACGTGGCGGAACAGTTAATATACAAAATAACACAATCGTGAAACGCCTCTATGATAAAGAAGAAACAAGGAGTTAATAAAGCTTCTGTATATTGGTGGAATGAGGAAAATACCGAACTTCGGAAAGATTGTATTCGAGCGAGAAGGTGTAATGTAAGAACTATCAGAAGACCGGACAACGATCTACACCACCAGGTTTTAAAGATAAAAAGAAGGCCCTAAAAGCTGCAATACGTGAAAGTAAGAGAACATGTTTCTTGAATATCTGTGACGACATTGATAAAATTCCTTTTCGACTAGCATACAAACTTGTAACGAAGAAACTAAAGGGCTTAAGTACACATTCGCCCTCAGAGCCTATAATTCTGGACGGAATAATGACTCATCTTTTCCCACATCAGGATGTAACGACATGGGATAACTTAAACCCTGGGGAGAGCTTTAACTTTCCATCGGTTACCTTGCCCGATATACAACGGGCTGTCTCAAGATTTAAGGACAGGAAAGCGCCTGGATTTGACGGCATTCCTAACCATGTATTGAAAGCGGTTGTCGAGTGCTGTTTCGATCAGCTACTGCTTCTTATGAATTCTTGCCTGCGGCTTGCATCTTTTCCATCAATATGGAAAAGACAGAAACTAGTGCTCTTGCCTAAGGATAAGAAGCCGTTAGAAGACTCGTCATCATATCGGCCATTGTGCATGATAGATACCTGCGGAAAACTACTGGATATTATAATCTGTAGTAGACTGGAGGAGTACATCGATAGCGCAGAATGTCTTTCCGAAAACCAATATGGTTTTAGGAAACGTAGTTCAACAATAGATGCCATAAAGGAGGTAGTAGACACCGAAAAAGGGGCAATAGAAGATAAATGTTAGAAGAATGGCGCCAAGGAATACTGTTGGTTGTAACTTTGGATGCCAAAAATGCTTTCAGTTCAGCTAACTGGGAGAATATTATGAACGCCCTAAGCCGGCTCAATACCCCAACATATCTAGTGGCAATAATAAAAGATTAGTTCGAAAGAGGATTTTAACTTATGCAACAGATGATGGAATAAAGGAATATAAAGTAACAGGAGGAATGCGACAGGGATCCGTTTTGGGACCACTGCTATGGAATGTTATGTATGATGGTGTTTTAAGTCAGAATCGTCTAGAAATGGTGAATATCATAGGTTTTGCCGATGATATAGCGTTGGTAATTGTGGCAAAAACTATTAGTGTAGCTAAGGCAGATTCGGAAGTTAGTATACAGGTGGTCAGATCGTGGCTGAGCTCGATGGGTCTTTCATTGGGTGAACATAAGACTAAGGCTGTATTAATAACTAGTCGTAGAGTTGTGGAACATATCAATCTCCAAATTGGAAACTGTGAAATAAGGTGTCACGGCAGGTAATCGTTTATGTTTTAAACACCATCTCGACTATGTGAGGGTTAAGGCTGGCGGTACATTTACAGCACTATGTCGGATAATGCCAAGAGAGTTCCTAAATACCTAAGGAGGAAGGTCCTGGCGAGTGTCGTTGGAAATATAATCTTCTATGCTGCTCCAATATGGGCGGAATCCACCGGACTTAAGACCTATGGTGCGAGGATTAACTCTGTTTATAGACATACGGCGCTTCGGGTGTGTTATGAATACAGGACTGTATCCAACGAAGCGGCCTTTGTAATTGCGGCTTTGATACCAATTGATATATTAGCGAGAGAGGCAAAGTATGTGTCGGAGTCACATGGCGCATTCAAGAATAGCAGTATTATCAGTGACGCTAGGAGAAACAGTATTGCGGAGTGGCAGGCGAGGGGGAAAAAGCTGCAAAGGCTAGATGGACGTACACTTTGATACCGAATGTTGATGATTGCTACAGTAGACGGCATGGTAGCATGAATTTTTTTCAGAGCGTATTTGTACCGCTTCGTACGTGACAGCTCCCCGTTTTGTCCATATTGTGTTGAAAGTGATGAAGATCCCAAACATGTTTTCTTTGCCTGTCCTCGGTTTGTTTGGGGGAGGGCAATATTGTAGCGTGACAAGTTGGTAATAGTATTTGTCCAGGGAATATATTTCAGATTATGTTGGCCTTATTGGACAACTGAGAGTACGTATGTCAATACGGGAAGTTGGTTCTTTTATAAATTCGTAGGCAAGAGGAGATTCGCAAGAGAAAATCTAGGATTAGTTGAGGTTTTTGCTATACCTTCCCCACTCTGTGATCAAATACTTTTACGGTAGTTCCGCAGGGATTGTGGGCTAGTGTATCGAGGTTTTTTTTTAGTGTGTTGAAGTCTCGCACAAAGTCTTTCGATGATTTCTGCCTCTTAAAAAAAAATCATGTGAGTCCGATCACAGGGTAGATGTGTAAACACCTAGTAATTAAAGATGCTTTTGTGGCACTTTTCTAAAATCAAACAGAAAGCGTTATCTATGTATCAGCTGCAGGGGATCTGTTTATATAAAAATATTTACTTTTATTTCAACTGGTTAATTTTTAATTTTTTATTTTTCGTTTCCCATTTTTCATTTTTAATTTTTTATTTTCCATTTCTTATTTTTCATTTTTTCTTTTTCAATTTTCATTTTCGTTTTTAATTTTTCATTTTTCATTTTTCATTTTTTATTTTTCATTTTTTATTTTTCATTTTTTGTTTTTCATTTTCCATTTTTTATTTTTCATTTTTTATTTTTCATTTTTTGTTTTTCATTTAAAAATTTTCATTTTTAATTTTTCGTTTTTAATTTTTAATTTTTTATTTATCATTTTTTATTTTTTATTATTCATTTTTTATTTTTCATTTTTCATTTTTGATTTTTTATTTTTTATTTCTCATTTTTAATTTTTTATTTTTCATTTTTAATTTTTCATATTTCAAAACATTTTTATGATACTAGTCGCTCCCTCATTTTATCTCCAAACACTTCCTAATGAAATCGTGCCTTCATTTTTTCTCCAAACACTTTCCAATGAATTGTCCCTCCATTTTATCTCCATTTTACTGTAATTCGTTTATTTTTTATTTTTATTTATTATACCATATACCACTATGTGGTTTGGGTATAATGACTTTGTGCTGCTGTTTGTAACAACCAAAAATATTTGACCTAGACCCATGTTTAATTATACCGATCGAATCAGAATCACTTTCTGAGTTGATTTAACAATGTCCGTCCGTCCGTCTGTGTGTTCATGTAAACCTTGTAATCAAACTGCAGGTCGCAAATATGAATATATTTTGATGAAATTTGGTATATAAGCTTTGATCGGCCATGGGATGAAATTGGTGAGAATCGGTCCATGTTCAGACCTAGCCCCCATACAAATTACCCCTATGAAATCGACATAAATTGCCATAAGATCCAAATTGTCATATAGATCTTACTCAAATTGGGTTTGTATGCGTTCATTACATCCATTAATGAGTAGTCCAAAAATGATCCCTTTGGCCCCATATAGAGCTGCTTCCCGATCTTCACTTAAATCTATTAAAAAACAAAAATATTGCACTGATTCTTCTCAAATTTTGTTTGTATATATTTTTGCAAAATACAAGAGACTTTACCAAACATGATCAGGATCGATCCATTTTTGGACCTAGTCCCTATATAGATATAGCATCCGATATGAACTTTTTCATATCTGTAGCCAAAAAAAATAATAAAAATCCCACTCAAATTTGGTTTTTGCTTATTTTCTATGTCCAGTTAGTTGGGCCTAAGAGATAGGGTTTCTAAACGCATGGTATAGGGTATCGTATAGTCGGTCTAGATTTTCTTACTTGTTTTTTATTTATGTTTGATTAGCATTTATATTAAAAGCAGTGATAATTGTGTTATTTATATGGAATAAATTAAAACGTTAAGAATACTTCGAAATGGTTGAGGAATTTAATTATAAATGTTTATAAAAAGTGAAGAAATATACTGCAGAAAATAGAGACAAAAAGTTATTACATGTCATAATATTTTCACCAATGCAATCTTAAGTCACACCGATATAGTCTTACGTTTTACATCTTACATCTTACGCTGTTTTTGTGATTGTATTGTGAAATAGATTTTTACCCCCTGCGCGTATAGATGTTTACACATCAAAAGGTCTGTATTATGGAGCCCAGTTAAAATAGTATGGGAAAAAACTAAAATAAGTTCGATATGTGTTAGAGATAATTTATTTCAAAATTATTTCAAATTGTTTTAATATTCTTTTAACTAGGATCAACAACACAGTGTGACTAGAAACATGCAAGAAAAAAGATCCATAGTGCAATGGGGTTAGAAACATGCAAGTAAAAATATTTTTTTTTCTTTTTTAAATATTTCGATGGTAGTACATAGGAAACTATATGAAAACGTTAGTTAGGTCTTTAGAGGATAAACTCTAAGATAAGTATTAACTTGCAGTTGTGCATTTGTAAACTTTAAATTTACTAACTGTGTGAGTTGTTATTTACTAAAAGAATGAAGGCATAATGTTAAGTAGTAAGTCGTAACATACGAACAGATGCCGACATTTTCTTCTATCACAAGTATTCTTACGATAATTAAGCGATAATGTAGAGAGTTGCTTAAAAATGCTCAATCAGAAAAATAAGGATTGAACACATAAAATTTGTAACATAAATAAATCGCGATTAGTTTTAAATGAAATTAACGATTTTAATTGAACTTATAAATAATTGATGGGAATGTTATTTATCTATAATATTAATAGGCTAGGTGATTTCTTGTGACTGATGTTTTGTTCTACCGTTTTATCCTGATTTTGGCCAAATATGTATTATTTGAAAGGTATTTCTTTTTAGCCGTTATGCTGATTTACAAATTTTTAAATTTTTTCCTTTATTTCGAGTAAACTGCAGTTAAAGTTGATATTAACACATACATATAATTATGCAATGCTATGTGTGTGCTTATTAAATTTGTTAATGTGTTTATTATAAAAATGAGTTTTTTTTTTGTTTTGATTTGTGAATTGGCTACAAGTGATTAGCATACTTTTAGGGTCTTTATTTAATGAAGAAATAAAATTTTCTCGAATTTGCGCTCGAATTTCGAGGGCTGGAGGGCTCGAGTTTCGAGGCTGTAATAAAATTACAAGCTTATTGTTATATACTGAGTAATAGCTTTTAAATAAAATTATAGTTTTAAGTTTTTTTCAGGAATTCAATTTTACTTTTAATGTTAATGGATTGGATGTTTTAATGGATATGAAATCAAAGATAAGTAATTTTCAGTTTTAAATATTTGTTGTCTTATAATTTGGTTATAATATCTTTTATATATATTTCTTTATATAATATCTTTTCAAATAAAAAAAAACAAGATATTGTTCTTGCTCTTATGAGCGATTATTTTCAACTAACTTTTTATTTATTTATTTTAACTACTCTATAATAGACTACATACACGCACACATTCACACATTAGTCGTGGGATTTAGCTGGCTCAGCAGTTTACAGGCTAGCCAGCTATAATGAGTGTGGACAAATAACTCAACGTAATGTGAGTATTTAGTTACATGCAGAAGGCAAGTTAACTATGAGTAGTCAAACACACTATATGGTATTGGGGGTATTCGGATAGGATATGTTCATGGGTTGGAATACATGTAATGTTACAGTTACATATAGGTATGTTGGATATGTTTATCAAAGGGCCATGTGTGTGTATGAAATATTTACGTTATTCTGATTAAGCAACCATGGGGGCTAATTTCAGATTTCAGTCCTTAATGGTTTTACTAGAATTCCGAGAGTAACGCATTTTACCTTTATCGTGGCAAAAGTATGTGTAATCTACTCCATGATGGAGTTAACTATTTTGGTAAGATTTGTACGGATTATACTAGACATCTTTGCTAAGCCAATATTTAATTGAGTTTCCAAACATGGTATGTTTGAATGCTGAGTACAATAGCGTGTTTAGTATACGTGGCATGGATTTTGAAGAAAGTCCGAAAAAGAATTAAGTATATCTTATTTTCGATGTAATCAAAGCATTAATAATCAATAGGTATTTAAAAATGTTCAAAGATCCATTTAAGGACCTTACGAGATTCCACGTGTAAACCCAATACCGTCAGGCTGTCAACTTCGGTTAACTGACAGTTTGGGGTTGTAATGGTACATTTACATTCTCTCCTCCGACATATATGTATTCACTTGCATTTACCTATTGATATGTTGGTTACTGAGTTTTTCGATTTGACCGATCGTGGGCTGTGTAGTCAATTTCCCTATTCATCTCTATAATAGAAACATGCTTCTTAAATGATATAAGAAATAAGATAACTAATAATAGCGAACCATGTGGGATACCATTTTTAAATGGGTAAGAAGCTGATGACTGGTTTCAAGTTCTAATCGAGAGTTTACGGTTGGTAATGAAGTTTTTAATGCACTTTATAATACATGGGCCGATTACCAAATGTTATAATTGATCAACGATAGTGCGTATACCGACTCTATTAAAAGCTTTCTCAAAAACTAACGATAATATGGTCGTATGTTTACCCTTAGTAGACTGTGCGCAATATGATAGTCAAAGTAAAGTACACTATCTATTGTTGATCTACCACGAATAAAGCCAAACTGTCGGCTATTGAGTGGTTTGTAATTTGTTAAGAACCACCAGAGCCGATTTCATTATTTTTCATTAAACATGCATATCGTATTCATGAGCGCCAATAAGATTTTTTTTTTAATTCGATGTTATATTTATTAAGTCTTTTTAACATTAAACACCAAAAATTAAATATTTGCATTTCAAATGGGTGAAAAATTGGAAAAGTAATAAAGGGACATAAAATTAAAATTACAAAAAGTAGTCATCCGTACTTTATAATATGTATTTTAGCGTATATTAACGTATATATTTGATATTTTGTTGGACCTCCTTTACTAGCTATAACTGGCCCCATAATGCTCCAAATTATCTCTTATGTATTCTATGGAATTAATATCTGGGTTTTTGGAAGGTGTCTTGATTCACTACGGTACATTCTCTAAGATCCATATCTTTGAATTGCAATTTTGTTAACCCTTTCTTGAGTATTTCAATATAGATTTTTTGGTCCTTTATGTTGTCTAAAAACTGTAATTCATCGACGCCGCACAGTGGCGCCATTTGAGTTTTTTCGTTGCAAAAATCATATCTTTTGAACCGAATAACATAATTGAACAGTTTAAACAGGATATGATAGATAACTGTTCAGCGTATGAAATGAGCGTTTGGAAAGGGTGCTACGTATTGTAGAGGCCTACTTATGGGTTATCAAAGTTAAAATTTGTAGAAAAATCAATTTTATGGTAACTAAAAAAAATTATTTTTACATTTTTAGATTGTTTTTATTTTTTTTTTCTTTCGGGTTTTATGTTTTAAATTATTACCCAACAAATTAAAAAAAAATTACTTCTTTTTTAAATTTACTTTTTCAATTTTCTGTAAAATATTCATCACAATTCGTAAGAGAAGGTATATCTAAAAGACTAATCATTTCTAAACTATAATTATTTTCTAACTCTATTCGTGACTTCACATGCCGCAGGGAAGAAATAAGTGGATCGGAAGATGCTGCCAACATGTTGAAGAGGTCCTCATTTTGCCTTACCCTTGATGCTTTGAATGTGTTCTGCAATCTATATTTTTTATAAAATTTGTTAAGAGACTCCTGTGCTTCTTCAGAAAGCTCTCCAATTGGCAAAGACTGGTACTCAATTATATCTTTGCCATGCGCCAATATTTTATCGACGGTCGGGGTCAACTTCTTCTGTGGATACATTTCTGCTAAAAGGGATGCAGTTTTCGATGCGTATTCTCCATATTTTGTAGAATTGACATTTTCTTTGCAGTTTAAAACATTCAAGATCGTTCCCAATCTTTTCACGATTTGATTGTCAATTCCAGTGATTCTAATTACTGCCTCATCATTTTCAAAAAATCTCCTAGAAGTGTTTCCATCGTTTGAGTTACCGTATCCGTGCTTGGGACAGTCTACTTTTAGTCCAACTTGTTCAAAAAAAGCATCCTATATTTGCTTCTTTCTGATCTTTTCCTTATCCTTTATTGATGTATTTTCATCGAAGTTTTCCTCCTCTTGTGGTAGGGTATACGCCAGTTTTAGCAAGAACTCCATACACCTCATCCTTGCGTGCAATGGTGACATTCCATATTCGTAATTCTCCTCGTTTGTAGAATCGTTTAAATTACCAAAGTTCTTCTGACTCTTTTTGCAAATCGGGCATGACAATGTTGAGGTTGTTCCTGTCAGTTCGTTAACGACTTTTCCGTCAACCATGGGCAGGTGGAACTCGTAATGGCATTCAATATATTTTCCTTCTCCAATTTGCAGCTTTGTAGGCTTAATCTTGCTTATTTGTTCTTCAATGTCCTTCACCGTGTTCCTTATGAGTTCTGCCGATTCCTTTGCAAACTGAAATATTATTGGTCGGCAATAATGCACTGATGACGGACGTGGATTTTTCCAGTGTAGGGAAACAGCAGATTTTAGCCGCAAAGGAACAACAGATGCCATAAACATATTTCTGTCCGATATTGTAGCGTCATCGGAAGATATCCTTTGCTTATAAACGCTTTGTCCGGATGATCCATCGCAGCCCCATTTGCTGATCAATGTCAGCTTCTCAGGAAGAATTTTCACCTCATTTTCAGGAAGACTCTCCAACAACCGTTTTGCTGTATGGCCCATGAGATCCTGCAGATTGGCTTTCACAGAGACTTCCGTAAACTCCGTATGCAGTGGTCGTGAATTTATTTTGGCTTACGTAATATGCTTGTATCCTGGTAAAACGTCAGCCCGTGTCGCATCAAGGATGCCCGTAGTATCTCATATTTTTCTTTGGAAGGTTGTAAGTCCATAAACAAGGAGAAGGCTTCTTCGGAACCATACTTTTTAATGTGTCCGTTTGTGGGCGTGGGAATGCTTTCCTTAATCCTTTTTAAGCGCAGTGGGCTTGCATCAGCAACAGATTTTATAATCTGCGACCTAACTCTTTCACTATCCTTTGTATATTTAATGGACAGCGCGTCCGATAAATGCTTCGTGGTCAAGTCATTGGTGGCATCGCCAAGTTTCCTCTTTCTTGTGAAAATTGAGCACTCCTCAATACTTTTTTTTGGCCTTCTTTTGCTCCTCTGTTTGATGTGGTGGGTTTATCTACTGCCAATATATCCAGGATGGTGTCTTCATTAAGCCAGTCCTCGTATTTGGAGTTGAAGTTCTGAATGGTTCGATTAGATTTCACCCATTTTGCCTTAATATTTGCATATATCAGATAAAAATTATTTTTTATAATTTCGCTTCTCTCAATATTTCCGTATAAGCTATCAAGTTCTTCTAAAGCAGCTTCCGTGAAAAACTTTGGTGTGGTTGACCTTCTAAACAGTTCAAATAATTTTAAAGTGTTCAACGTCATGTTTTCAGTACTTAAATTGTTTAACGCCATGGTTTCAGTACTTGTTGCACCAACTTTCAGTCGTAGACTAATCCAGGCATTATGCTTATTTTGCAATATATAGGCTTATGCTACCATGCCTAAAAATTTACCTGTTCCCTGCATGCATATGGATTTAGGCTGAATTATGCAATGTTGATGTTATGCTCGTGTCTAAATAAGATTTGTGCCTATCTGGAGGGACCATAAGTCAATATTTTTCTTGACCATTTGTACTCCAAAGTAATTTTTAAGTGAGGTGCGTACCTGCGAATTTCAATGAGTAGTTTTTTGTGCATCCTGTGTCTGCAACAGAATATTGGGAGTAGACTTTGGCAGAGGCTCACAGGTAGAAAACCGACTGAAAATGCAATTTTCAAACTATTAGATCAAACTACTGTATGTCAAAACATGTAAGGGATGCACGCCATACAATTTCTGCAACCATTTCTTTTTAACCTTTTTTACCTCTAGAAGCCAAACGGGCACGTATGGGCAGATAAAACCTTTTGAATTATGTAAAGAAATAGTCAAAGAATATGTTGTGCGAATATGGCAAATATAGAAAAATATAGATTTTTTTATTTTCCGTCAAAGTTGAAAAATAGTGAAAAAACGGATAGTTTTTAAATAGTGATTTACCAGGAGAAACACAAAGCAAACGGTTAATTTTTTTTTATCATTATACATTTAGTAAATACATCAATCAACACAAACAAAAAATAAGGCGATTCGTTACCTATTTTTCGTGATATTACATCTGAAATCGCAACAAATTGACTAAAAATTGTGTGTTTTTTTGAAAACCGAAAGTCGGTCAACTTTGAACGGTTATATCTTCTAAACTAAAAATGTGATATTATTAAGAGTAGCATATTTGAAATCGTTGAAAAGTTTTCTATAACACGGGTTTATTCAAAACTTCGTCGGCGCACATGAAAATTTTGATTTTTGCAACCTCGTTTGCTCTACGGGCGCCACTGTGCGCCGTTGGCACTCATGAGCCCCAAACCATCTGTTCTACGACATCTATTTCTGCAATTTCTTTATAGGTATGTTCTTTATGAAGCCCGTTATTATTCCCCTCTCTCCTCCGGTAGTTTGTTTTTCAATTGTATAATTTTCTGGAGTTACCGGTAAATTATATCTCTTCAATAATACGAATTGTTATTAGCGAAAAATTTTACAAAATGTGAATATGAAATGAAAATGTTGCAGAATGTTTTCTTTTAAAGGAAATAACACGCTCTGACGAAGTTCGTAATTGATATTAATAAAACAGATATTTGAGACTATCTATATTAGAAACAAATTAATGGTTTTTGGATATACTATATTATCTATTACGGTATCTATTCACTGTATTATATGTAAAAGGGACCTATGGGTCGAAAAATCAATTTTTACTTATTTGTTGATTCTTATAGTAGACACCACGCTCCTTCTAACGCAGCAAACCGCAGTTTTCTTACTGCTTTTTTTTTTGGCATAAATTAGCTTCAAAATAGACACTTTTGATAAAAAGCAAACTTTTCTGCAATTGATCCATAAAATGTAAGTATTCGTATTAGATTTTAAAAATCCAAAATGACGGATCCAATATGGCGGAATATTTATTTTAAATTGTTCAGATTTGTTTTTGATGTGTAAACATCTATACGCGCAGAGGGGTAAATTTCTATTTCACAATACAATCACAAAAACAGCGTAACTCATATCGGTGTGAGCTGAAGAAGATAACGCTGTGTGACTTATGATTGTATTGGTGAAAAAATTATGATATGTTCTTTTCTAAACATTTTTCAATTGTCTTTCAAAAAACATCAATTGTATTTCAGAAACCATCAATATAATTTCATTAAACATCAATTGTATTTCAGAAAACATCAATTGTATTTCAGAAAACATAATTAGAATTTCAGAAAACATCAATTGAATTTCAAAAAGCATTATTTTAATTGCTGAGAACATTAATTGTATTTCAGAAAACATCAATAGAATTTCAAAAAGCATCATTTGAATTGCTGAAAACATTAATTGTATTTCAGAAAACATCAATTGAATTTCAGAAAACATCAATTTCATTTCAGAAAACATCAATTGAATTTCAAAAAACAGCATTATCGACTTATTTTTTATGCACTGGAAAATATGATGTTGATGTTTTCTTTAATTATTATATGTTTACACATCTCCCTTGTGATCGGAGTCACATGAATTTTTTTTAAAATCGTTACTCAGGGGATTTTGCGGTCGCTGATAATGAATGTAAATGATTTTAAAATTTCAAAAAGCGGATCCAATTTGGCGGATTAGTTTTTTAAAAATTTAAAAATTTAAGATGAATGATTATCTTAATAGCCTAGGGTTTCGGAAAAAATTAAAATAAAAATGAGTTAACGTCGTTCGATTTTTCTAAATTTTTAGCACGGAAGACTTGCACATTTGGCTATTATATTTTAAGCATCACATATAAAAATTCAATAGCACTTACAAAATATATGAATCTTTTGAATAAATTGTCTTTTATTAGCTTGGGGTTATATGTGACCCCAATCCAAAATAGTTAATGGTCTCATATTATTTTTTTCTGAAACCCTAGGCTATTAAGATAAAACATAGCATTTAAAAGTAGAGAACTGATTTTTTTTTGTTACAAAGTATTGAGATAAAGTACATTTACTTAACATTTCACATTTTTCTCGAAATCCGCAAAAATAAAATCCTTATCAAAAAAATTCTGGCATAGGGATTTACCTAAAAATTCATACAGTCAATCAGTAGCATGCATTTAACAAAATATTAAAGTGCCAGATCCATTTTTTTTTTAATTTTGTTTAAGAAAATTTTTTAAAACTTGAAAAAAGAGTTTTCAAAATTTTGTAAAAAAAATTTCCCATTTTCGGTCTCAATGCGCAATATGTTACCAACGTGGTAATAAAACAATACATCATATCTGAGTACTTATATAGAAACCAAAAAAAATTATGGCTTTTATCAATTTCTCAAAGTTGAAAAAAATGCCATCAAATTTCATGATTTTTGGCAAAAGTGGTCTGGGGCATTTGCTATTTCTTGGCGAGTTTTTACTCGATTTCAAAGTTTTATAGCTTTTTGGAAAGATAATTTAATAGTGATTCCGATACATGCAACAAATTGTCGGAAAAATTAAACTGTAGAACGAAATTTTCGTAAAATCTGAAAAAGTCATATTTTCCCCATATAAACACACTTGAAATATTCAAACGCAAGTCGGGCCAGGAAGGCATAGTCCCAAGGGGGCGTAAAATTTTTGGAGAGTCATTTTTGCATCAAGCCTCAACTTTTTGAGGGGTGAGACAATAAATATTTCCACTTTAAGAAATAACGGACACCCTAATCTACATCTACCAATTTCTCATATTTTTTTTTTTACCAAAATTTATTTTGGTTGCGGTGCTACATTGTCGGCTTTTTTGATGTCTGAAACTAAGTCCCTAATATTTTTAAACAGATACAACTGTTTTTTCAAAGATAAACCCTGTGGAGTTATAATGTTTGGCATCAAATCATTTACCGGTTGTAATACGAGTTCAAATCTAGTTGTTTCATCTCTGTCTGTAAACTGTTTCGCTACTAAAGCTTCCAAAGAAATTACAAAATGATGAAACTTCGTGATTCCAAATTTTTTTTTAAATAGCCAACCCAGTCGTACCAAACTGCATTTTCTGCAGCAACAGGTTTATTACAACCGGAAGGGGATGAATCAGTTACACATTGAATCAAATCTTTATGAGATTCGATGTTACTGACAGCATACTTCGATTTAAATACACTAAATTAACTGTCTGGTCAGAATTTGGTATGCCCAGTTAGAAGAAAATTCTAACACATTATTTTTTTTCCTGTGGCTACTCGCCACATCAGATATCCAAGAAAAGAATTATTCTTATTTTGTCCCACGCAATTATCACTGAATAACATCAGATCTTCGATATTATTTAAAGTGTTGAGATAGTCATTTAAATTTTGGAAGTTCGGCTATTATTATTAAATCACTTAAGTACAATTTTGTTGGAGGACAAATTATATGAAATGTTTTCTAAACACAACTACTCTTTACTATTATTTTGCGCCCAACGTGTGGTGGGTTTTAATGTTGTTTGAGTGTGATGAGTTTGAGTGTGGTGGGTTTGAGTATGGTGGGTTTGAGTATAGTGAGTTTGAGTGTGGTGAGTATCATTATACCACATATGACTGGTATAATGTAGGAAACGACTATTAACACCTTTATATCAAATTTCATTTATAATGCTGTAAATTTAGCCGAGATAAAGCATTCCTAAAGTTGGAGTTGTATGGGCGGGGCCACGCCCCAATGGCCAATGATAATATATATATTTCTATTTCATGTATATATATCGATATATATCAATCAAAGATCAATCAATGATAAAAAAATAATTAAACATTTTTGTTTTGCTGTGATGACGAGCAAAATATTAAATGCTAAAAACCTTTTTGTTAAAAGCTACGCTAAAAAAATCACCAACACAAAATCACCTATTTAATATAAAAAATATTTCTACAATGTTGCTAAGTCTGTTCTTAATATGATTCATGGAAATAACAATCATTGTATGAAAAACTTATCGATTCATATGCATTATGTAGTAATATATTGAGTTAATCTAAAGGTGTTATAAGTATACCTAAGTGCTGTTAGTTTAACAAAGAAGAAACTAATTAATACTCTTAAAAACCAAAAACTACATACAAGAATATGAAGGATACTCGTATTATCGTTACATTCTACTTGATTTGGATTTGAAAATTGATTAATTTTCACTAGAAGTAATTTGCATACCAACATATAAACAAATATTGTGTAAGGGTGTTTATATGGCTGCAATATCTACAGACAGACAGTATAAATGTTGCTTGAACTTTTTAACTCGAAGTTAAAATACAAAAGAAAACCAAAAACACAAACATAAACTCTGGTATAGAAGAGAAATGTGTAGCAATTACGAAACCAAATCAATGCAGTGTATGCAACAATGGTGTGATTGCTGTCTGCTAGTTTTTGCAGTAACTGCTTCTACCACTCGTAAATTATGATATTGACCATTAACCTTTTCACTACCAATTAGACATATATGTCCCGTTTTTATTTTTTTTTCTTATATTTGCCACATTTTCCAACCGATTTTTTTAAAGCTGACCTGAGTCGACAGAGGATAGTTTTAGCTTTCAGACTATACAAAAAAAAAAAAAAAAAAAAAATAAATGGCACATGTATTCTCAGGACATAAGACGGTGACCCCAAAGTCTGAAAATTGTGTTTATTTACGATATTTGGATGTCATTAAATCGGACGTTATTGAATCGAAAACATCAAAATATTTCGAATCGGTTTATCTATTATTCAGTAAAATTCAGTATGGGTAAAAAATATGTTTTATAGTTTTATATTTTTATTAAGTTAAAAATTCATAACATTTAATCAGCAATTAAAATTAAAAGACTTAGAAAAAGATTAATTCTAAAAACTATGAAATCAATTATGGTAATCTTCGAAGCAATTAGAGTTTTTTGTGAAACAAAAAGGTTTTTTAAAAAAGTAACGATTTTCCTTTCCATTTTTAGTACAAACTAACAAAGTACAAAGTAGTAATCGATTCTCTGTGATCTGTATTTAAAAATTTATAACAAATACAAAACCAAAGCTTCAGTTATTTATATAAAAAATTAAAACACAAATCACTGACTTGCTTTGAGCGGAGTAAATTAGTTGCGAACTTTGACCGTTGGCAACCAATGGGATATATGTGGCCCATGGATTTTTTCCTTGAAGGAATTTAAAAAAAATATTTTTGACGACACTTTAGTTTAGAAATGTTGGGTCATTAAGTACGTATCCACAAAAAAAAAAAAAAATAAAAAAATAAAAAAATTCCAGCAGTTGAGGTTTGCTCGTGAAAGGTTTAAATCTGTTAAAGGCAGATTATAATATTGTGCGCATCAAAATTCACTTTAAATATAAACTTGACTTTTTAACTTTTAGGTTTTATTTATTATATCTGAAATAAAAAAACTAATAATGAGATTAAAAACAAGTAAGAAAGACTATACGATACTCTATACCATGCGTTTAGAGACCCTATCTCTCAGGTCAAACTAATTTGATTTAGAAAATAAAATAAGCATAAAATGGCATTGCTAATAATTTTTCTGCCCTTGAATGTGAAAAAGTTCATATCGATTGCAATATTTATATGGGGACTAGGTCGAAAAGTGGACCGACCCTGACAATATTTTGTGTGGTCACTTATTTTTTGCAAAAATATATATAAACCAAATTTGACAAAAATATGTGCAATATTTTTGTTTTTTGAAAGATTTAGGTGAAGATCAAGAATCAGCTTCATATGAGGACTATGACTAATAATGTCCTATAAGGCTTATTTTTAGACTTCTGATTATTAGATGCAGCAAACACATACATACCCAATTTGGCCGTGATCTGTTATTATTATTATCATTATTATTTATTATTTTTATTTAAAAATTCCATAGCTATCACAACAAGAAAAAAAAATCTTATAAATTAGAGTGATAGCAAGTAAAAGCCTTCAAGTTAATGTTATGTCAATTGAATCTAAAAATACAATTTGTATATACAACTTAAAAATAACAATAGTGAAAAAATTTTTGGCGTCTAAACATATAAAACAAACGTATAAAATTATAAATTGAAATTAATAAATTTGAAACAAATTTAAAAGTTCCTTTTTAAAGCATAATGTGTTGCTAAGCAATTGAGTATATGATGGTAGGTCGTTCCAAAGACCGATTTTATAATTAAAAAATTGTCTCGTAGACAAAAGAAATTTTTTTGTGATAGCAGGTTTTTTTCACGTGGAGATTTGACAAAAGTAATTCTCCTAAAAAGATATTCAGGTTTCTTTAAATATATTAAAGGGCGTCGATGCTTTAACAGCCCACAGGTTTCTCAGCATACCATGAACTTTTCCAGCCGAAATATTAATATGGTTTTTCCATGAAAGTTGGACATTGAATGTTATTCCTTGATTTGATGATGATTGAACAAAATTGATTATATTGTTGTTTGTTTTCAAAAGGTCGGTATTTTCAAATCTTTTCTTATCATTTCTTGACAAGAAGATGCACTTTGATTTTTTCGGATTTATGCATAGACCGTTTATGCTTGCCAATTTATGAATTTTATTCAAATCGTTGTTAATGCAGTCAATACAATAACGTACATTTTCAAATTTAGAGCTTATGTACCATTGTACGTCGTCTGCATGCATTTGAATATCGCAGTGACTTAGAGAATCAGGAAGATCAGTAATGTACATACAAACAAGTAAGAAAATTATAGTCGGTCTAGACCGACTATACGATACCCTATACCATGCGTTTAGAAACCCTATCTCTCAGGCCGAACTAACTGGATATAGAAAATAAGCATAAACAAAATTTGAGTGGGATTTTTATTAATTTTTTTGGCTGCAGATACGAAAAAGTTCATATCGAATGCTATATCTATATGGGGACTGGGCCCAAAAATGGACCGATCCTGACCATGTTTGGTAAGGTCTCTTGTATTTTGCAAATATATATACAAACAAAATTTGAGAAGAATCGGTGCAATATTTTTGTTTTTGATAGATTTAAGTGAAGATCGGGAAGCAGCTCTATATGGGGCCTATGACTAAGAGTTGTCCCATAGGGATCATTTTTGGACTACTGATTAATGGGTGTAATAAACACATACAAACCCAATTTAACCGAGATCTATATGATAATTTGGACCTTATGGCAATTTAAGTCGATTTCATAGGGGTCATTTGTATGGGGGCTACGTCTGAACATGGACCGATTCTAACCAATTTCAATAGCGTTCATCCTATGGCCGATAGAAGCTTATATACCAAATTTCATCAAAATATTCATATGTGCGACCTGCAGTTTGATTACAAGCTTTACATGGACACACAGACGGACGGACGGACGGACATCGCTAAATCGAATCAGATAGTGATTCTGATTCGATCGGTATAATAAAAGATGGGTCTAGGTCAAATATTGTTGGTAGTTACAAACAGCAGAACAAAGTCATTATACCCAAACCACATAGTGGTATAGGGTATAAAAAGTAATGGGCCAAGAATGGACCCTTGTGGCACCCCTCTATCAATATCAGCAGCATTTGAAATCAAACCATTGAAGGGGACTACTTATTCTCGATATAAAAAATAAGATCCAATAAGTTTATCAGAATCAGAAAAGTTAAAAAGCTTTTGGAGTTTGGTAAACAGAATGGAGTGGTCAGCTGTATCAAAAGCTTTATTGTGATCTAACAGCACAAGGAAAGATACCATATCCTTATCTAGTTTGGACCTGAGTTCTTCGACCACATCGATCAACACCGTGATGCAGCTTCTTCCCTGTCTACAACCAGACTGTTTTTCTTCTAGAAGTTTTGGCTCTTATAAATATGTATTAATTTGCCTTTGCATGAGATTTTCGATCACTTTGGACAGAAATGGTAGGGTGGCAATTGGTCTAAAGTCACAGTGTTCTTGGGGATGGGAATTATTTTGGCTTCTTTCCATACATCTGGGAAGATTGACTTGGTTAATATTGTATTAAATATATACGCAAGAAAGGGCAGAAGTTTGGGTAAGATAAACTTCAAAAATCTAGGGTTTATTTCATCCAGACCGACTGCATATGATAATATATGATAATTTGGATATTATGGCAATTTAAATTGTTCTCATAGGGGTCATTTGTATAGGGACTTGGTCTGAGCATAAACCTATTTTTACCAAGTCCAATAGCGTTAAGCCTATGGACAATAGGAGCTTATACACTAAATTTTGTCAAAATATGTTTATATTTGGTTTACATGGACACACAGACGGACGAATGGATGGACAGGCGTACATCACTAAATCGACTCAGAAAGTGATTCTGAGCCAATCGGTATAATAAAAAGATCTAGGCCAAATAGTATAGCTGATTACAAACATCAGCACAATGGCATTATACCCTGTCCAAAGTCATCTATAAGTTGCGCGGATCGATGACTGGTTTTCAAAAAAAAAAAATTGGATAATTTGGTAGCGTTGGTCGTGCGTGAATCTCTTCATGATGATTTGCCACAGTACCCTTTAGTAAGTCCTATTTTAACAAAACAAAACTTTTTAATAATTGGCTGTTGGAGCCGATGTTTGAGAATGACACATTTTCGGCAGCTGCATTTTTTGTTTCTCCGAATGTTTGTTAGGTTATGTGGAAAAGAGAAATTATCTGTGTGGGTTAATATAGATATCTCATGTACCTTCTTATTCGGGTATACACTTAAGTCAAGAATCATATATAGATGAGGATGTGTAAACTGCAATTGGATCATGAAAGCAAGAGTGGAAAATCTTAGAATATTCAAAAATTTTTGATCATGCATGTACGATATAAAAATTTGTATAAAGAATTGAAAGAATTTAAAGAAAATAAAAACGCAGTTAGCATTTAATGAAATTATGACACGGCATTATGACTCGATCTTCAAATGAGATTGCTAAAACAAGCTTTCAAATGGTGACTGGGTGACACATTTTCACACAGTAAGAAACAACAAACACACACACATATTTAATATAAGAAAACAAAACAAATTCTAAAAGCGAAAAAGTTGAAAAGTTTCAATTTTTTAACATTTTAAATTTTATCAAGTAAAGTTAATTTGAAAAATTTCATAAGACATTTATTTTATGTGAAATGAAATTTGTCAAACATGGGTGAAAAAATATGTGAAATTGAAAAAAAAAAATTTTAAATCCAAATAAGGAAACAGAAATGTATAGTTTTTTCAAAAATTTTATTTTATAAAAAAAAACAAAGTAAATTTAAAATATAAACAAAAAAAATTCAAAAAACAAAGAAATAAAAATTCAGAAATAAAAAGAAAACAATTCGCAAACTAATACGCTGTTTCCATAACACAATTCGCCACAGACGATCGAACATTTGTGTGTATTGTGTATTGTGTGTCTGTGACGAATTGTGTTATGGAAACAGGGTATTAATTAGAAACGTAAATAAAAAAATTCAAAAAAAAAAAAGTTTGATTTTTTTTTTTTTTTTTTTTTAAAGCCTAGTTCCGCGAAGCCGAGTGGCTTGCAGCGACACACCAAAGCCTCTGGTGGGAATCGAACCCACAACCCCTGTATGATAGACGAGCACGCTACCTACTCACCTACCGGGGCACTTGATTGGATTGATTGATTGGATGAGGGAAAATCCGTTTTAAATCTCTCCGTGACTGTGCTTGAAAATGCGTGACTAAGTCCAAGTTAATTTTTTTTCACAGCAAGTGTTTAGGAGATGACATTTAATTCACTCCGTGACTGTCCGTGACTATGCGTGACTGTGCGTGACTACCCCAAAGTTAATCTGTAGTCACAGCAAGACAGATCAATTGGATAAGTGGGAATGGGGTTGCCCCACGACAGACAGAGAGTTTAAAAAATTTTGTAAAAAGTAACTTTTATTAAAAAAAACATTTTTTTAAAGTACCTTCTTTGTTAAAAAGTAACCTTTTCTTAAAAAAGTGCCTTTTCTTTAAAAAGTAATTTTTGTTAAAAAAAAGTACCTTTTTTATAAAGACATATTTTATTAAAAAAGTTCCTTTTATTAAAAAAGTGGCTTTTCTAAAAGTACCTTTAATTAAAAAGCATATTTTCTTAAACTAAGTATATATTCTTAAGAAATAGTCTTAAAAGCTATATTTTCTTAAAACGTATTTTTTAAAGTGCCTTTTCTTAGAAAATTACCTATTCTTAAAAAAGTTACCTTTTCTTAAAAAAATAAAATTTTTTAAAAACGCATATTAAAAAAATAGCTTTTCTTAAAAAAGGAAATTTTCTTAAAAAAAGTATGTTTTGTTAAAAAAAAGTAGCTGTTCTTAAAAAAATATATTTTATTAAAAAAGTACCTTTTGAAAAGAAAGTACCTTTTCTTAAAAAGTATAATATATAGTACTTTTTCTTAATAAGTATCTTTTTTAAAAAAAGTTAGTTTTTTTTTACAAAAATGTACCTTTTCTTAAAAAGTACCTTTCCTTTAAAAAGGTGAAATTCTTAAAAACACATTTTCTTAAAAAATATATTTTCTGAAAAAAGTATTTTTTTAAAGTACATTTTCTTAAAAAATAACCGTTTTAAAAAACTAAATTTTCTTAGAATAGTACCATTTCTTTAAAAAAGTTAAATTTCTTAAAAAATGTAGTTTAACACAAAATTACAAATTGGTTTTGGAAAGAAAAAAAAAAAAAATACAAATACAGCGGTATTATAACTGATAGCACATTTTGTAATCTTATTAATAAAATTTTTAGTTTTCTTTTTTTCATTACTTAGCTCTTTGGGATAACCATGCTATGACGGAAAGTACAAAAGCTTGCCGTTGCTGCTACGTTTCGATATTCCACATACAAAATGCCTTCTTCATGTCCAAAAGACTGTAAAAATATAAAAAAGGGCCTTTTCAGGGCTACAAAATATAAAAAAGGCCCTTTTCAAGCCACTACATAGATTTAAAAAGACATTTTTTTGTTACTGCTTCTTTTTTTTTTAAATAAAATAAAGGCAATGGTTGTGATGATGAATTAATTTAAAAGAAAAAGTTCCTAAATATAAATAAAAAACTCTGTGTATTCTTAAAAAAAAAACTATTTTTTTATTCCAAATTATAATATACCAGAGTGCCCTGTCGTGCAGCGCTGCGACTTTTCGAGACTAATTGACATGTATGTTTTATAATCAATTTTTCGTTCGAAGTTTGTATTGTACAATTAAAACATTTTCATTAATTTATTTTACATATTTTTATTCTATTTTAATGCTTTCTGATATTTTTTGTTTTTTCAATCGATGTACAAATTTTAAAATTTTTCGGCGTTCCTACTCTGGAGTAAGACACTTATAGCTGCCCATGAGAAAAATATTGATTTTCAAAATTAAATCCGGTAACACTTAACGATGGCCTTGAATTTAGAATATCATATGGCAATTTTTTTATTTTAGCGATTTTTTGATTTTGGCGATTTTTGATCTCTTCGATTTTTGTTTTTGAAAATTTTTGTTTTTGGGGTTTATTGTTTTTCACTATTTTCGGTTTTGGCGATTTTTGAATTTGGCGATCCGTCCATATTTTCGAAAAAAAAAAAATCAAAAAAAAATTATAGCCTACAGCACTTCCCATGTCTGCAGTAAGATTCTGTGAAAATTTCAGGAAGATCAGATGAGCAGTTACGGAGTTTACCTCCTACAAACAAACACAAATTACCTCTTTATTATATTAGTATAGATAATATATTGATTTTTTTTAATAATTCGAGTTTCATATTTTCTCATAAATAATTTTTTCGATATTGCGTTTTTAAACCCTTTTTAGTAAATATTTATCAAGCCTGAAAATGGCTGCTTATCGTAACTTCTTCTTCATAACTGTGATCCATGTTCAATGCTATGCCATTGTTCATTAATGTGATCCATGTTCAAATGAACATTTTGAGACCTGCCACTCTTGCGTTATCAGTTTCATGATGACCAAATTGCAGTTTGCACATCCTCATCTATATATGATTCTTGCTTAAGTTAGAAATTCGGCTTGTGTACGCTCTAAGATTTTATGGCTCAGCTCTGTCTATTAATCTAGAAACTTGGTTGCGAGTTCATTTTCCCACCATAGAGTTTTTGCATATTGAGGTATGCGAAATCCATTTCGCTAGCTTAATTTTGAGGGCTTGAAAATGTATAAAATGTTTATTTCCTCTTTGCATTTGTAGATTGTCGCTTAGTAGATATAATTCGAGACTTTCGCTCAACCTTCCGTTATTAACTAAGTGAGTCCCTGATAGTAAAAAACGTGAAAGGTTTTAATAGGAAATGATGCCGTAAAACGTACAAAACTGTTTAGCCCAACAATTATGCCCGCATTAGCCGAAGAATCCGTGACATATTACCTATGTATAAAGATATCATAAAAGTTTTATGAAGATTTTCTTGCGCCAATATGTACAAGTCTTTTCTAAAAGCTTTTTTCAAATTTCGTTGGATCCATGCACACAGATGTTCTTGACCAACCAATGTTTATGCAGAAATGGATGTACGCCAGTGTAACTAATGTCAAAGGATTCATCAATTTCACGTGATAATTTTTGGTCATTTGTTTGTGCAGACGTCTCTGATGACCTTTTTGATTTTCAAACACTTACAACTTCTTAATGTTGTATGGGCTCAATACCCAAGAAAAAAGAGTACTGAATGAATTAAAGCTGGTTTTGAAGCGAAGCGAGCATTAGTTTACATTCTATTGACGTTTAATAACG
Organism: Cordilura impudica; assembly: GCA_963682025.1. Classification (NCBI taxonomy): domain Eukaryota; kingdom Metazoa; phylum Arthropoda; class Insecta; order Diptera; family Scathophagidae; genus Cordilura; species Cordilura impudica. The sequence continues at coordinate 105,087,879 of OY821518.1, forward strand.
TTCAGTAAGTGAAGAGATCTCTGTGGACCTTGTACTATTAATAGAACAAATCGGAGTGTAGAATTTTTAAATATTTGTATATACTTATAAAGGAAAATGACAGATTCAAATTCGGATTACTGCGAAAATGGTCATACTCACAGTACATGCTACCAGTAAATGCCTGACGAGGTGAGACGTGTTAGTGATGATAGATTTGTAAAATTTACGAATGACGAGAAGAGTGGCAATGATGATGATGATGTCGCATTTACGTCGATGTTGAAGATAATGACGACCTAAAATATCAGCCAAACCGTGACGTTCATGAGTCGGATAACGACACTAAACGCATATCCATAATATTAATAGGATAGGCGATTTCTTGTGACTGATGTTTTGTTCTACCGTTTTATCCCGATTTTAATCAAGTGTATATTACTTGAAAGGTATTCGAAATCGCTTTATCCCCACAAAGGAAGGATTTAATTCCTTCTTCGGATGGAAAGATCATATTGAAAATCTAGTTCAATCATTACAGCAGCATCTAAATATTATCAAATGCCTCTCGAATCCTAAGTTCAACTGCAATACATATACCTTAATTCAAATCACTAAAGCGCTTATCCTATCTAAAGTAAATTATGGTCTACTTATATTTGGTTACGTTTCAAGATCGCTGTTTGCGAAATTAAATAAACACATTAACTCAGCCATCAGATGCTCACTAGGTGCCTTTCGCACTTCTCGGATACAGAACCTTTACGCTGAGGCTAATATTCTTCCTCTGGAAATTCAAAGAGACATCCTCACCGCAAAATTATATAAGTCCTTCTATGACAACACAACTCCTCTTAAAAAAATACTCGATGGAGTAAAAAAAATCAAAAAAAAAAAAATGCCAGAATACCGTCCACAATTGCAAAAATTAAACATAAATGTGATGAACTCAACATACCGATCACCTCACATCCAACCAGACGCAATTTACCAATTTACAAAAACCGATCATAATCCTGCGCAATTTAAATTAAAATTAAATAAACACATTAACTCAGCCATCAGATGCTCACTAGGTGCCTTTCGCACTTCTCGGATACATAACCTTTACGCTGTGGCTAATATTCTTCCTCTGGAAATTCAAAGAGACATTCTCACCACAAAATTATATAAGTCCTTCTATGACAACACAACTCCTCTTAAAAAAATATTCGATGGAGTAAAAAAATCAAAAAAAAAAAAAAACAAGTAAGAAAATTATGGTCGGTCTAGACCGACTATACGATACCCCATACCATGCGTTTAGAGACCCTACCTCTCAGGCCCAACTAACTGGATATAGAAAATAAGCATAAACCAAATATGAGTGGGATTTTTATTAATTTTTTCGGCTGCAGATATGAAAAAGTTCATATCGGATGCTATATCTATATGGGGACTAGGCCCAAAAATGGACCGATCCTGACCATGTTTGGTAAAGTCTCTTGTATTTTCTAATAATATATACAAACAAAATTTGAGAAGAATCAGTGAAATATTTTTGTTTTTTGATAGATTTAAGTGAAGATCGGGAAGCAGCTCTATATGGGGCCTATGACTAAGAGTTGTCCAATAGGGATCATTTTTGGACTACTGATTAATGGATGTAATGTACACATACAAACCCAATTTGACTAAGATTTGTATGATAATTTGGATCTTATGGCAATATATGTTGATTTCATAGGGGTCATTTGTATGGGGGCTAGGTCTGAACATGGACCGATTCAACAGCGTTCATCACATGGCCTATGAAAGATCAAATACCAAATTTCGTCAAAATATATTCATATTTGCGACCTGCAGTTTGATTACAAGCTTTACATGGACACACAGACGGACGGACGGACGGACGGACGGACGGACATCGTTAAATCGAATCAGATAGTGATTCTGATTCGATCGATATAATTAAAGATGGGTGTAGGTCAAATATTTTTGGTTGTTACAAACAGCAGCACAAAGTCATTATACCCAAACCACATAGTGGTATAGGGTATAAAAAAAATGCCAGAATACCGTCCACAATTGCAAAAATTAAACATAAATGTGATGAACTCAACATACCGATCACCTCACATCCAACCAGACGCAATTTACCAATTTACAAAAACCGATCATAATCCTGAGCAATTTCGCTCTCTTTTTAATGGCATTAAGCAACAATTAAAAAACTACCACTTTATATACACAGATGGGTCAAAAAATGAGAACAACATTGGATTTAGCATTACAACAGAAAATAACGTCATCTATGTAGGAAACTTACCACAACACAGCTCTATACTGACTGCAGAATTAATAGCTATAACCAAAGCTATGGAATATGTTGGAAATAAAAATACGCTATCTGTAAGGACTCTCTTTCATCCCTGAAATCCATTTTAAACATCTCTAATAACAACATATATGCCTCGAAAGTCCGTGACATCATAATCAGAAAATATCCCAACATCAAATTAATATGGATACCCAGCCACTTCAATATACCTGGGAACGAGTATGCTGACACTGAAGCAAATACGCCTTAAGAGCGCCTCTAATTGCAACTGAAAACCTCAACACTAAAGATTTATCCAGATACATAATATCTCATCATAAACATAACGATATAACCTATCAACGAACATCTTTCTGGTACAAAAAAGTAAATACTAATGATCGTGGAATTTTAAAAACCATTGACAAAAACGTAAACTCAAATATAAACCGAATGGACTTAACAAAATTCATACGGCTTCGGCTTGGACACACAAAAGTCACGCATGGCTGTATTTTAAAACTCCCAATTACATACCCGTGTAGCTGCAACCTAACCTATCCAACCGATCCTTCACATCTGTTAGCAGAATGCCCAAAATTCTACACTCAAAGATCCCGGTGCTTCAACAATAGAGATCCGATGGAACTACTTGCCGATCCAACTGTTGAAAATATTTTAACAATTATCAGTTACTTAAAATCAACAAACATTTTTAATTGCAATTAATTATACATATATTTTAACAATTATCACTATTTTGTTATATACCTTTGAGCTGAAGGCCTCAGTTGCTATTGCTCCTATACACAATTACCTTATAATTTTAATTGTAAGTTAATTTCTAATAAATAAATAAACAAATAAATAAAATACTTTGGGAAGTTGCCCGGTCAAGAGCGTGAGGTAAGTCAAGACAAAATGTTGTGTATTAATTAGTGGAAAGATCTGTGCATACAGGCCGCACAATATATGCTGAAAATTTTTTCTCCACGTTACATGTGAAGCAGAAAAATGAAACTTTTGTTGGAACAGTATGCTCAAAAAAGCATTTGTACCACGTGAGTTCCTAAAAATTCGTGGGCGTGCATTTTGCAGCTCATTGTTTGGCTTCTATGAAGGCGATGTATTACTGTGCTTATATGTCCCGAAGAGAAAAAAGCTGTAATTTAACTGTCTATAGTGCATTATACTTGCGATATGGACACTGCTGAAAAAGGAAGGCTATGGTTATTCTAGATTACAATGCCAATAAGTCTGGCGTTGATAAAATGGGCATCAACAACCTCTGGCCATAATGTGGTAGGTATTGCTGCATTAAGTTAATTTATAATACATAATGAAATTAAGCCAGTAAAAACCCTGATAAGTGACGTTCATTCATGCAATTGCTCAGGACACAATTAGCACTGCCTAATATTTAAGAACGAGTCACCAATGGACGTATAACGAGCTATTCCATAGCGCTATGGAAACATTCAATATAAGGGTAAATTAAAATAAATTTGAAACACAAAAAAGCAGGAAAGCTAAATATTTTTAGTTCTTGTAGGTAGTGGCAAGACCAAAGCCAGAAGCTGCAGCTTTTTTTGCGTCTTGATCAAAGCGGCCATCATGCCAATTATGTCTGGTAGAGTACGGTCGCTAGCGAAAAATCAGAGCGTATTGCTTTAGTTGCAACAAAAAATCATGTGAGTCCGATCACAGGGGAGATGTGTAAACATTTAGCAATTAAATATTTTTTTATATCATTTTTTAAAATCAAACAGAAAGCGTCATCAATGTATCACTTACAACAAAAACTGTTTCAGCTAATTAAACAGCCCTTTGCTGTAAAACGTTAAAAATATCCCAATATAAACGTATATAAGTGATACATAGATGACGCTTTTAAAAAAATGGCATAAAAAACAATTTTATATCATCATAAGTCATACACTGATTTGTGTTACGCTGTTTTTTGTGATTGTGTTGTGAAATAGAAGTTTACCCCCTGCGCGTATAGATGTTTACACATCAATAAGTTTGTGTTGATCATCCAACATTGCTGCATCGTTGCAAAGCATGCACACTCGAATTGAAAATTTTACATGAAACATCACAACAGTGACATATTTAATTTTCTCAATTATTTTAATCTATACTAATATTATAAAGAGGTAATGTGTGTTTGTTTGTTTGTTTGTTTGTTTGTTTGTTTGTTTGTAGGGGGTAATCTCCGTAACTACTTATCTGATCTTCCTGAAATTTTCAAAGAGTCTTACTGCGGATACGGGAAGTGCTATAGGCTATAATTTTTTAAATATTTTTAGTGGGCGTGGCACCTCCCACACAAAATAAATTTTTAATATCTTATACATATATTGAGTAATATGACAGGGAGAGCTTTGCAAATTTGTGTGAGGTCACCTATTGTTAATATTAGTAGCTACGCCGGAAATGGGCGGGATCGGATAAGTGGGCGTGGTAGCTACCATACAAGTAATAATTCAATATTATATATCTCGAGTACTGTGATGGAGAGAGCTTTTCAAATTTGCCTGATATCACCTATTATTAATGTGAGTAGTCGAACAAAAAATGGGCAGTATCGGACCAATAGGCTTGGCACCTACCATACAAATTAAATATAAAATGCCATATATCTGGAGTACTGTTATAATGAGAGTCTGGGGACTTTGTGTGAGCCCATAATTTATGCATGCGATTAGTTGGACAAAAAATGGGTGTGATCGGAGCAGTGGGCGTGGCACCGCCCGTACAAAGTAAATATTTGATATCATATAGCTGGTGTACAAAAAAAGGGAAGCCTTGACACTTTGCACACACCATCGGATCTTAGTATGTGTAGTCGGACAAAAAATTGGCGGGTTCACACCAATGGGCGTGGAACTCCCCATGCAAAGTAACTATTTAATGTTATTTATCTGGAGTACTGAAAAAGAGAGAGCTTTGTGGCTTTGCGTGAGCCCATAGGTTCTTTGTATGATTAGTCGAACAAAAAAATAGGCGTGATCGAAGCAGTGGGTGCAGCACCGCCCATGCAAAGTAGATATCTAATATCATATAACTTGTGTACTATATAAGGGAAAGACTCGACATTTTACATGAGTCCATCAGATAATAATGTGAGTAGTCCAATAAAAATTGGGCGGGATGGGATTAGTGAACATGGCACCTCCGCACCTCCTATGTAAAAAATATGAAGCACTACGAAAGAGACAGTCTTTTGACAAGTTCATTAGTTATCAATGTGATTTGTCATGAAAAATATATCGCCAAAATCAAAAATGGCCAAACCCAAAAATCGCGAAAAATAACAATCGCCCAAAAACAAAAATCTTCAAAATCTAAAATAGGCAAAATCAAAAATCGCTAAAAAGAAAATTGTCAAATGATATTCTAAGTTCAAGGCCAACAGTTAAGTGTTGCCAGATCTAATATGGATAATCCATCTTCATCTCATGGGCAGCTACATGTACCTTGCTCCAGGGTAGGAACGCCAAAAAATCTGATAATTGTTGTACCGAATGAAAAAAAAAAAACATTGTATATCAGCATCAGCAAGCATTGAAATAAAAAATCTATACTAATAATCTATACTTACATAATAAAGAGGTAATATTTGTTTGTTTGTTTGTTTGTTTGTTGGAGGTACTCTCCGTAACTTCTCATCTGATCTTCCTGAAATTTTCACATAGTCTTACTGAAGATATGGGAGTGCTACAGGCTTTAATTTTTTTAAATATTTTTAGTGGGCGTGGCACCTCCCATACAAAGTACATTTTTAATATCATATATATTAAGCACTATGATAGAGAAAGCTTTTCAGACAAAAAAATGGGCGGGATTACCCAAATACGCGTGGTACCCCCACACAAACTTAATACTAAATGTGATATATTTGAATTTCTGTATTAGTGAGAGCATTGGGACTTTGCGTGATCCCTTTCATAACGATTCGGAAGGGGGGGAGGGGGAGGGTGTAGCGAAGCACACCGGGTTACATCTAGTATCAAATAAAACTGAAAATCTCAAAGAAAAAACTTTTCTGTGCCTTTTTATTACTTTATGCAATCTAAAATTAACAATCAGAACACATCCCATCGATCAAGATACTATACAATTTGTTATAGATCCCTTAGGAACTTCACTATTTTAAGGCCAACGGGAAACTTACTAATGGGATGGTTAATCATTTCACATTTCAAGTAAAACCATGACGTTTCCTGGTAAAATATCTGATTTTTAATTATTTTCAAGTATTTCATCCTTGGCGGTCAGTAAGTTCAGTAAACCGGTGACACAAGATTCCTATATTGGATTTGACATATGTTTTTGGAACATCGAATAACTTAATAGGCAAACCTCGCACAAGACCATGTCGAAAATACTAACTTTTAAAATATTTTGTTATGTTCTATAATTTAATATGAATTTGATTTTACTGCAATAACATATAGTAACTGTCATATTTAAAATTTATACAAGTAAAAAAAAGTTTATGGATTACACAAGTTGCACAAAATAAACAATAGCTGTTGGAAAATGCATGCAAGAGTTGTTGTGAAAATACAAAATGGAGCAAATTGAAAAATTATAATGGAGTAGAGTTATGTTACATACGATTTCTATCATATTATTCTTGTTGTTCATTTCAAAGAATGTTCAATTTTTTTTTTCTTTTCGTACGCAGCTATGTTTATGAAATGGGTGTTGTTCTGTCATTTCATGATCTCAGCAATGCATCATTTAATGATTAATTTCATACGCCATCAATCATTATACCCTATACCACTATGTGGTTTGGGTATAATGACTTTGTGCTGCTGTTTGTAACACCCAAAAATATTTGACCTAGACCCATCTTTAATTATACCGATCGAATCAGAATCACTTTCTGAGTTGATTTAACAATGTCCGTCCGTCCGTCCGTCCGTCCGTCCGCCCGTCCGTCTGTGTGTCCATGTAAAGCTTGTAATCAAACTGCAGGTCGCAAATATGAATATATTTTGATGAAATTTGGTATATAAGCTTTTATCGGCCATGGGATGAACGCTGTTGAAATTGGTGAGAATCGGTCCATGTTCAGACCTAGCCCCCATACAAATTACCCATATGAAATCGACATAAATTGCCATAAGATCCAAATTGTCATATAGATCTTACGCAAATTGGGTTTGTATGCGTTCATTACATCCACTAATGAGTAGTCCAAAAATGATCCCTTTGACCCCATATAGACCTGCTTCCCGATCTTCAGTTAAATCTATTAAAAAACAAAAATATTGCACTGATTCTTCTCAAATTTTGTTTGTACATATTTTTGCAAAATACAAGAGACTTTACCAAACATGATCAGGATCGGTCCATTTTTGGACCTAGCCCCTTTATAGATATAGCATCCGATATGAACTTTTTTATATCTGCAGCCAAAAAAATTAATAAAAATCCCACTCAAATTTGGTTTTTGCTTATTTTCTATGTCCAGTTAGTTGGGACTAAGAGATAGGGTTTCTAAACGCATGGTATAGGGTATCGTATAGTCGGTCTAGACCGACTATAATTTTCCTACTTGTTTTGTTTTGCTGTTGTTTATTTAAAGTAACTGTGATACAAAATTATAAAAAATTCACTTAAAAATTATTAATTATATGCGCTCATTTCACGAAGGGTTTTATTAACATCTAAGAAAAAGCAAACGAATAAAATAGAAATAGAAAGGATAATTTTGAAGTTACGGGCACACATTGAGGTGCATTTGAAATTTAGAATTTTTTTTAGAATAAGTTAAAACTAAACCCCTAATGATTAGATATTTATGCAGAGATTTTAGAACAGAAGTATTAAAATTTAAAAGAAGTGATATAAGGTTTTCAATTCAATTAAATATTCTTCCTTTATTTACATATTTTAACAAATTTTGATATTTACATATGAGATCTTATCTTTACATATAGATATTGCAACAAATAGTACATAGGATCTAAAGATATTAAATAGTTTTTATATTATTTTTTAATGATTTTTAAAGGAAAATGGGAGGAAAAAACCTTTATATGATTTAATAAATTCAAATACTATCTGAAAATATTTATGTGCTGATAGGAGGTTTATTAGAAATAATAGACCTCTATAAGCACATAATTTTCAATTTGGTGATTTTTTTTTTAATTTTCCGTTATTTCTCTACAATCTCTTATCAGTGGGTAAGAGGAATTTTCAATTTTGGAAAAGTAATTGTTATTAATCCTTGTTATGAAATCGATAATTTTTTCATAACCTGTTTCTTCATGAAGAAGATTTGTAGGATACCTCCAGGGCTTTTTATTTATCATTTTAAGACATTTGTTTTGTATAATTTGTAAGCGTTTTAGGTGGCAGATGGCAGCGTCACTCCAAATAGGACACGCATATGTTAATATTGGCTTTATAACACATTTGAATAGGAGATTTTTGTTTTTAGGGGTTTAGAGATGACCTTCTATTTAGAAGTGGCCATAATGCTTTAATGAAATTATAGCTTTTTGGCACGTAGCCATAATATGTTGTTTTAAATAATTTTATAGCTTTTTGGCACGTAGCCATAATATGCTGTTTAAAAGTAAGCTTCTTGTCCAAGACAACTCCGAGATATTTGACATGATTAAGTACATTTATGGTATTATTTCCAATATGAAGATGACGTCTTAGCAGTCTTTTGGGAGATTTGTTGAACGGAAAAATAATTGCTTGGGTCTTGTTTGGATTAATTTTGATTTTCCATTTGTGAAAATATTTACTGCAATTTACAAGTCCCTTTTCCATTTTCTTCAGGACTGCACTTGTAAGTTTGTTTGAAGAAATTAACGCAGTGTCATCTGCGTAATAGGCAATTTTCATAAATTTTGGGACTTTAAAATCGGATGTATATATCGAGTAAAGCAATGGCGACAAGACTGATCCTTGAGGTAACCCTGTGGTGATGGTTTTTGGAGATGATGTTTCATTATTAATCGCAACTTTAGAGCTTCTGCCGTGAATGAAATCTGAAATAAGTTTACATAGATATTTTGGTATATTTGCATCAAGAAGTTTAAATAAGAGGCCATTATGCCAAACGGTGTCAAACGCTTTTTCAATATCTAACAATATTACACCCGTTGAACGTTTATTGTTTTTATTGGTGATTATTTGATTTTTAATTCTGTTTATTTGGTGAGTAGTGCTATGTCCTTTTTTAAATCCAAATTGTTCTTTAGCAACAATAGTATTGGTCGTTACAAATTCACTAAGACGAGAATGTAGAATTTTTTCTGATAGGTCTGTAGCTGTTTGGGTTAGTTTTTGGCTTGCTAGGTTTGTTAATAGCTATAACCTTAGCATTTTTGAAATGGTTTGGGAAATAGTTGAGTTTGATGCAGCTGTTAAATATTATAACCAGTAATTTTAGAGCTTTGAGTGGTAGTTTCTTTAAGAGCAGGTTCGGAACATTGTCAAAACCAGGGGATTTTGAGGGTTTTATTGATGAGACAATATTCATTACTTCTTCAAGAGATGTATAAATTGCAGATTCAGAACTGGGATTTTCCTTCTTAAAATTATTTACCGTTGTATTTATTAGTGTATCTGCCGAGTGGTTATAGTTCGAAGTGAGGTTATTTGCTTGGACAAATGTATTTGCCAGGACTTCAGCCTTGTCCTTATCAGATGTTATTTTTGTATTTCCAACTTTGAAGTGAGCGATTTGATTTTTTCCTTTTCCTCGTAAGTTCCTGCTTATTTTCAAAAATGATTTATCACCTGGTTTTAAATTGGATAATAATTGAGACCATTTCTTATTGCGCTCCGAATTAATACTTTTATCAATCATGTTACTTAGAAACTTAGTACGTTGATTATATTTGAAGATCGTTGGCTTTTTCTTTTAAAGCTTCTTCTTAGTTTTATATATTTCACAGTACTTTCTGGTAATGTGTAATTATTTTGTTGAGTTATTTTAGGTGTATACACATCCCTTGCTTCGAAAACTATTGTAGCATAAACTATAAGTCATCATTACCAACAAGAACATTTTTGGGTAATAAAATATAAAGAGTGATCATGTTACACACAAAATAATTAAAGCTACCAACACGATCAGCACTGCTTATACAATAATTCAAGTGCTCTAGATTTAGAGTACTCAAGTAGTGCTGTGTGCAATTAAGCTGCTACGGTACCTACTGTAACAGTCAACCCTTTTGGTGTTGTACAACGATTGTTGAGATATACATATAAAATTGACCAAAGATGTACTGTCCAATGCTACATTTCTTCACGTTAATTTAAGCAAATTTGTAAGTTTATTTTAAGTATAAATAGTGTTCGATTTTGTTCAATCGACACACTTTTGCTTTGACCATTCTAAGAGCTAAATTGTTCAGCTCAGCAAAAGTTAATAAATAAAACCATTTATTCAAATAAATAAAAGTGTTTTATTTATATGGTGATCCTGCCAGATACGCGTATAAAGCCGCGTATAAAGCCTGAAAAGCGTATTATCCGCTTATGTCCTGCAGAGCGTAAAATCCGCTTGCAAATACCACAGGACTAGAAAAGAAAAGCGCGTAAAAACCGCGTGATATTGCACTACAATAGTACTGACGTAGACAGCCAGAAAAGTCCGTCAGCAGCGTTGAAGGATGTCAGCAGGACCTCAACCACTAACCATTGAGGAGTATAGGCAAAGGCAGTACAAGAAGAAGCCTGAAGAGGAAATAAAGATACCACGAATGAATAAACCAAAACGGAGAGGCGGATATATAAACAAATTAAGAAGAGAACGTGCAGTGCTGATAAGAGAGACCAGCACCAAACCACCACCATCTTGGCAACGTTCAACAGAGATTTGGAAGAGGATAGATAAATTAGGATTCCTCATCGAACAATATGGTAATAAACAAAAAGAAAAGAAAATAACTTTATTAAAGAAGAAGTGCGTTTAAGTCGCACTCATAGAGTCAAACGGCGTTAACCGCCTTGTGACAAAACAAAAATTTTTTTTTTAAATGGACAATATTTTTATATTAAATAACGTTTCAAAGAAAAAGAAAAGAAATTGTTAATAATAGGAAATAATAAAATTTTTTTTAAAAAAAAAAAAAAAAAATCATTTTTTATAATAAATAATACCTAAAAATTTACGTTAATAACTTCTAATTATAATTAATTTTATATTTTAAAATTCTACATTATTTGAAATGGGCAATGAAGAGTCCAAGATAGTCAATCCTATGGCAAATGTAATTAACGAAATCATAGTAAAACATGACGGACAAGACATGTTGTTAATAGAAATATGTTTGATAATGATGGCAATACTTATGTGCTTAAACCTAGCTATACATATCTATTCAATGCACAACAAAAGATTTAAAAAAAAATATTTGAGTAGGGCTAATGGCCTAGATAAAATTTAAACATATGGATCAATGGGAATTGATAGAGAAAATATTGTCAAGCGAAAGGGACAATTTTAGAAAATCATACAAATGTATTAATAAAAATGTTTTCATAAAGACAGAGACAATAAGGAAGCATTTGAATATATTGATTAATTCCTTAGAAAATATAAGAGAAATAATAAATAAACACCTTCATAAATTTACAAAAGAACATAGAGAGCAAAGTTTGGAATTATATTGGAACTTAAGGGATCAGTTGGTAAAAATATTGGATAAATATTGTATCCAACAAAAAGTCCCTCATACCTTAGAAGAACCAATTAAATTCGACGTTAACATAATACTTTCTTCAGGGGAAACCTCCAAACTGGAATCTGTTGAGGAAGATTTATCAGATTCTGATTCAATCGATTCAAGTAAACATTTTAAAATGCCACAGACAGTAGTAGAATTTCTGAATACAGCTTCGAAGCTGATACCCGAGTTTGACGGCAAATCGGAAAATTTGAGGTCGTTTTTGGATTCACTCCAACTATTAGAATCAATAAAGGACACACATGAGACCATTGCGGTGTCTCTAATCAAGACAAGATTGAAGGGTAACACTAGAAACTTAATTGAGAATGAGTCTACAATTGCTGAGATAATAACCAAACTGAAAAATAGCGTGAAAGGAGAGTCCATCGAAGTTTTGTCCGCTAAGATAATGAATGTAAGACAAAATGGCAAATCGGCAAACGCCTATTGCAATGAAATAGAAAGTCTTACAAAGTCATTAGAAAACTCATATATAACAGATGGGTTATCAAGCACATTGGCGACAAAATACGCTACACAAACAGCCATTAGAGCTATGACCAAGAATTGTACCATAGATAGGGTAAAACTTATCATGGAGGCAGGCCAGTTCAATAATATCAACGAAGCAGTGGGCAAGCTTATTGGCAGCTGTACTGAGGCCACCGGTCAGCAGAATACGGTTCTGCATTTTAGACAAAGAACGTTCAATAATACCTATCGCGGACAAAGAAGACAATTTCACGGTAGATTCAATAATACTTGGTATAACAGAGGCACCAATAACAACAATTATAACTATGGAAATACAAACAATAGGCTTGGGCGTGGACGATTCAACGGTCATAACAATGGCCACCATAGAGGCAGTATAAGAGCGAAATATGTAGATGAAATTAGTTCGGAAAACCCGAACAGCCCCCTAGGATCGTAAACAGAAAAGTGTATAACCTTAACCTTAACTTAAGCGTTTTTGTTCAAGTTCATATAGACGATAATAACATTCCCATAACATTGTTGGTGGATACAGGCGCCGACATATCAATTATAAAAAATTACCATTTTTCAAACAACCAAATAAATAGAAACAAAATAACAACATTAAGTGGCATAGGACAAGGTAAAATCATATCGAAAGGTACTACATTTTTTGACATTAAATTCAAAAATTTTTTGATACCACATACATACCACGTGGTTAATAATGACTTCCCAATACCATGCGACGGAATAATAGGCATGGATTTCATTAAAAAATATAATTGCATACTAAAATTTAATGAAGATCATGATTGCCTTACACTACGACCACACAATTTTACACAACACATAGAAATACCCATTACGAACACATGCAATGACGACTTAGCTTTACCAGCAAGATCAGAAGTAATACGTCAAGTAAAACTTTTGACCTCTTGTACTGAAGTGTTGATTCCGAATCAAGAACCACACCCAGAAGTGTTTATAGCTAGCACTTTGGTGAAGACAAACAGAGCATTAATTCGTATACTTAACACTACTAACAGAACGATTACACTGAAACAAGGCCAGATACAGACTGAGGATATGAATGATTATGAAATATTCTCAAATAAATTGGACAATGCGCAAAGAAAAAATGAAGTAATGGAAATTTTAAAGGGAAGATTCCCGGAACGTTTTAGTTCTACATTGACTAATCTTTGTTCTGAATACAGTGACATTTTCGGTTTAGAATCTGAAACAATAACTACCAACAATTTTTATGAACAGAAGTTAAGGGTTAAGGATACACAACCGGTATACATTAAGAACTACCGTATACCACATACATTTCACTGCTGAATATCTTAGGGGTAAAGACAACTATATTGCCGACGCTTTATCGCGTATAACTATAAATGACTTGAAGGAAATAAATAGAAATAAAATACATAAAGTCACAACAAGATCAATGACAAACAGAAAAACAAGTAGGACAGTAGATAATAATTTGAATAAGCAGCATGAAAAAAATGAATATAAAAAGCCCAGTATATATGTACCAATAAATAACACTGACGTCAGAAAATACTATAAATTAAAGATTAACCCCGCAAGATGTTATATCAAACGAGGAAAATCTATAATAACATATATACAAATCAATGATTTGTTTATTAATGGGAAATTTGACTTAGGACAATTTTTCCCAAGGCTCGAAGAAGTGGCCTGTAAACACAACATTGATAAATTACAAGTGGCACCTAGTGAGAAAATTTTCGAATTTGTTTCGATTAATGAATTTAAAGATATGGGCAATAATAAATTGAAGGAAATAAAAGTAGAGCTACTAAATAAGGTGATCCAAATTGATAATAAAAATGCAAAAGCTATTCAAGATATTATAGAAAGATACCATGACAGTCCCATAGAAGGGGGACACTGTGGAATATATAGAACAACTGAAAAAATAAAACGGTATTACTACTGGAAAAATATGACGAAAGACATAACAAAACACATAAAAAATTGTCATAAATGCCAAACAGCAAAAATAACAAACCACTTGAAATGTCCAATGACTTTAACAACGACACCAACAATGCCATTCGATACTGTATACGTGGATACAATTGGCCCGTTTCCAAGGTCAACTAACGGAAACGAATATGCAGTAACGATAATATGCGACTTGACAAAATATCTTGTCACCGTACCAATTGTTGACAAAAGTGCGAGATCGGTCGCAAAAGCAATATTTGAAAATTTCATTCTTACCTACGGTCCAATGAAGACGTTCATTTCGGACATGGGTACTGAATATAAAAATTCAATATTAACAGAGTTGTGCAATCTCCTCAAAATTGAGAAACTAACTTCAACAGCATACCATCACCAGACGCTTGGCACAATCGAAAGAAGTCATAGAACTTTTAATGAATACATAAGATCTTATATATCGGTTGACAAAAGCGATTGGGATGAATGGCTTAAGTACTTCGCGTACTGTTTTAATACGACGCCATCGACAGCACACAATTACTGTCCGTTTGAATTAGTTTTTGCGAAAATTCCCAACAGTTTTCAACAACTCGGAGAGGTAGATAGGATAACTCCATTGTATAATTTAGAAGATTATGCCAAAGAGGCAAAATTTAGGTTAGAAGTAGCACATAAGAGGGCCCAAATATTATTGGATAAAAATAAATTAAGACAAAAATCTAGTTATGACAAAAATACAATAGATTATGATTTTAACATAGGAGACTTAGTGTTAATTAGAAATGAAGTAGGTCATAAATTAGATAGGAAATATAACGGACCGTTTAGAATTAAGGAAATAATATTAGAAAAAAATAATTTTAAAATCGTAGATATAAAAACAAACAAAGAACAATTAGTACATAAGAATAGACTTAAGAAATATAACCAATGTTTAAAATAATATTATAACACATAATTGTAAAAGAATGATCATAACATTAGAAATGTATGACCATTCTTCCGTAAAAGGGAGGTGTAGCATAAACTATAAGTCATCATTACCAACAAGAACATTTTTGGGTAATAAAATATAAAGAGTGATCATGTTACACACAAAATAATTAAAGCTACCAACACGATCAGCACTGCTTATACAATAATTCAAGTGCTCTAGATATAGAGCACTCAAGTAGTGCTGTGTGCAATTAAGCTGCTACGGTACCTACTGTAACAGTCAACCCTTTTGGTGTTGTACAACGATTGTTGAGATATACATATAAAATTGACCAAAGATGTTCTGTCCAATGCTACATTTCTTCACGTTAATTTAAGCAACTTTGTAAGTTTATTTTAAGTATAAATAGTGTTCGATTTTGTTCAATC
The DNA here is from genome assembly GCA_963682025.1 of Cordilura impudica. Taxonomy (NCBI): domain Eukaryota; kingdom Metazoa; phylum Arthropoda; class Insecta; order Diptera; family Scathophagidae; genus Cordilura; species Cordilura impudica. The sequence continues at coordinate 105,103,710 of OY821518.1, forward strand.
GACACACTTTTGCTTTGACCATTCTAAGAGCTAAATTGTTCAGCTCAGCAAAAGTTAATAAATAAAACCATTTATTCAAATAAATAAAAGTGTTTTATTTATACTATATTTATAAATTTTTGGATTTCCTGATCAATTGCTGCCTTGGTATTGCATATATCGGAATATAACGTGATTTTATTGTCTAAAAAATTCATATAAATGTTCCAGTTGGTTGCACTATAATCATAATAATTGAGGTCTACCTGCAAGCCCATTGACCTTTTAAGTGTACATATAATGGGGCGATGGTCTGATGGTATTTCGTAATCCATTGTTTTTACGCCTATATTTAAAGCGGAGTTGCTTAAAATAATATCGACTGTGGATGCTTCGCGATTGTGTTGATGGGGGAATAGGGTTGGATTATTAGGATAGTGAATAAAAAAATTGCTTGATTGCTGTAGGTTGTTGAGTGCGATTCCTTCAGTATTATTTGAACGACAATTCCATGAACAATGTTTGGCATTTAGGTCACCAAAAACTATATATTCTTTGGTGGGAGGTGTTAGGTTCAAGATATCAGCACAGAAGTTATGGGTATATCTTGGTGAATATAACGAAGATACAACAATAGGCCTATTATTTATAATAACTTCAATTGAGATGTTTTCGATTGATGAGGTGTTTGATATAAAGAGGTTTTTATGAGCGACAGATTTATGAATTAACAGAGCTACTATTCCTCCTCTTGCATCTGTTCTGTCACTTCTATATAAATAATAATTTTTAAAGTAGGGTCTATGATTTTCTGAAAAAAATGTTTCATTCAAAGACGCTATTTTAATATTTTCTCGTTCAATTAGTATCTCAAATTATTTTAATTTAGAAAAGTTTGAAATGCCATTAGCATTCAAGTGAAGCATTTTGAATTCGTTTAAATTATTAGTATAATCCATGGGCGTATTTTACCATTGACATTAGAACTTTGATTTGTTGTACTTTTGAAGTGCACCTATGCAAATCATCCATAGCTGTAGTGAAAATGTCAAAAAGCTCATCGATGCTAAATAAATCGTTGTTTGTTCTCAGCTGGTTAGCATATGTGGCTTTGCTGTTATTTATTGTATTATTATTAATGTTATTATTACAATTTGAGTTGTTGTTTCTTAAATTAAGGAAATCTCCTACCTTAAATTGAAATGAGTTATTTTGTTGTTGTTGTCTGCTATTGTTCTGACTTTTAGAAGTTACTCTTGTTCTAGTTTCCAAATAGAGAGAACGTAACGGACAATTAATGTCGTTTGCAGAGTGATCAGTTCTCTCTTTTCCATGTTTTTTGCAATTAAAGCATGTAAAAACAGCTGGTCTTTTTCATTTGTGTTAAACGGACACACACTTGTATGATGTTGTTCTGCACATATCCTACACGCAGCACTACGATGACAATGTTCACCTCCATGGCCATACATTAAGCAGTTCCAGCATTGAGTTGGTTTATTTCTGGATCTAGATTTGTACTTTTTCCAGGAAACTATAATATTTGAAATTGTTCTTACGTTTCTTAAGGCAGTTGGGTTAAAATTTTTACGTACAAATTGAACTTTGTAAACTGCATTGTTGCTCGAACTGAATTTGGTGATTATTTCAGCTACTGAAGAAGGGGACAGGTTGTAGTTTTTTAGCTCTGCGGTGATGTCCTCAGTTTTTATGCGGGGTAAACCGTGTAAAAAGTGGTGTATAACCTATTATCTTTGGAGCCATAAGAGTGAAACTCCAACTTACTCTCTTTAAGAATTTGCTTGTAGCATTCGTACATTTCTTTACTTGGAGCAAAAATTTTAGTACCAATTGAAGTACGTTTGAAAATACAACCTTTTGTATTTCTGTAAATGAGGCGTTAGCTTCAACAACAATATCATTAATGCCAGCAAGCAGGGTTAAAACCCGAATAGGCAAGAATAGGCAATTGCAAAAACAAAAATATACACTTGTTATTAATTTTAAATAGTTGTACTCTAAGCGCTTTAATTATTTACACGACCGTTCGTAAAGAGAATTAGATTCGAACTGAACTGATATTAGGTGGATTTATTTATTTATATAAAAATGTTTAGCGTTTTGGTATTTCGTTTTACAATCATGTAAAATATAAAGGAATTTCCCATACACACTTTTCCAACATGGTGTATTTGTGTCTCTGGTTCTGTTGATCTTTATCTTCCAACAGCGCTTCCATCACTTTCGTTGAAAATAATGAAATACTTAAATAAGAAATTGTATTGTGGTTCATTGCAATGGCAGATGTATATGTAGTTGGTTGCGTTGGTTTTTTCTATACTACAGATATCAGTGGTGCAGGACGTTATGATTATGTGAAAATGTTGCAACTTGTATAAATTATTAATACGAAACGAAACATTTCAAATTCGTAGAAGTCAAAATAATCCATGAAACAAATGAAATGTTATCAAATTTTTTCACACAAAACCATTATGAGTTTGTACTGGTTTCTGTAACTATCAAAACTATTTAACCCAGGACCATCTTTAACTGTACCTCAAAATCACTTTCAAAGCCGATTTAGTAAAGTAATTATTATATATGCTTTTATTGACCATAGCTGTCCTATGTCCTACGTTATCAAAATTCATGAAAACTCTTCCCAAAAAAAAAAAATAATAATAAAAAATTTGCTCATAAAATTTCAAGTTTATCAAACCACAACACATAAAAAAATGGTTGCATTTAAAGTATAGCTTAGTTAATGCCTAATGTAGTTTCTGCAAGATACACAAACGTCACATTATCAAAACTTTAAATCCTACTGGATTATGTAGGGTGGAACTTATCATAGCATTTACATCTGTCAATGTCGTATTTAAGAAAAAAGATATTGAGAATAATAAAATTTAAATTTATACAAATATTGCACAACAAATTTAATCTGTATTATGCCCAATACATCTTCTTGTTTAAAATCTAAACAATTCCCAGTTAGTAAGATAAAAACTTACAGATATTTTAGTTAAAAATTCTAATATACCTGCATACAATAATTTACTCAGGCCAAATAAAATACCTTTAGGAAAGAGAAACAAAAAAAAAATAGGTCTGAAAGGTGGAAAGTGGAAATTTTGATTTCATTGGCTAACAGCCCAATTTTTGTTTGTCATCGATTTTTAAAATTTTATCGCCAAAAAATTGGGTTAAACTATGGCTGATTGTGGGAGTGGCATGCTGTCAAACTCAACTGTTTTTTTATTTTCAGAAAAAGGTGATTTTTTTTTGAATTTTTATGAAACATAAAGGATTCCTACTCGCAAGTTATCGTCGATAATGACCTGCGATCTTCTTTACGAGGTTTGTAGGATTGCAGTCTGTAGTTGTTGTAAGTGGTCACAGCCTTACAGCTTAACCTTAGGGGTGCTTTGAAATATATATTAAACTACTATATTTGTGTCAAATTTCAACTTTAGTGGAATAGAACCTCTAGGGAACAAAAGGGAACAAGAAACGTATACAACCCGGAGAAAGGTGAAAGTTTCCTCTTAAATCATATGCATACTTTTGCACCGATGACGATCCGTGGGTAGAACACTTTTTTTAATGAAATTTCTCAAAAAATTTCAAATTACGCTAATTTAAACAGCCCTATAAGCATACAACGGTGCACCGCGGTGTGTTAAATTTGTGCTTTAGGTATTTTCTTGCTTATAATAGTCATAATTTGTTCTATTACCAGTAATGATATCTGCTTACAAAATACACCACCCTTTTGATATATTTTTAAGTAAGAATGTCAATACATAGAGGACGTATTAATTAATAACCTGGGTTTTTTATTATCATAACTTTTTATACCTTTTTATTTTACTTAACGATACACTAATGCAAGTAGCAAAGAAAACACGCACAGGTAATTCATTTGTATAGTGGGTTTTTTATATATCATTTTAGGTAGTACTGAACTAATGCCATTTTCTTACCTTTTTATTTTACCTAGTAGCATAGCATGATTGTTTATAAAAAGGCTTATAAGAAAGTGACATTTGAATACAAACTCTATTGCTATAATTTATTTCAGCAATAACAGTCGCAGATAAAAATATTACAAAATTTCAATTATAAAAAACTGGTCGAAGAGTATTTTAGGAACAAAAACCAGGAAGATGTCCATAGTTAAGTTAAAATAAAATTAAACTTAAATTCGTGTAGCATCGAAATTTAAGAGCAATTATCAAATTCCGTCAAAGCACTCAAAAAACCCTACAACGGAGTTAGCTGCAATAAACAAAACTTTTGTATCAAAAGCGCAAACTGGTTAGAAGGCCAACTCATTGTCGCTTCAGAAACAACACGCAAATCGTTGGACGACTGCAGCGATGTTAACGATGGAATCGGATGTATAAATATAAAAGAATCTTTCCTACATCAGTTAGGATCACATAAACAAATGACAAAAGTGGATATCATTGAAAAAGTTGTTAAAGCTAGCCGAGGGACAACAGTTCACAAATGGAGAGGCATTAGCATTATTGCTGGATTTAAGTTAACAAAACAGCAATATATTCAGTTCAGATTGAGTGCGATTGAAATGTGTTAAATTATGTATCCAGTATATCATCACATAACCGCTGCTAAAACAGACTGTTTGCCATCTAAGGACACTATCACAAACACACCTATTTCGGCAGAAGTACAACTATATTCTCTACTTGAATAAAAGGAAATGAGTTAAAGAAATATGAAAACACAAAGATAATTCTTTTTTGTAAATGGGGATGTGATGGTTCTTCGGGACAAAAACAATACAAACAAGTGGTATGTGAAAACATTTCGGACTCAGATATGTTGATGGTATCATTTGTACCATTGCGATTGAAAAAGATTTTGAAAGATTCAAAGCCTGTGACTAGTACAACGCACACTGGTCCATATTTTGAGAAGGCGGCCAAAAATCTGTTTTTTTTTTGTTACCGATTTTAAAGGTATGTTATTCATTTGAAAGTAGATACTAGTAAACCTCGGAAGCCAAAAAATTGCGACTCTATCTCAACTGTATCACAGCGAACAGGGTCTTCGAAAATGGGCTTTACAGTATTTTGCTAAAATTAAAAATTTCTTTGTAAATTTTTATCAGATCGACTCAAAAACACTTTCTGAGTCGATTAAACAATGTGCGTCCGTCCGTCTGAGTGTTACGAATACAAAAGTCGGTCGTACCGGTACACCGCGGTGTATTTTTTTGCGTGTCGGTAGGGTTGAGATATAATGTGCTTAATTGTTACAGGTACATTTAAATAGGTATCTTTCAAAAACATCAATAGTCTGAATTATAGTTATATAGTTTGAATACCTGACAAAATGGGAAACAATTTAAATAACAAGTAAATGGTAAAAAAAACTATTGCGACATAGCCCTTTAAGATATGAGCAGGTATGCTTCACCTTTAAAAAGGGGTTAGGGTATGGGTTTTTTATGCGTCTAAAAGTGGTAATAAAAGATAAAAATTTGTAAATGGTAAAAAAAAACTATTGCGACATAGCCCTTTAAGATATGAGCAGGTATGCTTCACCTTTTAAAAGGGGTTAGGGTGTGGGTTTTTTTATGCTTCTAAAAGTGGTAATAAAAGATAAAAATTTGTAAATGGTAAAAAAAAAACTATTGCGACATAGCCCTTTAAGATATGAGCAGGTATACTTCACCTTTTAAAAGGGGTTAGGGTGTGGGTTTTTTATGCTTCTAAAAGTGGTAATAAAAGATAAAAATTTGTAAATGGTAAAAAAAAACTATTGCGACATAGCCCTTTAAGATATGAGCAGGTATGCTTCACCTTTTAAAAGGGGTTAGGGTGTGGGTTTTTTATGCTTCTAAAAGTGGTAATCAAAGATAAAATTTTTATTTTACATAATTGCAAGAAAGAGTATTTATAATAATGTTTCCACGATTATTATTCATTAGAATTAGTGCAATGGCTAAGTACTGTTACAGAGATCTGGCAGATATTTATTTTCAACGAAATGATGTAGACGATGTAATTTTGCACATAGTGAGCAAAGACTTCTTTAAGAATTGTAACCTAGAAGACATTGAAATACACAAAGGAAAAATTACTAATTTTGCATCGAATTTGAAAAGACGGTACATTGAATGCTCTCATAGCAAGGCAAAGATGTACAAACGTTACCAAGACTGGTTAATAAAGGAACTTATTTTTGAGAGTGCATCTACAACTGCCAACGAAAGTGGAAAAAGGGGTCGACCAGCAAAACCAATTGACGGATGTAGTGAAAGATCTCGAAGGCGCAAGCTGGAGAATATCAATAAAGAAATTTCTCAAAGAATTATTAAGGATTCATTTTTGCACCAAATTCAACCAACCCAAATAAAAAAAATAAAATTGAAATAATTGAAAAAATAGTAGAAGCGAGCCCAAAGCGCACAAAGAGGATTTTGAAAAGCATTCCTACACCAAATGGAGATAAGAAATTTACGCCGGAAGAAGCGTTCGCCCTATTTTTGGATTTGAAATTGACCAAAAATCAATATAAGGAATTGCGGAAGCGAACCAATGAAAAGAATTGTGGGATTTTTCCAGAGTATCAATATTAAGTTTCTGCCAAAAAAGAATGCTTACCTTCACAATCTGCTATTAGTGTCACTTCAACATCAGCAGAAATAAAATTGCAAGATCTCCTTGAACATACTGCAGAACGATTGCTAAATATGCTTGATACTGATCATTTAAAAAAAATTGGTAATGGCAGCATTACTTTAATTTCAAAGTGGGGATGTGATGGATCTTCTGGTCAGAAACAATACAAGCAATTTAATGCCGAAAATTCATCAGATGCTAATTTATTTATCGTATCTTTCGTTCCATTGCGCTTAACAAAAAGGTATAACATCATAAAGCCGTCAACTAGTAGAGCGACAGAAATTGATATATGAAAAAATGAAAAATGAATTTTAAGGAAGCCTACGAATTTGGAATGTCCCCTCTTCATGCTAGAATACGTTCGATGGAGCATATTCTTAAATTGGGTTATTGTTTGGAATTTGGTCCGTTAGGCGAAACAGTGAGAAAAAACAAAGAAAATGAAGAAAAAAGAAAGCAAAAAAAACAAATTCAACAGAAATATCTCCAGCTAGGCCTCGTAATCGACCAACCAAAACAAGGGGAAGGAAACACAAATGATGGAAATACTGCAAGCAGATTTATTTCCGATCCGGAAACTGCAGCATCTATCACAGGTGTAGATCATGGATTAATAAGACGATTCAAAATCATATTACAAGTTCTAGCATGCAGCAGAAAGATAAATGCAAAAAATTTGGAGAGTACGCCAATAAAACAGTTATACTTTATAATGAAAAATACTCTTGGAGATATATGCCATCCACAGTTCATAAAATTTTGTACCATGGGGAACAAATAATTCAAAACAATATGCTACCAATAGGAGATCTATCTGAAGAAGCGCAAGAAAAAAAAAAAACAAGGACTACAGATTCTTTCGCGAGCACAACACAAGGAAAATGTCGAGATGTTGTACTTATGAAGACCTTATCACTATTTTGTTGTGCACTTTAGATCCATATGTGTTCAACATTCGTCGAAAATGGAAAATTACCTCTATTGAATTAGACAAAGAAGCTAAACAACTTCTAGAAGATGAAAATCAAGGCTATTTAGAAGAAATTTTTGCTAAAATTGGTTGATTTAAAGTACTTTTTCATTACACTAACAATAGTTACACCTTTTTTATATAGTTAAAAAATTTTCTTGATTTAAAAATTTATATATTTTGTAAACTTACAATAAAAATTGTTATATTTCATAAATTTACCATAAAAATTGATATAGAAATATTTAAAAAGACAATAAAAAAAAATTTAACTAAAGCAAAAACATACGAGTTTTTCATTGAAACTTCTCTATCTTGAACCAATGTAAGGTAACTTTTACGTTCGCTGCTTAATAAATTATATTTTAATTCGGGATATTAAAAAAAAAAAAAAAAAACAACCTTTGGCCCTTGTGCACATTAGGTCTAAAAAGTTTACGGGGGCCAAAGTTTGGCATTTTCTGAAAAAATTAACTTAAAAAATTGTTAAAAAGTATTAGTTGTAAAATTAACTGAAAAATAAGACATTATATTAAAAAAAACCTTTTTTAACCTTTTAACACTTCACTTTGTACAAAAATTCAACTATAAATGAAAATGTATTTTAAACCCTCCGTAACTTTTTCTATTTTCGGTCGAGATTTACGTTTTATAGCAAAACTTAAAGGCTAAAGTCTCACCTACCAAACAAAAAAAAAAAAAAACCGCATATCAAAATTCCAATTCAATCAAAAGTTATAGATTTTTGACCGCCTTCTCGTCAAATGGTCCACTGTGCAACGCAAACAAAAGATATTTGGAAAAATGCGACACCATCTTCTACAAAATCTGCAGGACAATCAAATTTGAATTCAAAAAAGAAACTCATGATACCTTTAACAAAGATGTTATTGATATCCAGGCCCAAACTGCAACACTACAGCTATTAAAATGACAGTTAGATTGGCAACAAATTGAAGTAAGCTACTGACAAAGATAGCTGGAAAAGTAGGCCGGGCTTTGACTAAGAAGAAGACTGCATCCAGCTGTATTATATGCCAAGCAACATCAAGCCAATTAAGTCAAATCTCGGTGAAATCACTAGATAATACTGATGCATATTAATTTGGATTATCACCACCACATGCAAGAGTAACACTTATGGAACACATACTAAAAAAAAGTTATGATTTGGATTTCGGTTCTTCAGGATCAATAAGATACAACAAACCAACAAGGACTTAAGAAGTTCAAAAAAGAAACATGTTCAAGTTGAATATCGCATATTTGTATTGATTATTGGTCAGCCAAAATAAGGGTCAAGCAATACAAATGATGGCAAATCTGCAAGAAGTTTCTTTTCACATCCAGAAACAGCTTCTGAAATAACAGGATTTTTCAGATTTAAAATAATCATAGAAAAACTTGCGTGCAATGAAGAAATTGACTCCAAAGAAATTTGGAGATTACGTTAAGGAAATGCAAAAATATATACAACCAAGTACCCATGGACAAATATGTCTGCAACAGTTCACAAAATCCTTTGTCATGCAGAAGATGTCATTAAATATCATTTTGTGCCACTTGGAGATCTATCAGAGGAGGCTCAGGAAAAAAGGAATAAAGATTACAGATTTCATAGAGAGCACAATACTAGAAAAATTTTACGAAATTCCACAAATAAAGATCTATTTAATATATTATTGGTAACGTCAGATCTGTTCATCTCCAGTATTCGAAATCAATGGAAAGTGGAACATCGGGATTTAGATGAAGAAATCAAAAGACTACTAAAGAACAGAAATAACACAGAAAAAATATATTTGCAATCAATATTTGAGTCCAATGAATAATAATTATTATATAATTTAATTATAATTATAATTAATATTAATATTATAATTAATAATAATTATTATAATTATTATAATTATAATTATTATTATAATTAGTATAATTATAATTATAATTGCATGAATAATAATTGTAATTACTAAAAACACAGTATTAGTAAAAAACAATAATAAACAGAACCTCTCATTGTTACAAATGCTATTAAAATATGTTGCAGTTTTTATTAAGGTTTTTTTACCCACATATGTATGAAATGTTTTAATAAATAAGAAATATTCAAAAACTAAAAACCTATATTTTCATATCAAAATCAGAATCAATGCGCTAATGTTCAGCAGATTTATTTTGCAAAAATTAACAAATTTGACAGCAAAAAATTATAAGTTTTTCTGTAGTAATAGTAAGATATTTGAAAATGTTATGTATGTTATTTTAAGTGGAAATATTTTTTGAGTTTAAACAAATTTGCAAATTTGACAGCAACAAATTTTTAATTTTTCAGTAATAGTAGCAAAATTTGCAGTTGATTTTACTTTTTTTTAACGTATAATTTTTTTACGAAAAAATGCTTGTAAATATTATTAAAATCCAAACATTGCACTTTATTTTATAAATAAAAAAATAAAAACGTTAAAATTTAAAAAAAAAGTGAAATGTTCAAATTTGACCTAGAATTTCTTAAAAAGTGCTGAATTAATTTTAATGAAATTAAAACAGACTCAAGTTCAACTAAATATCTACCCTTCAGAAACAGAATTACTAAAATATTTTACTTGGTTCAAAAGTTACAGAGTTTTGGAAAATTAAAATCAATTTTCAGCCATTGTGCGCGGTATTATTCAAATACGACAAATGGCTCAACTTTCGGCGTTACACTTTTATACTAATGCCATGCAAATTCCGAATCGATTGCCCCCTCACTTGCAAATTATAAGCAATGCAACATAATTCAAAAACAATATATATGAATATTATAAATTATGTTTGTAGGGCTTGAGACTCTTTATAGGTAATAAATAAATAGGTACAAAGCCAGACGAATCCGTCCAAGCTGTCCACTAATTATTATTATTATAATAAATTACATTATCGAGGCTAGAACAGACAGTCAAAGCGTCCAATTCGCCAACGATTAATTATTTTTATTTAATTTATTTTTTATTATTTTATATTTTATGAAAAAACGGCTTCAACTAATTTCAAAAAAGAATGAATAAATTGAATTTTGTTTGCTCTTTAAATACACAAAATTAAATGACAGAAGACACTAAGGTTATTAAGTGAAAAACATAAATATACATATGCATTAAATTCAAATTATTAAGTAAAACAAAAAATGACATTTAAAACTAAGGTAGTGAGTTAGAAAAAATAAATATACGTTGAATTTAAGCTATTAAGTAATAATAATGTTTTCTTTTAAATATTTTAAATAATGTATATAATTACGTCTGCTACAGCCTCCCCCTCTGCCTCAGAAATCGTCCCGATGATGTGGCAGGACCTTATTTGTTCTTTTTGGGTTGTCTTGGTAGTAGCATTCTTTGGTTATCATTGTTAAAATTGGTTGTGTGAGTTTGTGTTGTTGGCGGAGATTGTTGATTTAAATTTGATGTTGGAGATGCCTCTAGGTCTGTCGTGAAGTAGTTGCTTTCAGCGGAAAGTAGGAGACGAATACAATATTCTACGCAATGTTCGTTCTCGTTTTCGCCCTGGATTAGCACTGCTCCGAACGCATTATTACATACATCAGTTTTGAGGTTAAATATTTGGCTTTCATCCGCTTGTTGCAAAATCGGTGGTGGTGCCAAGAGATTTTCAATTTGTTGAAAGATGTCTGCTCTTCATTCGATCATTTCCATTTACTACGTTTCCTAGTTAATTGCGACAAAATCTTTGAAGCTTCCGCAAAATTTGGTCGTCGATAATAAGAGCATGTTTGGATGTAAAATTCGGTTAACCACAAAAATTTATTTTCAAAAATGTATCTTGGATAGAAATATTCCCGGAAGTTACTTTTGCTGCTGCTTCTCTGGAAGGCGAACAAATTGTGACTGGTTTCCCAAGAAACATTTTCCACATGTGGGATTGGTTCTGATTTCTCATCGAAAATATATTGAAGATCTGCCAATAAGTTTTCTAGGTTTTGGTTTTCATGATCATTTAGATTCGATCCATCGTCTTCTCTTAGTTTTAAATCAAAAACATTTAATTGAACTACCAATTTAGAATTTTTATTTGAGTTATTGTTAGTTTCTATTCTTTTCAATGGTGGAAATAAATGTGAATGATTTGTATTTTGTAAATCAAGTTGAATACTGCCTTCAAAAATATTGTCTACACCATCTGGCGAATAATCGTAGGTTGATGTATTATTTATATTTCTAGGGGTCGAACCATCGTTATTAGTTGTGTTTGTATTTTCAAACCATGTTAAAAAATCATCAATTGGATTATGCTCTTTGATGTTGGCTTGTGTGAAAGGTATGGATTTTACATATTTCCGTTCAGTCATCTTAAATTCAAACTGAGTATTAGGGTAATTTTTAGAATGCCAATTCCTTTGAGCTAAGTCTAAGACTATACCAGCCTATTCTAGGAAGTCTATTCCAATTAAAGTACGGTTTCCTAGTGCTTTAGGTAAGAAAATAAAACGAATTCTTTCTAGCCGTTTTCCTATTACTATGTGGACGATTGTAGAATAAACTATTTCTTCTCCTGGAATATCATCAGCTAAAATAATTTCTGCGGAGACTTTTTGAAAATCAACTTTTCTTTTCCTTAGATTTTGATACAGAGTATAGCCCGCAACACTTGTACGAGCAGCTGTATCAAACAATGCTTCACCATTCATGCCATTGATGTTAATACCCACAGTTGGAACATCTATACCGACTATAGTTGTGTGGATTGCATTAAAGTCAAGCTTTTCTGGACTATTAACAGGATTTATCTTATTGTAATTTGGACAATTTGATCTGTAATAACCAGCTAACCCACATCCGTAACAGTTTAAAGTGACTTCCGGCACTTTTTGTTTTCTTTTTTTGTCTGCTTCAATTTTCCTAAAACAAGATTCTGAGGTATGGTTTTCATATCTGCAAAAGGAACAACGAGAAGAGGGTTTCTCAGAGACTTCAATAGTTTTCAATTCTGATTCTTTGTTTTCTTTGATGCTAATTTCTACTTCTCTAGCTGCTTGTAATAGTTCTTGAAAAGAATTTATGCTATTTCTAGATATTTTTTCTCTTATGGACAGATGCAGCTGTGAAAAAACCATATTGAGCATTGTATTTTCAGACAATCTTTCTGATAACTGCACAAAAAGACGACGTTTATGGCAAATGAAGTTATCTGTAGTTTCAAAATTCTTTTGCTTTTCTTGACTTATTTCAGCAAATATACGCCAATCTGGCTTTGGGGGGTGAAAAAGCTTTTCGTAACTAATCAATTGCCATATTAAAAGTTGTAGCTTCATTTTTGACTTCTTGCCACCATGTGGATGCATAACCTTCCAGAAGGAGTGGTAAGCTAGCTAATGCAAGAAAGTCCGTTACATTTTCTGCGTCTTTATAAACTAAAATAGTTGCAATAAAATCATCAACCTTAGATGCATTTCTTCCACCACTAAAACGGGCATTAAAGTTCGAAGAAGTTGTTTTGGACTGCTTTCTGATGTTCAATGTACCTATGAGATCCATAAATTGTTCTTGAGTTAACGTTATATTGACTGAACTATTATTTGTTAAAACACTTTCAGACTCATTTCTCAGTGTAGCATTTTCTGGACAATCATTTGACGCTATTGAATTTTGAGCAGTAGCTCCATTTTGCATTGGGTCTGTCAAATCAGATGCTGATCGTGGGAGGATATATGTTTGAACTGGAGTTGGAGTTTGTACGTCGCACTGTGGTCAATATTTTGAGATAGCGGCCAAAACTCCATTTGGTTTTTGTTCTCCGATTTTAAAGTTATTAGACTCATATGAAAGTAGACAGCAGTAAACCTCGGAAGCCAAAAAATTGGAACTCTATTTCAACTATTTCACTGAGAACAGGGTGGTCCAAAATGGGCTTTTTCAGAATTTAGTAAATTTATGATATTTTTAGTTAATTTTTAAAGTTTAAATGATCATAACTTTTTTGTTATTCAAGCTTTTTGGACGAAATAAATTTTGTGTTGTAACGTAACTTATTTCCTATTACCGGTAAAAAAAAATTGAAGCTCTACTGTTTTCAGAACAATTTAAATTTTTTTTTTAAAAAAGGTCAAATTTCTCGGAAATTTCCTACTTCATAGAGCACAACTCCTGTGAGTCAAGATGAGTCAAAACACAAATTTACTATTTTGTAGTCCTAACTCTCCCCTACATTCCTATATATACATGTCCATGCATCGGGACTGCACTTTTTGAGCTACAGCAATTTTTCTGACCCCAGGTAAGATATTCGGTACAAATGCACGTCATATTTTTTGAGAAGTTATTTGTATGTGAAAGTGGCTATTATGCATATATTTTGATGAAATTTTGTACTAGAGTTCTTATTGACCCAAAAAATAATTCTGTTGAAATTAGGAGAAGTTGGCCCATATTTGGACCTAGTCCACATAGATGGGTGTATCAAAATTTTGACAAAAATGACAATAGAACTCTCAAATTATGTGGTATCTGGCAATTCATTTGGAAAAGGTAAAAAAGGTGTTATTGCCATCTAATATTACACAACTTAAATACGTGAAAATTGCAAATAAATTTAAAACCAATGGAAATACCTGGTAAAACCAACTACCTGTTATATTATGTAAAAAAGATCATGTTGAAACTTCCAGCAATAGTATATTAATCCATGCATTCATTTTTTTTTTCTTCATTATTGTTTAAACATGGCTAAATTCAGTTGTAGTGTTCTCTCTGATATATATTTTGAACGGAAAGATGAAAACGACATTATTTTGCATATAATGAATAATCCATTCTTCAAAATATGCGACAAACAAGAAATTAAAATTCATAACTTAAAAATAAAAAACTTTTTAAATACTTTAAGAAAATGGTACAATCAGTGTTCCAGAAACAAGAAATTGTTTTACTCACGCAACCAAGAATAGCTAAGAAATAAACTTATTTTTAAAAAGCCATCAGTAACTACCACGGAAACTGGAAAAGGTGGTCGAACAGCAAAGCCAATTGATAATTGTAGTGAAAGATCACGAAGACGCAAGCTTAAACATATCAATGAAGAAGTTTCTTGTAGCATCATAAAGGATTCATTTCTGCATCAAATTCAACCATCGAAAACTAAAAAGGGTAAAATTGCTATCATTGAAAAAATAGTGGAAGCAAGCCCCAGACGCACAAAAAGGATTTTAGAAAGTATGCCGACACCAACTGAAGAAAATAAATTTACTCCAGAAGAAGCATTTGCACTATTTTTGGATTTGAAAATGACTAAAAACCAATATACAGAATTGCGGAAGCGAACCAATGAAAAAAATTGTGGAATTTTTCCATCATATCGAGATATAGTTTCTGCCAAAAAAGATTGCTTACCTTCACCAACTGCTATTAGTGTAACTTCAAGTTCAGCAGAAATAAAATTGCAGGATCTTCTTGAACACACTGCAGAACGATTATTAAAGACATTTGATGCTGACTATTTAAAGAAGTTTTAAAATTGCAGCATGACTTTAATTTCTAAATGGGGATGTGATGGGTCCTCTGGCCAGAAACAATACAAATAATGTAATGCGGAAAATTCATAAGATGCCAATTTATTCATGATTTCTTTCGTTCCATTACGTTTAACAAAAACTTATATTGGTTCAGAGCCGTCAACTAGTAGAGCTGCAGAGATAGATGTATGGAAGAATGAAATTCCCTCGTCAACAAAATTTTGTAGACCAATAAAGTTTGCTTACAAAAAGGAGACTCAAGATGTCATAGATGAAGAAGTTCGAAAAATAGATGATCAAATTAAAGAACTTCAACCAGTAACATTTAAATTTGATGACCAAGACATTGAAGCAAATTTTAAAATGTGTCTCACAATGATTGATGGAAAAGTTGCACAAGCTTTAACCAAAACAAAGTCATCGTCAAGCTGCACCATATGCCAAAAAACATCAAGTCAATTGAGCCAACCACCAACACAAGATGATAGTTTTAATGAAGCATATGGATTTGGAATGTCACCTCTTCATGCTAGAATTCATTTTATGGAGCATATTCTTAAATTGGGATACGATTTGGAATTTGGCCCGTTAGGCGACACAGTGAGAAACAACAAAGAAAATTTGGAAAAAAAAGCAAAAAAAAAGATATTCCAGAAAAATACCGTGAGATAGGCCTTATAATTGACCAGCCAAAGCAAGGAGAAGGAAATTCTAATGATGGAAACACAGCAAGGAGATTTTTTTCCGATCCAGAAACTGCAGCTTCTATAACTGGAGTAGATTATGATTTAATACGACAATTCCAAATCATATTACAAGTTATAGCATGTAGCAAAAAGAGAGACGCAAAAAAATTTGGTCAGACAGCAACCCTTTATAACCAAAAATATTCTTGGAGACATATGCCAACCACAGTTCACAAAATTTTGTTACATGGGGAACAAATAATTCAGCACAATATGCTTCCAATTGGAGATCTCTCGCGAGATTCTTTCGCGAGCACAATACAAGAAAAATTTCCAGATATTGTACTAATGAAGATCTTATTAATATTTTGTTGTGCACATCAGACCCATATATGTCCAGTATTCGACAAAAATGGAAATCGACCTCATTAGAGTTAGATGAAGAAGCTAAACAACTACTGCAAAATGAAAATCAAAGCTATTTGGAAGAAATTTTTACTAATATTGTTTAATTAATACTAGTTTAAAGATTATAATTTGTTTCTAATTTTAGTATAAATTTTTATTAATACATTTAAATAAAATATATGTGCACTTTAAATCAATAGTAAAAGTTTACTTAATATTTTATCGATGTTGTGTTCTGTATATAATATATCCAAATGGTATTGATATTGTTGGGAATTTCAGTGTTATTTTTCAGTTTAATCCTCACAAGAATTAGCTTTCTTCCAAAAAAACCAACCTTTGGCCCCTGTAAATATTGAGACTAAATAAATGTCAGGGGCCAAATGTTGGCATTTTCTGACAAAAATTAAGTTTAGGAATAATAAATAAGTATTGGTTGTAAAATACGATTGAAGAAAATAAGAAATTATAAAAAAAATACTTGTTTAAAATGTCAAAATATTCAACTTTTACATGGAAAGTCAACAAAAAATTAAAATGCATTTTTAACTCCAAATTACTTACGTTCCTATCAGTCGATTTTTACGTTTGAACACGCAAATTAAAGCTTAAGGTCCCTCCTATTGAACAAAACAAATTGCGTAAAAAAATACCAATCCGGTCAAAAGTTATAGAGTTTTGACCGCTATCTCGCGAAATTGACCACTGTGCGTCGCCAACATTACAGTTTGGTGCAGTATTTTTTACCACAGATGAATTTGCTGGTATATTGCGCGGATTTCTACGCATTTTGCAAAATTATTGATGCAACAATTTTTATATATTTAGAGTTGTAAATATTTAAAATATTTTCAACTGAATCACAATAACAGAAGAAATGAAGATTTTGTTTTAACAATACAACTTTCAACAACACAATACTCTGTAGAAACTCCAAAAACAATGATGCTATTCTGGTGACATCCAAGACAGCAACAACAAAATGTAGTAATTGGACTCTTCAGCAAATTTGTACAGCGTATGCAGGTTCGTTTATTTATGTAAAATCTCGTTCAGTTTTTGCAAATATTTGGATTTACAAAAAAAGTTTTTAATTTAGTTGGGCGCCAATGTAGGGTTTGAGACTCTTTATAGGTAATAAATAAATAGGGACAAAGCCAGACGAATCCGTCCAAGCTGTCCGCTAATTATTGTTATTATAATAAATTATATTATCGAGGCTAGAACAGACAGTCAAAGCGTCAAATTCGCCAACGATTAATTTTTATTTTATTTATTTTTTATTATTTTATATTTTATGAAAAAAAAGGCTTTTTTATTTTTGAGTTGTTTATTATTCAACTAATTTGAAAAGAATGAATAAATTGCATTTTGTTTGCTCTTTAAATACACAAAAATAAATGACAGAAGACACTAAGGTATTAAGTGAAAAACATAAATATACATATGCATTAAATTCAAATTATTAAGTAAAACAAAAAATGACATTTAAAACTAAGGTATTGAGTTAGAAAAAATAAATATACGTTGAATTTAAGCTATTAAGTAATAATAATGTTTTCTTTTAAATATTTTTAATAATATATATAATTACGCCTGCTACATGTTTTTTTTATTATTATCATTTTATTTTATTGATTTTTTTTTATCTTTACTATTTATCTTAGTTAATATATAGTTTTCTTTTTTTTTTCTTATATTCTGTTAGTGTTAAGTAGTATTTTATTCATTTATTTTTAATCAGTATGTACTTCAATATAAGATTAATTCTCTGTACTGAATTATAATTTCTGAAATTCAATAATATAAATAAAATAAATAAAATACCTACTTAGCATTGCATAACGTAACCAGATTTTTGATTTATTCGAATTATTCGCTATGATAATTAACAATTTTGTATTGGACGTGTAATTATTTTTTAAATTACACTATTAATCAAAGGATGCTTATTCGTGCGAATACCCTTGTTACTACATATAATATTAATTACACTATTTCCACTTTATGCATATACTTTTTAGAAAAACATTATTTTTTCTGCATATTTTATAAAATTTTTCAGCTTGCCTTTTATTTTTTTTGTTCATAGTATTTCATCACTTCAGTATCTACGTCAACCAAGATAATGTGCATGTATAATATAATCTAGCTATAATCCTAGCCATTCAACAAGAAACCACTAGAACTGATGAATGATATTTCATCATCATTTTTGTGTCAGTTTTATGTAGTGGAAATGTTACTCTCTGTTGCTTTGCCAAAGGCTGTTGATAACAAAAACCGAATAAAAAAAAAAGCAGTTGCTATTCACATTTGTTGCAATTGTGGAGCGAAAGAAAAAACAGCAAAAAAGTAACTGTTTTATTCATTACTCTGACAGTTTGTTTTACTTCTTCCTGTCATTTATTCATGGGTTCTATTAAATTATAACTGATATGAAGCTTATACGATATTCACATGGAACTTTATACATTTTTTTTAGGATTAAAAGCAAAATTATGAGAAATAAAAATTTCGGTTAGGGCTAAAAGTACTCAATAAGGATTATTTTGGAAACAAAATTGTTCAGGAAAGCTTAAAAATATTATTTTATTTTGAAAGTTTTATTAATCGATATAATTTCGTAATAGTTCATAGAAGGTTTTCTAATAAGAAAAAAAAAAAACTATTTATGGGGCCGTCGCACAGTGGCGCCTTGGAACAATTGAGGCTGCAAAAATCAAAAGTTTCATGTGCGCTTACGATACCTCGAATACACTTTTCTTATAGGAAATTATTTAAAGATTACAAATTTGCTAGCCTGAATAAAAACAGCTGTTTAGTTTAGCAGATATGACTCTTCAAAATTGACAGATTTTCCGTTTAAAAAAAACATAATTTCTAAGAAATTTGTCCAGTTTTTGGTAGAGTATAAAAAAATTAGGTAACTAATCGTATTTTTTTTAGTTTCTATTCATCTATGTATTTATTCGGTATATTATAGAAAAACATTTTCTGTTTGCTTTGTGATTCTCGAGGTAAATCGCTATTTACCATCTGCTAGTTTTTTCACTATTTCTCAACTTTGATGAAAAATAAAAAAAATATATAAGGGACGTTTCATGTCAAGTTATCCAACTTATGAAACCGTTGTCTCCCGGCACGGTTAGTCCTATAGGACAGTAGTTTAGACACAATTTTTCAACAAGACCGGTCCATAAGTCTCTGAGTTAGAGGGGTTAAAAATTTGACATTTTGATCAAACAGGTGTTTTTTCTCATCCATGTAAATTTTTACCTATTGTTCTTAGCAAAATTTGTCCCAAATAGTTTAGGTAGCTATTTTTTCAGTCTTTCGGAAAGAATTAAAAAAAAAATAAAAAAAAAATTTTGACTTTTATTTTGCAAAATCAAAAATTTCTTTTACTTTTTCTTTCAAAAAACGATTTTTTTTATTTTTGGCTCAAAAGAAAGCTTGGTTTTTTCCTTTAAGAGCTTTTTGCTCGCTTAGTGAGATGCGAGTCGGATACCTATAAAAAACGTTTTGTAACTCAAGACAAAGGTTTTAAATTTTTACCATATGCTTTACTTTGAATTTTTTCCTATTAGTGTGTAAGCGTTTCAAAAACCTTAAAAATTAAGCATACGCTGAGAGACTAGACAAATTAGCCTTTCCGACGATATGTAACATACCTAACTATAATTCCCTACTCTCAATACAGTAATACCCAAAATACGCATAGTCGCGCACAGCCACGGAGTAATCTAAATGTCATTTCCCGCCATCCGATCGATCTTGAAGTTGGTCCGTCTACTTGCTTTGAAACTTAGATTATCCTTGACTTAGTCACGCACCGTCGCGTATGGTCACGCACAGTCACGGAGAGTTTTAAAACGGATTTCCCCCCATTCCAATCAATCTGAAACTTGGTCGATAAATATGCTGTAAAGAAAGATTAATTTCTGTCGTGGAGCAACCCCATTCCCCTTATCCAGTAGATCTGAAAACTGGCCCATAGTCTTGTTGTGACTGCAGTTAAATTTTGGGGTAGTCACGCACGGTCATGTTTAGTCACGCAATGTATCGGAGTAATCAAAATGTCATTTTCCCTCATTCGATCGATCTGAAACTTGATCCCATTCCTCTCATCCAATCAATCTGCAATTTGGTCCATAGACTTGTTGTGACTATAGATTAATTTTGGCGCAGTCACACAAAGTCAGACACAGTCACGGAGAGACTCAAAACTCATATGCATAAAAAATAATAATTAATAAAAATTTTGTACTTATGGGTTAGATTATTTATTGTTGAATAAACATAAAAACTTAACAAACAACCATTTCAGAATGAAATATTAGAAAAAAAAAACCACATGTAATACCATCATTAACTTCAAAATTATTATTTACTTCATAATCATCATTTGCTTCATAAAAATCATTTAACGCATTAAAATAATCTTCATAATCGTCATAGTCGCCTTATCATTTTCATTATGAGGAAGAATAAGAAACACCAATGCAAACGATGGGATATTACACATGTTTTCAATTGTCTTTTTCCCGACTGCATTATACGGTCCCGAGATTCCGCAGTTAGTTGACCAATATATAATAGTAAAAGCGCTACAATTTCTACCCCATAAATACAGTATTTATGTAGAATCGGAGGCATATAACACCGTGGATAATTTTTTACAAATAGCCTGCAATATCCTTAGCGAAATTAGAAAATCTTTCAATATCAACCTCAATACCGCTAGAAATAACTATGAGTATTTTGTGCATATTTTTTATAAACCGTAAATCAATTTTTGTAATTTCCGCAGATAATTCAGCAATATAGAACTAGTAAGAAAATTATAGCCCGTCTATGCCGACTATGCGATACCTTAAACCATGCGTTTCGAGAATTGCTCGTAGATCTAACTAATAAAAATAATAAAAATAAGAATAAATTAAAAAATATTAGTCTTTTGCCTTCGGATATGAAAAAGTTCGTATCGGTTGCGATATTAATGTGGGGACTTGGTCGAAAAATGGACCCATTTTGACCATATTTCATAAAGTCACTTCTTTTTTCCAAAAACATATACAAACCAGATTTAAGAAACATCTGTGCAATATTTTTGTTTTTTATAGGTTTAAATGAGGAGCAGCAAGCAGCTTTTTATGGTGGCTATGACTGGGAATTATTTAATAGGGTTTCTTTTGGGACTACTGATTAATGGATGTAAAAACAGAGACTGCCAATTTAAGTCGATCGCATAGGGGTCATTTGTATTGTCATTTGAACCGATTTTTACCTCTATCGTCAGCATTCGTTTTAACGTCCATATAAGCTTTACAGGATTTTATTAATTGTTGTGTCAGCATCAGCGTCCAACAGCCATGTCTAACAATATTAGGAAAATTTCAGAGTGACAATATTCTTAAAACTATTTTCATTTATAAAAAAAAAAGTATTTGTCGTCATCAGTCGGCTCGATCAGTGCTGTTCAATGTTGTTGGTGGCAACCTTCTACCTTGCAGTATGTCTGGGTGTTGGTACTCGTGCCACATGGAAGTTGAATGTCGACCATGGAACGTGGTATTATTGTGAAATAAGCTGCATTGTTCTATTTTCAGAAGACACAACGTCAACTTGTGAACTTATCTATACTAATATAAAAAAGAGGTAATGTGTGTTTGTTTGTTTGTTTGTTTGTAGGAGGTAATCTTCGTAACTACCCATCTGATCTTCCTGAAATTTTCACAGAGTGTTACTGCTATAGGCTATAATTTTTTAAATATTTTTGGTGGGCATCGCACCTCCCACACAAAGTAAATTTTTAATATCATATACATTTATTGAGTACTATGATTGCAAATTTGTGTGAGGTCACCCATTGTTAATATAAGTAGCTACGCCGGAAATGGGCGGGATCGAATAAGTGGGCGTGGTACCTCCCATACAAGTAATAGTTCAATATTATGTATCTCGAGTAATGTGATAGAGAGTTAGACAAAAAATGCGCGTGATCGGAGCAGTGGGCGTGGCACCGCCCATACAGAGTAAATATATGATATCATATAACTGGTGTACTAAAAAAGAAAGTTTTGGCACTTTGCACGAGCCTATTAGATCTTAGTATGAGTAGTCGAACAAAAAATTGGCGGGTTCACACCAATGGGCGTGGCACTCCCCATGCAAAGTAACTATTTAATGTCATATATCTGGAGTAATGTAAAAGCGAGAGCTTTGTGGTTTTGCCTGAGCCCATAGGTTCTTTGTGTGATTAGTCGAACAAAAAATGGGCGTGATCGGAGCAGTGGGCGTAGCGCCGCCCATGCAAAGCATATATATACTATATAACTGGTGTACTATAAAAGGGAAAGACTCGCACCGCCCATGCAACGTAGCACCGCCCATGCAAAGTATAGATCTACTATATAACTGGTGTACTATAAAAGCGAAAGACTCGACATATTGCATGAGTCCATCAAATATTAATGTGAGTGGTCCAATAAATATTGGGCGGGATGGGATTAGTGGGCGTGGCACCTCCTATGTAAAAAATATGAAGCACTACGAAAGCGACAGTCTTTTGACAAGTTCTTTAGTTATCAATGTGATTTGTCGTGGAAAATATATCGCCAAAATCAAAAATCGCCAAACGCAAAAATCGCGAAAAATAAAAATCGCCCAAAAACAAAAATCTTTAAAATCAAAAATGGGCAAAAGCGAAAATCGATAAAAAGAAAAATTGCCAAATAGTATTCTAAGTTCAAGGCAAATAGTTAAGTGTTGCCAGATGTACCTTGCTCCAGGGTAGGAACGCCGAAAAATCTGATAATTATTGTATCGAATGAAAAAACAAAAAACATTGTATATCAGCATCAGCAAGCATTGAAAAAAAATCTATACTAAAAATCTATACTAGCAAAATAAAGAGGTAATGTGTGTTTGTGTGGTTGTAGGAGGTAATCTCTGTAACTACTCATCTGATCTTCCTGATATTTTCACAGAGTCTTACTGCGGATAAGGGAGTGCTACAGCCTTAAATTTTTTAAATATTTTTAGTGGGCGTGGCACCTCCTATACAAAATAAATTTTTAATATCATATCGTGGCACCCCCACACAAACTTAATAATAAATGTGATATATCTGAATTACTGTATTAGTGAGAGACTTGGGACTTGGGTGTAGCGAAGCACACCGGGTTACATCTAGTTTTTAATATTTTTGTGTTGTTTATTTGTCTGCAGAATAGCTTTTTTAAACATAATTTTTTGTTAACGTATATATCAAAATGAATTAAAATATATTTATATTTGCGAGCTGTAGTTTTATATCAAGGTTTACGTGGACACTCAGATGGACAGACAGACAGATAGACAGACGCACGTTTAGTATAGAGTATACTAACTGCATGTAGTATTACCATCATACTCATATGTCCGCATATATATGACCAAAATTCCTTATGTTGGATACGAATGAATAATAAGATTAAATAGAGATAGAAGCGTTAAAAATAGTGTACGTGTCTAACATAGTTTTTTAGCTTTTTGTAGATAAAGACTACATATTTGTGGGATAATTTCGTGCTTTGTTTAATACAATAGTACCAATGAAAACGAAGGAAGTAAGTTACCGCCAGAAACTTTGGCTTACAGCTGAAATTAAGCACCTTATAGCAGATCGTGACTATGCTTACTATCGCTGAAAGAGCAAGAAAAACCATAGGAAACGTGTAGTCAAAATACTATGCCAAAAATACATATTATCAGATCCAGATGATATAAATAAAAAATGTTCTAATATAGATGCTGTATATAAATAAAATAGAATGCTGCTGGCACTGCTACCAATAATTTTAAGTATACTCAATAAAACAAGGCAAAAATTCTCCAAATACCTAAAACACCCAAGGAGTATCGGCCTATAGCCTTATTGCCATGTCTCTCTAAAGAGTTTGATTTACAGATATCTAATTACATCGATCTTGATTAATCATTTCAAAAATGAAATTGACGAAGGCTCTATTGCAATATTGGTGTTGTTGGATCATTCATAGTCCGTATTGGCCATACCATATTGATTCAAAAATTTGAAAAAATTATGAATGTTCAACATCTACCAAATCAAATGAATCATATCTAAGGGATCGAATGCAGGGTGTTGAAATAAAACCATTAACAACCTCAACCTTTCTTGCCGTTATTTCGGGTGTTCAACAGGGCTCAATTCTCGTGTCTCTCCTCTTTTCCATCTATATGCAAATGATCTTCCTGAACAATTGCTCCACTGCAACATTAGAATATATGCCGATGACGTCCAATTGTACATAAGCGATAAACAAGGAAACATGGGAAAATCTACTGCAAAACTAAATGATGACTTGAAATGTGTTTCTATTTGGCCGGATGCGTTGTGTAAGTTTAAATCCAAAAAAAGTTCAAATGTACATTAAATACATTAAATACATTAAATACATACAATGCATTAAATACATTAAATGCAGAGAAAACTACTGAAAGTCCTAGCGTTTGTATTAACAACCAACAAGTAATAAAGCAATAAATTTTGGTATTATTTTTCATAACACTCTCACCTGGTCAGATCAAGTAATAGCAGCCTATGGCAAAACATACGCGATGTTCGAAACTTTTTTGCCTATGTAATATTACACACGAATAGAGATAAGGTTACTGCTTGCTAACCTACGGATATGAGATTTTTGCAAGTTGTGATGACACTAGCAAATCAAAATTGAACGTTACTTATAACAACATTGCAAGATACGTTTATGATTAATTATAAAACTAAAACCAACTACTTTAAGAGAATATTTGGCGCCTTGTTCGAAGACATGCTATAATAAAGGAACAATAATATTTTTCAAATATTTAAATCGTTTGAAATTTAGTCAATTAGTCTGCGTACATTAATATCTGAATGTCAATTTTTTTATAACTGCAATACGTCATTATAATTTTGTTCATCTAACAATTAAAGAAACCAGCAACGCATCATAATTAAAAATTTTTTTTTTTTTGAATTTTATTAGTAGAGTATTATGCCCTATCGTGCCTCGCTTCGACTTACCGAGACTTATTGACATGTTTTATATCATAATCAGTTTTTCCTACGAAGTTTGTATTGCGCAATTAAAATATTTTATTAAATTTATTTTATATTATGTTACTTGTTTTTTTGGCCAAGTTCATAAAATTATTTATTTTTATTTTAGTTAAGCTAATTAGGCCTAACGTTTCCAATGTAAATAAAACAACCGCTTATTCCATTTTTCCTGACGTTTCGTCAATTTTATGTTGACTTTGTCAAAGGTCGTAGTAATATGGATTTGTCTTTACATTAAAATAAAAATATTTGTTACATATAAACAAAAAACATTCAATTTAAAATAACATTTAATTACACACAACATTTAAAACACAACTTAAAAGTAATATCACAGGGTATCAACTCCTAATTAGCTTAAATAAAATAAAAATAAATAATTTTATTTTATATTTTTTTATTTCTATATACAATATTTTTTTCCGTTCAGTGTGAAAGTGTTCTACGTTCCTATTCTGGTGCAAGGTACACTTAACTATTGGCCTTGAAAATAGGATATCTTTTGGCAATTTTTTATTTTTGCGATTTTTGATTTTAGCTATTTGTGACTTTGTCCATTTTTGATTTTGAACAATTTTGTTTTTAGCGATTTTTATTTTTGGCGATTTTAAGTTTTGGCGATTTCTGATTTTGGCGATTTTTGATTTGGCGCTTTTTATTTTTGGCGATTTTTGAATTTGGCGATTCCGCCCATATTTTCCACGACTTCTAACAATGATAATTATTATAATTCATATTTTTGTGAATAGGAGGTGCCACGCCTACTAATCCTATTCCGCACAATTTTTTCGGACTACCCACATTAATATCTGATGGAGTCGTGCAAAGTTCCGAGGCTTCCTCTTTTATATTACTCCAGTTATATGATATTATATAGTTACTTTGTATGGGCGGTGCTACGCCCACTGCTCCGATCACACCCATTTTTTGTTGGAATAATCAACAAATTCAAAAAAAATTTATATTGCTATTTGCCTCGGTGAAATTAACACCCTTTGTAGACATTTAGGGCATGTGTTATTCTATTATCCTTCGAGACTCTAGACCAGGGGTTCCTAACCAGTGAGGTGTATCTCCCGAGGGGAGGTGTAGAGATGTATTCCGGGAGGTGTGAGTATAACATATTATTAGGCAGATATAATAAGTATATTACGAAAAAAATAAATATAATCATTTAGAGCATTCTAATTTTTTATTTTGAAATATAGTGGAATTAAGAAATTTTAAGCATGTCAAGGAATTTATTAAAATTTAGTTATTGTTAATTTAAATTCTGATAAGTTTCTTAAAAGTGTAAAATGTGTTTATATTTTATTCAAATAAATTCGATGTTAAATTGTATTTTTTATACCTATTTAGTAGTCTTTGAAAATTAGGAATATATTTTTCACTTTGTTGAAATAAAGTTGTTTTTAATTTTGATTTGCTTAAACCTTCAAATGTAATCGTTTTTAGATTTGATTTTTCTTAAACCTAGTAAGCTTGGAAAATATTCATAGTATGTGTAGTTTAGTTTTTTTTTGCCGCTTAGGTGGTTATATCATAAAAGTTTATTTATAGTTGAAGTGAAAATGTAAAAAAAAATATAGTGAAGCATATGTTAAATTTGGGTTTACGTGTTCGATACAAGTAGATCGAGATACATCTAAAAACCTCAATGCTTTTGGTGCTCAAAAATTTTGTGTAACGATAATATGAGACCTTCAAAACTACAAGAACATTTCACAATGGCATATCCAAATAGTTTAGATTAGATTGAGTTGCTTAAACAACCGAAATCGCGGTTTCAAGATTTAGGAACTCTTCCCAAGTTAGGTTTTATACCTAATCAAAAGCCACTTTCTGATGCAAGTTATTAGGTGGCATATCTTATTGCAAAAAATAAAAAATCTCATACCATTGCTGAAACACTAATCAAGATTTGTGCCGTTGAGATGGTGGAAGTTGTTCTTGGAAAGCAAAATACCACTTTCAGACGACATAATAAGAGTAGGAAATGTTATGGGATATTTCGTACAAGCTCGTCGAAGAAATAAAAGAAAAACACCTACTAACTTCGGCCCACAATTGGCTGGAAGTTCTGATAGAGCTCAATGGAGCCAAGCGGTGAACCTTTGTTAGATATGCCACCGAAACAGGCATTAAAGAAAAACTTTTTTCTTCTGTCGTCCGCTTTTAGCTATCACAAAATCTTCAGATGTATACTAGTTAATTGGTGGGTGTTTTTTTTTGTAGAAAATAGTATCGATTGGAAACAAAGTTGGGAATTAAATGCGTAGGACGTTTCGCTACTCGTGTTATGGAAATTAAAAAGGAGATAATAATAGTTCTTCGAGAGATAGAAAATAAGCTGTACCTAGAATTTGAAGCAAATAATTTCCCGGCCTCATTGGCTTCTCTAGCACATATATTTTCTCATCTCAATGATTTGAACATTTACCAAACAAAATCTTGATGAAACAAAGCGCTCTCAGCCTTGATAACGCTTGCAACAACATACCTCTGTCAATGTGAATTTTCAACTTTGGCATTTCCCACCTTGCTGACGGGAAACAACAACAGTCATCCAATTAATGCAGTATTAAGTATTTTATTACCATCTTTTATTAAAATAAAAAGCAGTCAATAAAAACAATTGTAAATAATTTCAACGTAAATCACAAAAAAATGGCCAACAAAATTTTAAAATATTTGACAGTTGTAAACAATTACAACGTAAGTCATAAAAACGGGTCAATAAAATTTTAATAAATTTGGTTGAAACAATTGTCGTCGTTTTTATCGGGGTGTATCAGATCGCGAATTGATGTTTCAATTTTTGGCAGTACACGAGCCAGAACACGAATTTAAAATATAATGAACTCGAACCTGTTTATTGTACATGTTCTATTTTTTTCAGTGCACGTACCAGAACACGAACTTCAAATAAAGCAACATTCGAATCTGTGTGGTTTATGTGTGATCTAAACAAAAAAAAAGTGATTGAAAAATGTTCGTGTAAATAAAGAAATATTAAAACGAACACAAGTCATGATTGTGTTTGGCACCGAAGAAAATTTAAAAACAAACATAATTGATATGAAAATAAAAATATGTGTGTGTTGGTCTAAGTTATGTTTGTTTACGAGTTTTTTATTCAGTGTGTGTTTTTTTCTGAACTCTGCTAAATATCAAAATACGTATGATTAATTATAATTAATCATATAATTATATTTTTATATCCTATACCACTATGTGGTTTGGGTATAATGACTTTGTGCTGCTGTTTGTAACTACCAAAAATATTTGACGTAGACCCATCTTTTATTATACCGATCGTCTCAGGATCACTTTTTGAGTCGATTTAGCGATGTCCAATTTTCCGTCCGTCTGTGTGTCCATGTAAACCTTGTAATCAAACTAAGTAATCATATAGAACTCAGTCAAATTGGGTTTGTATGTGTTTATTATATCCGTTAATCTGTAGTCTAAAAATAATACCTTAATTCAATTCTTAATTATAGGCCCCATATAGAGCTGCTTCCCGTTCTTCACTTAAATCTATCAAAAAACAAAAATATTGCACAAAATATGGTCAGGATCGGTCCTCATTTCGACCTAGTCCCCATATAAATATAGCATCCGATATAAACTTTTTCATGTCTGCAGCCAAAAAAATTAATAACAATGCCACTCAAATTTGGTTAATGTTTATTTTCTATATCGAATTAATTTTACCGAAGAGGTAGGGACTCCAACCATGGTATAGGATATCGTATAGTCAGTCTAGACCGACTATAATTTCTTACTTGTTTTTTACTAAATCACATTTGTGGTTAGGGTATTACGAGTAAGAATATTTTTAAGTCACTTTAGCAAGATCGGTCTGTCCATCCATGTATACATACCAATCTTTTCAGACTAGAAAATTATGCACACAAATAAAATTACTTTGCATACGATAATGCTCAGGAATGAACATTTTTGAGTTTAAAGCTATTCCGATATAAATTTGGCTCCCATACATGGATCTCTGTGCCTAATGTCACGTAATGTATACTTTCCTGTTGTATGTAAATAATTTATGCAATATTAGACAGATATTAAATAAAACAATACAACTTGTTTTAATTAGCCCATTAATTTGTGGTATCTTGTTGCAAGCAGCTGCAAATTACGTATAATATTCGTTTTAATTATCAGATTAAACAAATATAATAATTGAATACATAAAAACAATTTAAAACACAGTATTTGTAAATGAGTGAATTCATTTCATATGCATTAAAATTAACTAATTATGTGTATTGTACATAAAAGCGAAATTTTTTATTTGTTTGCGGTTTACATTAAGCTACACCTGGTAAATGAAAAGTGGCTAGATATTTTTGGTGCAACAGTTGGGCATGCGACCTCCCATTCAAAGTGTGAAGTTAATATAAGATATCTAGAGTATTAGTCATCAATTAAGATAAGCTAAGAACCAAAACTTATTATTATAAGGCATCTCCCACACGAAGAAAATATTTATCATAATATATATGGGGAAAGTACAATAGTTGCAGTTTTTAAACTTTGCGTGCATTAATTGAATGCAAATCATAATGGTCATGCCACTTCCTATTTAGACTAAAATATGGTGACTACTGTGAAAGCAAAAGTCCTGAAACCTTCTGTACGTCAATAAGTTATTGATGTCAGTAGTCGAACCAAAATTGGGCATGGCCGAACAGATGGGCATAGCGTTTCCTATACAATGCAGATATTTATCGTTATATATATGAGTACTATGATGCCGGGGGATTTAAATCATTATGTGTCTCAATTAGTTATTAATATGAGCAGGCAAAATAAACAAGAAGTGCTACTATAGTGTAAGTAACAAATTATTAATTAATTAATTCTTTATTTAATAACAAAATTTACAAATTTCTTACATATTAGGAGAACTTATTGCACAGATTTGGCTTTGCCTTATATCTAAAGTATTATTATAAATTTTAAAGAAAAGTGAAAGGTATAAATAAAAGATTTAAAGCCGAAGGAAAACTATTAACAAAAAACTTCAATATAGAAAGATATAGACTTATAATTAATAAAATTAATAAAGGTTAGATATTAGTGGATTTTCAGATAAGCTACAACTTGATATAAAACAAGTGATGGTTTTTGCAATCGCTTCAGAGACAATACTAGTATTACTGATAGCATGTAATCTGGAAGTAGAGAAGTGCCATGGTAACTTGAGAACCATTTTTAAAATTTTGTTTTGCGCTATTTGTAGGCGCAACAAGTTATTACGATAAGAAATATTTAAATTAATGAGAATAGTTATTAGAAATATAGGGGGTGTTAATGTTGGAAGGTTTTGAAACAATAATAATAATATGGTTTTTAAATATTTTCCGGTATTAGGCATCATTTGAGGAGTAGTCAATTTGGTCATCGCTTAGCTTCTTGTTTTTTTTTTGGGATTAGTGGATGCATTCCGTGGATTTCCGATCTTCTTAAGCTGTTCTTGTATTCATTTGGAAGTTGTTATAGGGAGAATCACTATCTCTTTTTTTGTTGTTGCATCTTTGGAAGTCGTTGGAGGTGTTCGAAGATTCGATTCAGAATCAGATATGGTATCACATTTAAATGTTCTTTTATTAGCTGGTTCTTTGTTTGTGGGGGTAGTAGATGTAGTAGCTGTCAACGTTTTTTGTGAATATACAGAATTGATGTTATTGTTGATGACTTGTATGGTGATATTCTTGTTAGCAGTAGAGGATTATAGTGATCCGTCATGTTGGTGGCGTTCATTGTAGATTTTAAGTGCATATTTATTGTCAATTTTGTGGATTGTTTTTACGGCTTGTAGTTCTTTATGTTTGATAAAAGTTGGACATTTTTTGTTTTTAGAGGTGTGATTGGTATTTTCAATTTTGTGTTTTATACAGTTTACACAGTTGATTTAATTTTTGCACTCATCGTTTCCTATATCAGGGTTTAAGTGGTATTCATTTGCGCAGTAGTAACAAATTTTTTTGGTTTTACAAAATTTGGCAATTTGACCAAATTGTTGGCAATTGTATCATTTTGTTGGGAGAGGAATGTATGGCCGAACATTAATTCTTTGGTATCCAATTTTGATGTCGCTGGGTAGTGAAGAGGATGCAAATGTAAAAATTATAAGGCCGGTTTCAATTAGTGTTTGTTTACTTTTTTGTAAAGGGTCGCCAAATAACTTTTTTTTTTTTTGAAAATGCTATAAAAAAAAACTACTGAACATTATCTCAAGTTTCTTTTTTTATTTGAAAGTACAATCTTCCCGGTTAATAATGGAGAATAATTTCATTCAAATGGCTGCCTCGGCTGGCCATGCAGTAGCCTACATGATCGGTCCAATTTTTAGGCACATTATCGATTGTGTGCAGCTGTATTTTACCAATGGCTTCACGAATATTGTCCTTTAAAGCGTCAATTGTCTCTGGCTTGTTGGCGTAATACTTATCTTTGAGGGAACCCCACAAATAATAGTCCAACGTTGTCAAATCGCAGCTCCGGGGTGGCCAAACGACATCAGCTCTGCGGCTGATAATGCGATCTTCAAAAACAGGGCGCAAAACATCGAGTGTAGCTTCGGCTGTGTAGCACGTCCTGTTGAAACCAAATGTTGCCAATATCCTCCTCTTCAATTTTTGTGAACAAAAATTCGTTCAACATGGCCTGATAACGATCGCCATTGACTGTAACGGCCACTCCTATAGGGTTTTCGAAGAAAAATGGCCCAATTATGCCTCTGGACCAAAATCCGCACCAAACGGTGACTCGTTTTGGGTGTATCCGCTTTTCGATGTATGCGTGCGGGTTTTCTATGCCCCAAATGCGACAATTTTGCTTGTTTACATACCCGCCAAGATCAAAATGAGCTTCATCTGAAAAGATGTTTTTTTTTTTGGCAATATCGGCATCTTCTGTAAGTCGATCGCAGGCTCACTTAGCGAAGCGAAAACGCATTGGATGGTCAGTTGGCTTCAACTCCTGAACCAATTGGACTTTGTATGGCGTCATACCAAGGTCTTTATACAAAATTCGTCTCAATGATGCCTCCGAAATGTTCAATTCTTGAGAACGACGGTGAATTGATGTTGATGGCTTTTCACGCACACTTTCTGCCACAGCAGCAATATTCTCGGGTGTGCGCACTGTTTTTGGCTTTTCACGCTATGGTTTATTGATGAGGATGCCAGTTTCTTTCACTTTTTTTCACAAGATAACGAACATACGGAGCTGACGGTGCTTCTCTTCTTCCAAAATCCGTATGCAATTTTCGCACACATTCTGCAACATTACCATGATTTTCAAACTAATGTCGCAATATTTCCCAGCGTTGTTCAAGCATATACACAACCATATTCGTTCAGCGGAAGGACAAAACTAATTATATGTCAAATCAGACATGAGCTAAGAGTTACCATTCCCGAAAAAAGCACTAGTTGAAAAAAAAAAAAACGTTAGATGGCGGACCCTTTATATTTTTTAAGTTTCGCTTACGTTCTGGGTTAATAGTTCATTTGTTATTTCATTTTCAGCAATACCTCGTAGCTCATTGCAGTAGACTACACCTTTGGTTTGGTTTAGTGTTTTATATTCTGTAACTCCTACTGTAATCCTATCAGAGAGAGCAACTAATGTTGCTAGTTTGTTTGCATGAACATAGTTTTCTGTTTTTATTAACAAGCTTCCACTTAGTAGTTTCCTTCATTCCTCTACTTCGCTGTTAAATGTGTTGTCGATTGCTTTCTTCAATAAAAAGGGAGATACGTTTGTTAGAGTGTCGGTGCTATTTGTTCTTCCCATTATTAAATAAATGGAACCTGGTTGTGAGAAATTGAATGTTTTTGTTTTATCCCATTTAAGAGAAGGCGATGAATTACACACATGATCTGGTGGCTTATTCATTGTTGTTTTAATTTATTTCACACTCTTTGTAAAGCAAAACAGGTTTTATTTTGTTAATGTGAATATTAAAATTAAACGATTATATTTGTTTGTTTTTTATTTTTTTTTATTTGACTTTTATTTTGTTGAATTTGACTGAAATCAATTCAGTTGCTTTAATAATTGAGTATAAAAGTACATATATGATTAGCACTGGGTATACTTTGATCGATTTAAATTTATCTGAAAAAGATTTTTATTAGCAAGTCGTCTGCTTTGAGTGAAGCTTTAAGTCGAACTGTATCATACTGATAATTTTGAGTCATTATGATAAAAATTTCATTACAAGATTTGTGATGATCTCGAACTGTTCAGCTTTAGATTTACAGTTTTTTAGGTAAATAATTTGTTCTAGGTTAAGATTTTTTATTTCTCCTTCTTTATTATCGCTAGCGTTTACAAAGAAAATATCTAAAACCTGAACCATTAAGATAACACGTAAGTGGTCTAAATTGTATCTAAGTTCAAATTTAATTAATTGTGTAATAATGACCGATAGCATATACTAAATTAAAATAAAAAATATTTCAATAATGATGCAAATTTTTAAATAATGAGCGGTAGATAATTCTTAGAAAATATTTTAAATTTAAAAGCAAATTAGAACATTAAATATATGTTATGTCGAACATACATGTGTCATTGTTCATTTTAATTCAAGGGTTTTAAATGGCTTGAAAATTGATCATGTTAGATCTTTCTTTGAAAACTCATGTCTGGATGTAATCTGTGTAACGGATACTTGATTATCTGAGAGTTTGTTTCAGGATAGTAGAAAAATGGGGTTGAGTCGTTAAATACTACAAATATTACCCAAAGTCTAGGGTCATTAGTAAATTCGATTATATGAATATAGAATTTATCAGTAATGAGATATATGATACTTCAACCAGATTTTTTTTTTTTTAACGTTTATTTAATCAAAGAAAAATATATATTAGTAACTATAAATAAACAAACAGTTTAAAGATATATATATATATATATATATATACACAGTCCCTCTATGCAAGCTCTCAAATATAATGTATTATAATATTTAAATAACTTATTTTTAGTAATAATTATAATTTGATATACAGAGAAAAATGTAATTATTTATGTCAGATCATTTATAAGAAAAAATTGGAAAAAAAGCTCACTTTTATATATTAGGAGAATAAAATGAGTGGTTTAAGGGTAAAATAAAAAAAAAAAAGATAAATTATTTCGTAAGCCACCAATATTTTTTAGTATTAAGGTCTGATTTTGATATATAAACACTAGAGTTGAATCTTGAATTTTCGTTTGAAAGTAGTTTGCATGTTATGGCTTTAATATATGGTCTTCTATAAATGTGGTAAATTATTGGTATGCCTATTTCATTCCGGATATATCCATTCTGATCTAGGAAAAGAAAGGCTTCCGGTGGAATGTAACCCGATTGTATGGCTTTAGATATATATTCATAATTTGAATAATATGGGCCCATAATTAGATTATTTTCGAAATATTCTGTGCTTTTTAGAATATGATTTCTTATAAGGTGTATTATAAAGTTATCAATCCTGCTTACTTTTGCTTCATTGTACAAAACTTTGTTTGATATAAACTTTTTATAGTCGCTATTTGGAGATCTGTAAAGGGATGTACAGTTCCTTAGGCATTTTCTTTCAAATACCCTCAGTTTTTCCATATACGAAGGGGATATGCTGTACCAAAGAAAAATGCTTTTTGTGCTTTCCCAATTTGTAGATTTATGTGCTCATTAAAATATAGGAATTTGTCTAAATGAATACCTAGATATTTCACCATTTGTTTATTTGGAATAGTTATATTGTTAAGAGATTTCAAACCAAATAATTTCCAATTACGTTTTATGTTGTTGTTACATTTTCCGACCGGGGGACGGAAAAGAATTGTTTCGCACTTATTCAGATTGATTTTCACCTGCCAGTCTATTGTGTATTTTTCTATAATATAAAAGTACTTTTGTAATTTTTCGTTAATTTTATCAATTTTATCATCAGAGTGATAAATAACGATATCATCAGCAAAGCCAATAATGTTCTCAATTTTGTTTAATAGGCCATGTATGTATTTTAGTATCGTGAGTATATAATCCAAGTCAAACTTATAGCCTTAAACCATTTTTTGAAGACCTGAACCATTACCTGATTGAATATGATCTCTACGTATTTTAATATAAATATGCTTGCCAGAGAACGTTTAAGTGAAAAGTTAGATGACTTCATGAGTTTTGCTGGCCTTACAGTAATGAATGATCAGGCGCCAACAAGCTTTTCCCCTAATTGTAACCGAGCTTATTTGACTTGATTTGGCTTTCCGACTCTGAATTGCTACCTCTGTTTGACCAGTTATAATTTATTTCAGATCATAACCTTCTCTTTTGTACTACTAATGGAACACTAAACTGAAGTGAATAGTCTCGACTTTTTACATTTAGAGTTTATATCTCTGTTTATTTCCCTGTCCATACAAACTTAAATCACTGCTGGTTTCAATCCACAGTTTATAAAAAAATTCATGTGAAAAATTGCTCGTGTCCTTGGTAAAGTGATACTGTTAGGCGATCTATACGTGAACAATCCCGTTGTTATAATACTTGGAAATGCCATACATCGTCTTCTAATAGAGTTGCATATAATAGGGCTAGAAATCAGACCAAGCAATGACGAATTAGTTTGCTCGAAGATATGACACATCCTTTCCATCGAGTCAGTTATGGAAGAACACCAAGAAATTAAGCATCCATTCCTGGGGTTCTTTGCATTCCTTCTTCAATTTGCATTCTTTCGGTTCTTTCGAAAATATTTGTGTCTCTTATGTCAAAGCAAATTACCAAATGCCTTAATACTAATGAACTTCTCTCTCCCGCTCCATCCATATAACGTTATTTCCGTAGCTATACTACACCAGTTTTGAATGTTATTTATAACATTAGACCTGAATGTGATTCTGGAAATTCGACATTTATGTGCTTGTTAGACTTTTCGAAGGCTTCTGTTAGCATAAATTATGCGATAATTTATCGCAACCTACCACAACTCTTTCGTTTTATCGATTCCGCCGTTATTTTTTTGTGAAATTACTTGTCGAGACGAACTCAGAAGGTTAAATGGGCGATAGGGGATCTTGTATGAAGATGGTTATATCTGTACTTCTACAAGGATCTCTTCTTGAACCTCTTTTATTCAGTATTTTTTGTTAAATGATGTTTTTAATGTTTGCAAATATGTCCCAGTTAGGGCATATGCTGATGGTTTACAGCTTTACGTTTCGAATGGAACTGATTCTATAAACGTAACATGCCGCAAAGTTAGCAAAGTCTTAGAGGCAATTAAGTAGTGGGCAGATGTGAATAATCTATTGCTTAATCCAAATAAATCATCATAAATCTGTTTGAGCAAGTAGATATAAACGTAATTCTGATTTACTGCCAGGAATTTTCATGGGAAGTATTGCACTTAAGTATATGGAACAGGTAAAATACTTTTTATATTAACTCCACCCTGCCATGTGGTGGTTGGCTTGCAAGAAGTATGACATTTGTATTCCATGATACACTCACTTAAACTCCAGAAGATTTTTTTCGTTAACGCTATTATACTCTGGAACACCTTACCTTTAACTTTTAAACTAACTGGATTGAGAAATAACTTTAAGCAATCACTTCTCGAACACATTGCTAGAAACAAACAGATACTAACGAATTGTATAATAAAATAGCATAATATACGAAAATGTTAAAAAATACTAAAAAAATAAACAATAAATCAAGATC
Source organism: Cordilura impudica (assembly GCA_963682025.1). Lineage (NCBI taxonomy): Eukaryota > Metazoa > Arthropoda > Insecta > Diptera > Scathophagidae > Cordilura > Cordilura impudica. The sequence goes on from OY821518.1 coordinate 105,140,783, forward strand.
TAATAATCCGTGGATAAGTGACGTATTAATCCAATATTGTGATGTCAGGGATAAACTTTACAAAAAATGAAAAAATAATCGAAATAAATAATAAAAAATTTGAAAACGAATATAAAAAATTTAGAAACTCTTTGAATAAAAAAATAAATTATGCAAAAAACTAATACTATAGAGAAAAATTTATTGAATATAGAAATAATATGCGCGTTACATGGCAATTAGTAAACGAAATTATTGGTAAAAAATCAATTAATATCGATGGAGCAATCACACAAAATTTTAGAAAATTAAACTACAGCAAAATCTTGAAAAATTTTGCTAACAGCTTTATGCTATGTTCATACGGACAGCAATATTCGCGGTTCGCTCTCTTATTCCCGGTTGGCGAGCGAATCATGATTGAATCTACATGATTCGCCATACAAAATTTTGAGAGCGAATCTACTTGGTTCATTTTGAACCTAGTTGTGTACCTACAAACATTCAGTGTCATCTCCAAGTTTGATAACAAATTATCGCTAGTTTATCTAATTTAGCTAATCTAGTTTAGCTAATAAAAAATATAAACAAAGAAAACAAACAAGAAATTAATGTGTACAAAGAACATAAACGAAGAAAAAACAAGAAATTAATGTGTAAAAAACGATATAAACAAAAAAAAAAAAAAAAAAAAAATTAACGTGTAGAAAACAATACAAACAAAAAAAAACAAGAAATTAACGTGTACAAAAAATAAATAGAAACAAATAAAAGCCATATATTACATAAAGCATATAAATAATTTAAAAAATGTAAAAAAAAGAAATAGTGAAACATATTTTGAAGTGCAGAAGGATGTCTTCAAACAGAAAAACGCTAAATATTTAAACGAAAAATGTTAACGTAAATAAAAACAAAACAAAAAACAAAAAGCCGCGCCATATGTTTAAAAAAAAAATATATTTATATAAACGTCAAAATGAAAGAAGAACACTTGTCTGAACACCTAAGTTCACAATCATGATTCAGAGAGCGGGTCATGTGGTTCATTTTGCCGTCTGAACATGCTATTAGAGAAAATGTCAAAAATATTATACATTAATGCAACATGACAACTTTAAACAACAAAACAACATATATAACAAATTCAATGTGTGACGGTGATCTGTTTTGCTCTGCACTGTAGCAAAAGAATTTCTGTTACAAGCAGAATAAGAAAGAAAAAAAAATAATAACCTTGATCTTGAAACTATTTTCAAGTTCAAGTATATACATATAAACAACACCTTATATGGTAATAGGTTGATGGCATTTTTTTTTATTTCTAGCAAACTGATTTATGGCGTGTTGTTTTCTCTTCATTGTGTTGTATGAAATCATGAACACATTCATATGCAATCATGCTGGTCAAACCACGTATTTTTTTGTATTGATCTCACTTGCTCTCATAGTCATATATGAGTGGGAGTGTTATAAATACTAGAGAATATTATGAATGCATATGAATGTTCTCAATGAATTGGTGGTGATTTTGATTGTTTAATAAACCGGTTTTTATCTGCAGAGGAATGAATGAAGAAGTTTAGCTTGATTAACAAGACATTTAAAATTAAACAAGGAGTTGAATTTGGTTTATTGTGAAGAACGGTTGAGGAAAAACCCTCTTAAAAATTAAAAATGTAGTTTATGAAATTAAAATTAAATTAAATTTCAGAAAATTAAAGAAAAATTAAGTTTAAAAAATTAAAATTTAAGAAAATTAAAAATTTAGAAAATTAAAATTTATGAAGGAGTTGAAATGTGACCATGAAAGATAAAGGTTGAGGAAAAACCTCTAAAAAAATTTAAGTTTAAAATTAAGTTTAAAATAAAAATTTAGTTTAAGAATAAAGAAAGAAAGTTTAAAGGAATGTAATAATTAGTGAAAGTAAAACAATTAAACAAAATTTATAATTATTTTTAAAATACTACACTTAATTTATAAGACTCATTTAATAAAAAAAAAATACTATACATTAATAATCTGAAATAAATAAAACCACAAAATATTGGATACCTGTTTGATAAAACAAAATTAAGGAATAAAATTAAAGTTTACATCATAAACCAATCAAGCTTATACACACAACCACGGCGTCTGGCGGCAGCAGCTTCATCCTCAACACCTACAACCATATGGCGGTAATTAAAAGACACTAATTAAAATGTTTTCTAAAATCTAAATTAAATAAATTTTCTAAGATTTGTCTAACTATAAATTAAAATTAATTTTTTAAAGATTTTTCTAATTATGAATCAAAATTTTTTCTAATTATAAATTTAAACTTAATATCAAATATTTTTAGATATGAGGTTTGCTAATATTAAAATTGTTCTACTATTAAAAATTTTTTCTACTATTAACAATTTTTTATTAAAATTTAAAAATTTTCCTAAAAATTAAAAATTTTCCTAAAAAATTAAAAATTGTCCTAGAATTAAATAGTGTTAAAAGTCAACTTTTGTTTAAGCTAAAAATTTCATAAATTAAAATCATTTTCCTAAATATGGAAAAAATTAAGCTAAATTTAAAATTTCCCCTAAAATTAAAATTATGCTATACTTTAAAATTTTTCTAAATTTAACATTTTCCTAAAATTAAAATGTCCCTAAAATTAAATTTTGCTAGAAATAAAAATTTAAAATTTAACCTAAATATAAAATTATAGAAATTTAAGAGAATTTACAAAATGGTACCATATTTAAAACAAAAAATCTGTTTTGTTAAAGCTAAAATTAAACTAAATTTAATTAAAAAAAAAAAAAAAAAAAATACATTGAATTGAAAATCGCATTCAAACTTAGTTTTTTTTATAAAATTATATTAAACAAAATTTTCTAACATTAAAATTTTTCTAAAATTACCTAAAAAAAAAAAGTTTTCTAATTATAAAATTTAAACTAAAATTTTTCTAATGCTAAAATTAAAGCTAAAATTAAGCTAAAATTAAATAGTGCTAAAATTCAAAATGCTAAAATTACAATTTTTTAAAAACAAAACTTTAAAATTTTCCTAAAATTAAAATTTGGCTATAAATAAAATTTTGCTAAAATATATTTAAAAAAAAAAAAAAATTTAAAATAAATTTTGCTAAATATATAATTTTAAAAACCCTTAAAATGAAGGGTAAATAAAAAAAGTTTTAAACCAATGTAGAAAACCAAACCAAACCAAACTCTTATCATTGCAGTGGGTTACCTCCAATTGAGATGGAGTCGAGGTAACATGGTAGGGAGGGCAAAAAGGGGCAGAACACCTCGTCCCCAATCCCAAGGTAAGTATGGCCATCCATCCATTTAGCGTCCGTGTTTTGACAGTTTTTTTAAATCGCACGTGAAAATCTGTAGTGCGGTTTCCCTGGGCCTGAGCAAGACCCCACCCATCCGGCGAGCTAGGCCCCTACGCCAGCACGTGCGACCAGCAAAGGCTCAGGGAAACGGAAGCGGATCTTCCACCAACGCCGCACCATTACAAATGTATCTTACATCGACTAATGCGAAAGAGGTTTATAATATGTTAAAAAAGTTGAACATCAAAAAGGGGGCTGGAATTGACGGAATTCGATCGAAAGACATTAAACATAACGCAAGCTTTATAACACCGGTGATAACAGCTCTTGCCAATTCCTGGTTAGACGATGCAGTTATTCCTAAACTTCTTAAGACTTCAATAATACGTCCAATATAAAAAACTCGAACAAAAACAGATTGCAACAATTACAGGTCAATGGCGATCCTATCTGTTGTCCAAAAGGTAATTGAAGAAATAGCCGTACGAAGACTTACAAATTTTTTAGAGAAGTATAATATCATCAATCTAAATCAATATGGTTTTCAGAAAGGAAAGGATATAAATAAATTACTAGGCAATTTTTCAAATTACATAAATTCCTGCTTAAGCAATTATAGATTTCAGTAAAGCTTTCGACACCCACACGATAAGCTCAAAAATATCATAGAGGGGACTTGTATCCGAGGTAGCTGTTTAAACTGATTTAAAAACCATCTAAGCTTCAGATCATATAAAGTTAAAATAAATAATAAATTTAGTAATGAAATTCCATGGCGCACAGTGGACCATTTGACGAGAAGCGGTCAAAAATCTATAACTTCTGGTTATATTGGAATTTTGATATGCAGTTTTTTTGTTTGGTGAGACTTTAGCCTTTAAGTTTTGCTATAAGACGTAATTCTCGACCGAAAATAAAAGAAAGTTGTGGAGGGTTTAAAATACATTTTCATTTGTAGTTGAATTTTAGTACAAAAGTGAAGTGTTAAAAGGTAAAAAAGGGTTTTTTTTTATTATAATGTCTTATTTTTTCAGTTAATTTTACAACTAATACTTTTTAACAATTTTTTAAGTTAATTTTTTCAGAAAATGCCAAACTTCGGCCCCCGCAAACTTTTTAGTCCTAATGTGCACAATGGCCAAAAGTTGTTTTTTTTTTTTTGAAAGATCCCGAGTTAAAATATAATTTATTAAGCAGCGAGCGTAAAAGTTACCTTATATTGGTTCAAGATAGAGAAGTTTCAATGAAAAACTCGTGTTTTTGCTTTAGTTAAATTTTTTTTTATTGTCTTTTCAAATATTTCTATATCAATTTTTATGGTAAATTTATGAAATATAACAATTTTTATTGTAAAGTTACAAAATATGTAAATCAAGAAAATTTTTTAACTATATAAAAAAAGTGTAACTTATTGTTAGTGTAATGAAAAAGTACTTTAAATCAACCAATTTTAGTAAAAATTTCTTCTAAATAACCTTGATTTTCATCTTCTAGAAGTTGTTTAGCTTCTTCGTCTAATTCAATAGAGGTAGTTTTCCATTTTTGACGAATGTTGGACATATATGGATCTGAAGTGCACCACCAAATAGTGATAAGGTCTTCATTAGTACAACATCTGAACATTTTCCTTGTGTTGTGCTCGCGAAAGAATCTGTAGTCTTTGTTTCTTTTTTCTTGTGCTTCTTCAGATAGATCTCATATTGGTAGCATATTGTGTTGAATTATTTGTTCCCCATGGTACAAAATTTTATGAACTGTGGAAATTGTATAACTGTTTTATTGGCGTACTCTCCAAATTTTTTTGCATTTATCTTTCTGCTGCATGCTAGAACTTGTAGTACGATTTTGAATCGTCTTATTAATTCATGGTCTACACCTGTGATAGATTCTGTAGTTTCCGGATCGGAAAAAAATCTCCTTACAGTATTTCCATCATTTGTGTTTCCTTCCCCTTGTTTTGGTTGGTCGATTACGAGGCCTAGCTGTAGATATTTTTGTTGAATTTGTTTTTTTTGCTCTCTTTTTCTTCATTTTCTTTATTTTTTCTCACTGTTTCGCCTAACGGACCAAATTCCAAATCATAACCCAATTTAAGAAAATGCTCCATGAAAGGTATTCTAGCATGAAGAGGGGACATTCCAAATTCGTAGGCTTCCTTAAACTATCGTCTTCTGGTGGGGGTTGGCTTAATTGACTTGATGTCTTTTGGCATATAATGCAGCTTGACGTTGACTTTGTTCCAGTTAAAGCTTGTGCAACTTTTCCAGCAATCATTGTGAGATACATTTTAAAATGTACTTCATTGTCTTGATCATCAAATTTAAATATTACTGGTTGAAGCTCCTTAATTTGATCTTTTATTTTTTGAACTTCTTCAGTAATGACATCTTTAGTTTCCTTTTTGAATGCAAATTTTATTGGTCTGCAATACTTTGTTGAAGAAGGAATTTCATTTTTCCATATATTAATTTCTGTTGCTCTACTAGTTGACGGCTCTATGAAGCTATACCTTTTTGTTAAGCGCAATGGAACGAAAGATACCATAAATAAATTAGCATCTGATGAATTTTCGGCATTAAATTGCTTGTATTGTTTCTGACCAGAGGATCCATCACATCCCCATTTAGAAATTAAAGTAATTCTGCCATTTCCAATTTTTTTTAAATGATAAGTATCAAGCGTATTTAGCAATCGTTCTGCAGTATGTTCAGGGAGATCTTGCAATTTTATTTCTGCTGATGTTGAAGTGACACTAATAGCAGATTATGAAGGTAAGCATTCTTTTTTGGCAGAAACTAAATATCGATACTCTGGAAAAATCCCACAATTCTTTTCATTGGTTCGCTTCCGCAATTCCTTATATTGATTTTTGGTCAATTTCAAATCCAAAAATAGGGCGAACGCTTCTTCCGGCATAAATTTCTTATCTTCAATTGGTGTAGGAATGCTTTTGAAAATTCTCTTTGTGCGCCTTGGGCTCGCTTCTACTATTTTTTCAATTATTTCAATTTTATTTTTTTTATTTTGGGTTGGTTGAATTTGGTACAAAAATGAATCCTTAATAATTCTTTGGGAAATTTCTACATTGATATTCTCCAGCTTGTGCCTTCGAGATCTTTCACTACATCCGTCAATTGGTTTTGCTGGTCGACCCTTTTTTCAACTTTCGTTGGCAGTTGTAGATGCACTCTCAAAAATAAGTTTCTTTATTAACCAGTCTTGGTAACGTTTGTGCATCTTTGCCTTGCTTTGAGAGCGTTCAATGTACCGTCTTTTCAAATTCGATGCAAAATTAGTAATTTTTCCTTTGTGCATTTCAATGTCTTCTAGGTTACAATTCTTAAAGAAGTCGTTGCTCACTATGTGCAAAATTACATCGTCTACATCATTTCGTTGAAAATAAATATCTGCCGGATCTCTGTAACAGTACTTAGCCATTGGACAAATTGTAATGAATAATAATTGTGGAAACATTATTATAAAGGGTGATTTTTTAGCTATTTTCCTTTTGGCAACACTGGTTTAAACAGCTGACGCACGTTTCGTGTTTTGTTTCATTGTCAAACATCTTCAGTTTGGTCTATAATTTAACCATGAATCGTCTTACAAACGAACAACGCTTGCAAGTTATTGAATTTTATTATCAAAATGCGTGCTCTGTTAAGAAAGTTCATCGCGCGCTTCTTCCATTTTATGGTCAGTTTAATCGACCCACTGAAGCGGCTATTCGGGCTATTGTGACTAAATTTCGCACCAAATTTTCATTGTTGGACATTAAACCCCCAACACGCTTACGTAGAGGGCGAACTGAAGAAAATATCGCAGCTCTATCGGCCAGTGTTAACGATGACCATCAATTATCGATTTGTCGCCGTTCGTAGCAATTGGGACTCTTTTACTCAACAACGTGGAAAATTTTGCGGAAGGATTTAGGTGTGAAGCCTTTCAAAATTCAGCTGGTGCAGGAATTGAAGCCGAACGACCTACCGCAACGTAGAATTTTTGGTGAATGGGCTCTTGGAAAGTTGGCCGAAGATCCACTTTTTTACCGAAAAATTGTGTTCAGCGACGAAGCTCATTTTTGGCTCAATGGGTACGTAAAGAAGCAGAATTGTCGATTTTGGAGTGAATATCAGTCAGAAGTATTGGAAGAGCTACCAATGCATCCAGAAAAAGTCACAGTTTGGTGCGGTTTATGGGCTGGTGGCATCATTGGACCGTACTTCTTCAAATATGGTGCGAATCGTAACGTAACTGTGAATGGTGAGCGCTACCGAGAGATGATATCCAACTTTTTCTTTGCCCAAAATGCAAGAGCTTGACTTGCATGACATGTGGATTCAACAAGACGGTGCCACATGCCACACAGCACGCGCAACAATGGACTTATTGAGAGGCGAGTTCGGTGAACATTTTATTTCACGTTTGTGACCGGTCTATTGGCCGCCTAGATCGTGTGATTTAACGCCTTTAGACTATTTTTTGTGGGGTTATGTTAAAGCTCGTATGTATACAGACAATCCCACTTCAATTGACGCATTGGAAGACAACATTGAAGCATTTATTCGTGAGATACCGTCCGAAATGTTGCAAAGAGCATGCCAAAATTGGACTAAGCGGATGGACCATTGAAGCGCAGTCATGGTCAACATTTCCATGAAATAATCTTCAAACATTAAATTATATGGACCGTACTATCGATTCAAATAAAGGTTTCATGCATTTTTCTGAACTTATGTGTTTTTTTTTTGGAAAACTTTCCTATAGCTCTTAAAAAATCACCCTTTAAAAACTCTTTCTTGCAATTATGTAAAATAAAATTTTTTATCTTTTATTACCACTTTTAGAAGCATAAAAAACCCACACCCTAACCCCTTTTAAAAGGTGAAGCGTACCTGCTCATTTCTTAAAGGGCTATGTCGCAATAGTTTTTTTTTACCATTTACCTGTTATTTAAATTGTTTCCCATTTCGTCAGGTATTTAAACTATATAACTCTAATTCAGACTATTAATGTTTTTGAAAGATACCTATGTAAATGTACCTGTAACAATTAAGCGCATTATATATCAACCCTTTTTTATAAGTATATAACAACTCCTGACAATTCTACCGACACGCAAAAAAATACACCGCGGTGCACCGGTACGACCAACTTTTGTATTCATAACACACAGACGGACATCGTTTAATCGACTCAGAAAGTGTTTTTGAGTCGATCCGTATAATAAAAGATGGATAAAGTTCCAATATTTTTGGCAGTTACAAACATTACCTCAAACTTAATATATCCTAACCACATAGTGGACAACTTTTGTATTCATAAATTTTGAAGAAAATATCAAACCTTGGGTCAGAAAAATTGTTCTGGTGCACACGGGCGGAAACTGGCGGGTGTATAATGGAGTATAGGAGTATAGGGGAGGGTTCGGACTATAGAAAAGTGCAAGATTTTTTCTGACTGCTTTTTACTGGCAGGAGTTATGCTCTATTAAGTAGGAGATTTTCGGAAAATTTGGACCTTTTTTAAAAAAAAATTTTGTAAATTTCGGAATGACTCAGTGATTTTACATTTTTAACATTCTTAACATTATTAGTATGGCCGCAATAATAGTATAGCCACAAAATTATACAAAATTTATTTCACTTCAAAATTTTTTAAATCAAAAAGTTACAGTCATTCAAAAATAAAAATTTACAAAGAAATTTTTAATTTTAATTTACAAAGAAATTTTTAATTTTAGCAAAATACTGAGAAAGCCAATTTTCGAAGACCCTGTTCGCTATGATACAGTTGAGATAGAGTTGCAAATGAGTAACATAAATTTAAAACCGGTAACAAAAAAAAAAATGATTTTTGACCGCCTTCTCAAAATATGGTCCACTGTGTGGCGTACCCCAGAGCGCAAAGCTTGGCCCAATATTATACGTAATTTATGCGAACGATATGATCAGTATGCTCAACAAAAGCAAAACGTTCGCTTATGCAGATGATATTGCAATAATTATTGCGAAAGAAAACCTTAATAATACAACTGAAATCATGCAAAGTCAGTTTAATATTTTATCAAAATGGGGCCATGATAATGGACTTGTCATAAACTCAAACAAAACAAAATTAATGCACATAAAAGCTCCACACATCATATGCACAAACATTATGCTGAAATTTCATGACCAAAATTGTCTGCATAACAGTTTCGACAGCAACATAAATTGTAATGATAATATAACAAATAAATATAAAAGAAAAAACTTATTAACGATAATTTTTTAAAATCGCAATGAGAGAAAAAATAACTTAGGATGAATTTCTAGGTTAATCTCCTGCAGACAAACCAAATGGCTTCGCGGGTTAGAAATAAGATGCCTTGTACAATATCATAAAAGTGAATAAAAGTGTAATAATAATAAAAATGCTTATTTCTAACTTTAAACTTCTAAGTTGGTGCCTTATTTACTTATATTTCATTCCTAACCTAGGTAATCAACTCCCAATTTGTATTTGTATTTCCTAAACTGTTTCTTTTAACTCATACTCTCTGTCTGTCTGTCGTGGGGCAACCCCATTCTCCCTTATCTAATTGATCTAAAACTTGACCCATAGTCTTGTTGTGAATATAGATTAATTTTGGGATAGTCACGCTCAGTCACGCATAGTCACGCACAGTCACGTAGTGATTTAAGACCCATTTTCCCTTATTCGATCTATCTGAAACTTGGTCGATAGACTTGCTGTGAAAAAAGATTAACTTTGACTTAGTCATTCACAGTCACGCATAGTCGGCACAGTCACGGAGAGATTTAAATCCCGTTTCCCCCCATCAAACCAATCTGAAAGTTGGTCCGTGAACTTGCTGTGACCACAGATTAATTTTAAAATAGTCACACAAAGTCACGCACAGTCACGGAGAGATTCATAACTCATAAGCATAAGGAAAGAACGAGTTTTGATAAAAACTTTGTTTTTATGGATTAGATTAATTTTATTAAATTTGTATTATTAATTTTATATTGTTAAAGAAGACAGTGATCACATTAGTAACACGTACAATTAAAATGTAAAATTTAGATTAAGTGTGTAATAATACTATTAAGACGCCTGATGAGAACACCAACCATAGTGTCGAAACGTCGCAGACAGAAAACAAAATTACAGCATATTTGTTTTAATTATTCCTGCTTAGGACGACCATAGGAAGCTTAATATCACAACAAGTAATTACAATCACTGGTCATTAGGAACATATCAAAAAATTTGTATTAATGTTTTAAATTTTTGAAGTCTTTTAACATGTACTCATTACGACTTTCGTTATATTCCTATTGTTCTAATAATGCAATTAAATAATTAAATAAAACGCGAATATACTTTGAAATTTCAATTCGACCATAAGTAGCAATCCAAAATAATTCCAAATCAATACCAATACAAAAAAACATAATTTATATTTCTTCTTTAGATATTATTAAAGTACAGTTTTTTCACTACAGATTCCTTAGTATTTGCTGCTGCTGGCAGCTGTTTATTTAAAAAGTGTTGTTAGTGCTTCTCTATACTGCTACTGTTATATATTTTGTAGTTATTTTAAATAATCTACTTTACATTGGTTATCAGTATGATGCAGATGTAAATTCAATATAAAATTATGGTTTCTACAGAAATAAAATACTCCTACGCACTCAAGATAATGAACAGTTGAAGCGAAATTAATTAGATGGTTTTCATTGAGATAAATAATGTAATGTAACATAAAATATATTTGTTGAGGAGAAAATACATAAACGCAGTAGGCGGTCGAGACCGACTATAGTTTTCCTACTTGTTATAATTTATTTTATTTTTTATAGTTTGTAAAGAATATTTTTTATAAATTGCGAGTATATGTTGGTTGAATGGCATTGAAATTATATAATTTTAAAGAATTAATATAAAAAAAGAAAAACAATCCATATTAGTACAAAAAATTGTTTCAAAATCTGGAACATTTAATGATGATATCATTAAATATAATACTCTGAAAAAACACTGGCTAGGAATCAATATTAAATTATTTAATATTTAGCATTCAAGTCATTAAATTACTTTTTCATCCAATATTCCATCATATTGTGAACGCATGTTCTGCGAGTGCATATCCTTTGAAATATCAATTTGATCGTAAGCAGCAATTCAAAATAATTCCAATAAAACTCCATTTTTTTTTTACAGAATATATTTTAATTTTACAAGTCTTTTGTTATTTTTCTTTCAAACGTTATTAAAATTTATTTTTAGCTATTTTTAACGACATTATCAATACACATTCTTTAGTGTTTGTTTATGCTGGAAGCTATTTATTTAATAAGAATCGTAGGTGGGTTTTCGATATAGCTACCAACTGTTTTATATTATGTAATTATTTTTGATAGTCTACTTTATTAATGCAATCAGTATGAGGTAAATGTAAATTCAATAGAAAATTATGGTTTCTAGGTGAATAAAATTTTGATATTCACTCAAGATAATGAACAGGTGAAGCGAAATTCATCAAATGGTTTTTATTGAGATAGATAATGAAAATTACTTACAAACTTACTATATTGGAATTACGGTGAATATACACAAACACAGTTTTAAAAAAAAGTTTTTAGATTATTGTTGGAGTTAGAATATGATAAAATTTTGTTGAATAAATCATAGTTGCTGAGTTTTGTGCTTGACTTAAATAAGAAATTCCAAAATTAATTTTCTTTTTGACTATAGCTTCCTTATAATAATACTGTGGAACAAATTCAGGTTAGCAAAATTTAGGTCGATTCCGAGAGTGTGGGGTGAAAATAGTGGCTAAATTAGAAGACCCGTATCGCGGCGTTTGTTTATGTTAGTTCGAATTTTTTTTTTAATCGACCTTCGAACTTTGCACTCAAATGCCGATTTTCAGCATATTGTTTATATGGATTTTTGACTATAACTCGTCGACTAGTTGATATTTTTAATCTGTAAAAGCCAAATTATTGCTAGAGACCTGTGCAACAATAAAATTTTTTTAGAAAATTGATTTAGAAAATTTTTGTGGTGCTTATGAAGCAAAATGTTGGAAAATTTATTTTTTTCATGCTTTTTGAAAATATTTTCCACAAAACTAAGTCTTTTTTGCTTTCTGTTTGATCTATAATATGCTTCTCAGTTTCTTCAATAAATTTCATTTGAAAAGAAAACAATCATAATACAAAACTTGCGTTTTCCAGCTTAATATAAATTTACTTCTCATTTTTTATGTACCAATTTTGTTCAGTGTTGGTTTTGAAGAATCATTGAAAAAGAAATTATAAAAATATGGAAAAAATATATTTTTGAAATGTTAGTTATAAAAAGTTTTAAGTAAAAAAATTAATAAATTAAATTAATGATTTCGCCAGTTGCCGTTTAGCAGGCGGCTGTGGATCAACATCACTGCTTCTCTAATATCTTGGTCATCATCATCATCATCATCATCATCAGAAAGGTCGATAATTTCATCCAACAGATATTCCGGAATTTCATCTTTGTCTTTCACTTCTTCGTCTTTTTCCTCGTCTTCCTCTTCTTCAGAGGTGTTTTTATGCCACCAAAAAGTTTCAGCGAGTATTGCATCTGGATATTTCTTTCCTCCGTACCTGAAACGAAAATAGTTGTCAATCGTTAACATGTTTAAATTGTGCACTCTGACAAAGATATTTGAGAAATCTAGGAATTCAAAATATGCACACTCTATAGTTACCTTATTTCAAGTGGAAGCGCAGTTTGGTGATAACGTTCGCCTTGCTCATCAGATTCAGTTGGCAACTGTTGAGCGAGTTGATCAAGATGCTGATGCAAGAGATGAATTTTGTAATATATTAACCCCAATTACATCGAAAGCTGCCAACATGTTTGCAACAGATTGCCTGTAGTTGCCTTTGCGTTCTTTACCCAAAAGTCCTTTACTGACTGATTTCAATGCGAGCCATGCGTTTAATTCTCGGTCTGTCAGAACTTGGTCAAAATCTTGACGACTCGTTAGTTTCCATGTGTCGGGACCATTAACAAGTCCTTTCTGAATTTTGGCGTTACTTAGTTTTGGGAAAATGTCTTTTAAGCGGTTGAATACTGCTGGTCTTTTTGCGATACATTTCAATGCGACTATTCCAGTTATGCTGTTTGTGCTGGTTTCTTCCTTTAATACCTTCTCCGTATCGTGAATCCCAATCGCACAAAAAACACTGATATTTTGGACGGCCAGATACTATTAAGCCCGTAATCAATGAAAGTATTTTGAGGTCGCAGCAAATGCGCCACTGGTGTTCGTTATATTTGACTACTTCCAGAATGTGTTTCAAATTATCGAAATTTTCACTAGTGTCAGTGCTACACGCAATCGGCACAGAAGGCATTTTATTTGTCTTGTGCAGAAACACAACTTTTAAGCTGATTAGTGAACTGTCGATGAATAAACGCCAATCATCTTTTTTTATAGGTTAACCCTATCTCTATTAACTTTTCAATATCGTTGCAACAAGCGAAATTTTTTGCATCATTCACATTGAAGAACTTTTCTAACTTTTTTTGGCGTTTTCGATATGCTCTTACTTTGGTACCTTTCGCCAGCGAATTATTTCCTTTCAAAAATTAAGCCAGTAGTTTTGATTTTTTCCGAGTCAAACGCAATTTTGCAACAATTCCATCCAATTGGTTTTGTGTGACTAGGATTGGGTCCTTTGATGTTTCAAAGGATGTACCTTCACCAGGGTCGTGTTCTGAGAAGAAATTCATGGATGTAGCAGCGGCGGTTGTAGTACTGATACCAGTTTGATGTTCAATACTTCGGTATGTTGGTACTGGAACGAATTCTGAGTGCGGTAATGGTAATTGGACACTTGACACTGCTACATAAGTTTTATTCTTTGCTTTCCTTCTATTCAAAGTTTTATGGTAGTTGATACATCCATAGAAATTTTCTAATAAATGCGGGCTGTTGTCTAACCACATCATTGGTATACCAAAAGGTATAGCCTTCTGCTTTTCACTTTTCCATTGCATAAGAGTTGAATAGCAATTAAAGCAAACTTTTTTAGGGCCATAGTTTACGTCTGTGATAAACTCTTGCGAGAAATATAGTTTATAGGCTTCCAAAAAAAATCACTCGCATTGCCACATTTTTCATCGCTTGCTATGAAACGTCCACAAATATTACAAAAATGGTCAATTTTATATTTTGGTTCCGACATTTTTAATACAATATATATTATACAATAATTTTTTTTTTTGTTTTTTTTTATGAAACCGATGCACTTAACTTAAATGACTCACAAAATGAAATAGGTTCCAAAAAAATTAATAACGAATTTTATCACGACCGATCGAAAATTAAAAGACATCAGCTTCGGCTGAGTTTCGAGTCTTAACTGAATCTTCATTTTTGAAATTAGTTCGCTTGTGGTGGTTGAAAACAAAAAATTATTTTACTAATTCCTAATTCTTGGAACTTCCATTTTTAATAAATTGTACCGAAATCGCTATTTATTTAATGGTTTTGGTATTTTTTACGCAAATTAACGATCAAGACCATTTTCTTTTCAAATGAAATTTATTGAAGAAACAGAGAAGCATATTATAGATCAATCAGAAAGCAAAAAAGGCTTAGTTTTGTGGAAAATATTTTCAAAAGGCATAAAAAAAATAATTTTTCCAACATTTTGCTTTATAAACACTACAGCAATTTTCTAAATCAATTTTTGCACGCACAGGTCTCTAGCAATAATTTGGCTTTTACAGATTGAAAAAATGTCAATTAGTCGACGAGTTATAGCCAAAAAACCATAAAAACAATATGCTGAACATTGGCATTTGACTGCAAAGTTCGAAGGTCGATTAAAAAAAAAAAATTTGAACTAAAATAAACAAACGCCGCGATACGGGTCTTATAATTTAGCCTCTGTTTTCACCCCTCACTCTCAGAATCGATCTAACTTTTGCTAACCTGAATTTGTAATGTAACAGTGTAATTACACTGTGGAACATTTTTGGGATTATTGTCTGGGGGGTGAGAAATTCCAAGTCAGGGTGATGGTACTAGGTCAGTGTAGTAAAACCCTCAAAGGGTTTGGCGTTCGTATGTGTCAGTTTTTTTTTATGAACTTTTAAATTTTTTCCTTATCTTGATGTTTTTTTTGCTTAGTTGTAACATTTTGGCAAAAACGTAGTTTAACATAACCACTTGTCCGATTTTGATGAAACAAACTCAAACAAATTTAGAATTACAATTTCTTTATTCCGTTCATATAATGTTTTTCTTTATAATCAACAGTTTTGCCGGTAAAAATAAATTTGTGGAGAAAAAAAAATATTTTGTTGCCTAAAAATTAAATTTTTTTTTTTTAAATTCATAAAAAATCCAAAACGGAAAAAAGGATCAAGTGTTATTAATTTCATGTAAAGTCACATAACCTATAAACAAAATGCGACATAGGTCATAGAAATCGATTAACGCGTTCTGCTTTTATTTACAATTAAGTGAAGGTATCCCATTTTGACAAGAATATTGATATTTGTTTTTATTCCAAAAAGTGTCATTTATCGCCTTTTTTATAAATTTTATTTTTATTAATTTTAATAAATATTGCCTAGACTTTTTCGATGGTGGTTGTTCGGGACTAGTGGCATCGCATTCATCGCTATCATCAGTTTCTGAACCACACATAATGTCAATGTGTGACTCCACTGTTGGCCCTTCTGCATCTCCTGAAAATTCTTTATCATCAAGATCATCCTTGTCTTGCCACACAAGCTTACTACACCAGCAAATTTCCGCAATTATTGCACTCGGCGACTTTTTGCCTCTATGTCTGTAAGTTTTTGTTTTATTAAAATGAGTTTGAAAAAATAAAAAATCAGTATTACCTCATTTCAAATGGCATAGCAACTTGATGATAGCGTTCACCTTGTTCATCAGATTCGGTAGCCAATTGTTTGCTGAAGTAGTCCAGATGATGATGTAAATAATGGATTTTTAAGGACATGTGGACACCAATTTCCGAGAATGCTCTTAACATCCTTGCGACAGAAACATCGTAGTTGTTAGAACGATGCTTTCCCAACAAGCCTTCTATTACTTCTTTGATTGCCTGCCATGCATTCAATTCAGCGTCAATCAGAAGATTGTTGAATGCGTCACTTTTAATCAGCTTTCGTATATCTGGACCATTTAGTACGCCTGATTGGAAAAAATTAATTTGTTAAGATGGAAAATCATGGGAAATGAATGTGATATTATAACTTACCTTCTTTAATTTTACTTTCGCTGAGTCTCGGGTAAATTAGTTTCAAACACAAGAAAACTTCATCTCCTTTGGCGACAGTTTTGATAAAATTCTTAACAATTCCAAGTTTGATATGCAGTGGAGGCAGCAATATCTTCTCCTTCGGCACTAGAGGCTCACGAATAATATTGGCCGTTTGTAGCCTGCTGTGTTCTCTGAGTTTCCATCCGTGGCATGCATATTGGTCACCGGAAAATCGTGTGTCCCAATCGCACAAAAAGCACATATATTTTATATAGCCGCTTTGAAGACCGCAAAGCATTGCTACAACTTTTAAATCGCATCATATGCGCCACATATGTTTGGCGTAGTTAGTCACTTTTAAAATATTTTCCAGTGCATCATATGTTTCTTTCGTTTCTGTACTATAGGCGATTGGAACTGAAGGTTTTTTATTGGTCTTATGCAGTAAAACCGCCTTCAAGCTGAGTGTTGAACTGTCAATAAATAATCTGCAGTCATCTGCTTCATATTTTATTTCCATTACGTCCATCAATTTTCCTACACCCGGGCAATATGCAGAAGTTTTTTCATCATTCACAAGGAATAAACTTTGGAGTGCTGCCTGACGACTTCGATAAGCTGTGACTTTCACACCGGGTGCCAACAAATTGTTTGATTTCAAAATGGAAGCCAGCTCTTCCGATTTATGCTGTGTTAATTCCAACTTGGCAACAATTGAATCAAGCTTATTTTGCTTTATTAAAATTGGCTCATTGGATACTGATGGCTCATATGTCGGAGCAGTCGTAGAAGAGAAAATATCTGGGCTAGAAGCTTTTGCCACATGAATGTGGTCCGAATGAGGCAATGGTGTTGCGGCACTTGCAACACCAACGTAATTATACGATTTTCTTATCCTTTTTGCGGCTCCTTTATTCGCACATGCATAGCAATTCAATGGATTGTGACCTTCGCCAGGATTAGTCCAAGTCATTGGGATACCGAATGGCATACTTTCACGTCTTCTATTTTTCCAATCCATTAGACGGCTGTAGCAGCTTTTACACACTATATTTGGTACCTAATTTTCGTTCACTATAACATTTTGGTTGAAGTACATCTCGTATGCTTGAACAAAATCAGTACTGAAATTTCCCCTTTTTTTATGTGTTGAGACATATTGACCACAGCAGTAGCAAAAGCTATTTATATCTGGCTTGCACAGTTCCATATTCTGTTCACTTTTGTTCACTTTTAAAAAACTGGAGAAAATTCACTTTTACTGTTCGCGTTCGTCGGCACTTGTTGAATGACAAAAATCACAGAACCAGTGTGAGAAAGAGAAGAAGTATAATGACAATGCATGTTTTATGTGAGCATTACAGAACCAGTGTTGCCACATCAATATTTCTCTTTTAGTACAGTAGAAAAATATGAGAGAGTTCGGCTTGTGAGTGTCAATGTTTTCTCCAAATAATGTTGTGCATATCTGGAGCAAATTTTTGAAATTCATACATTTACCTAATTGTGAATAAATGAGAAACGCGTGCATCGGTTTTCATGATCTATGCCTTTTTTTGCTTATGAGTTATGTGACTTTACGCGAAAGTAATTAGTTTTGGCACTTTTTTCCATTTTGGATTTTTTATGAATTTAAAAAAAAAAAATATTTAAATTTTTAGGCAAAAAATTCTTTTTTCCCTTCATACATTCATTTTTAACTTCGAAAGTGTTACACATATAGGAAAACGGTATAGAAACAGATTAGAGAAATTGTAATTCTTAATTTTTCTAAATTTGTTTCATCAAAATCGTACAAGTGGTTCTCGAGTTATGTTAAACTACGTTTTTGCCAAAATGTTACAACTAAGCGAAAAAACATCAAGATAAGGAAAAAATTTAAAAGGTCATAAAAAAAACTGACACATACGAACGCCAAACCCTTTGAGGGTTTTACTATACTGACCTAGTACCATCACCCTGACTTGGAATTTCTCACCCCCCCAGATTGGCTGTTGTACTGTGTTATTAAAAACCCTAATTATTTTCAGAATATGCAAAAAATATCTATTTTAGCTATCAAAGTTGTCATATGCAATTGCAAAAATTAAATTTAAAAAAAAAAAAAAAATGTGCAAATTTTTCCAAACAAGATTTTGATTTTTAAAAATTTTGTTTTTTTGGTTATCACAGACATGATTTTTTCATGCCGTTAAAAAATTTCCAGCCCATAGGTTGGGCAATTATCTCTCATAAGCTTTTTACTTCATTTGATTATCTCAATTGGTTCAAAAGTTATGATATTTGCAACGAAAAAACTCAAATAGCGCCACTGTGCAACGGTGCGTATGATTAATATTTACTTACTTGTATCAGAAACACATACAAGATGTACAAAGTAGTAATGTACAATATTTACAATAAAATCAAATATTTTTTTTTCGGTAACTTCTGTCAACATTTAACAATAAAAAATAAATAAACTGAAAATTACATACAAACAATAAAAACCGTGATCTCCATAGTAAGTCTAGCATAAAGTTGGCAATTTTTGTTATTTTTCCCCCCCCATCGAAAATGGCAAATATAACCAAGGTCAATGGATTGTTTTGTACCAAAACAAAAACAAAAAACTGTATATATAAAAAAAGGCTATCAAATTGTACGTGAATTGAGTACATTTAGCATACAAATGTCTACAATTGTTATGCAGCACATCACAAAGGTTCTTGGTAACTAGTGGATGAGCACACATAGAAAATAGAAAACAAAAATAATGAAGGTTATAAAAATATTTGACAAATCCAACACGATTGACATTGATTTATGACTCTAATGTCACAAATTTCTTAAATTTAATGATTTTTTTTTTTGTTTGAATAAAAGAAAAATACATATTTCTAGGAAAAAGAAACACAGTTTTAAATTGATGGATGATACGTTACTTAGTTGGTAAAAACATACATTATCTTTATAAAAAAAGATTGGGTTTTTTAAATAAATAAAATTGATTTATTGACTGAAATAAAGTTTAATTAAAATTTTTTTTTGCAGTTTTTTTGTTGATGTCATTTTATACTTTACACTACTTTGTGGTCGGGGTATATTAAGTTTGTGTTGATGTTTGTAACTACCAAACATTCTTGACCAAAAACCCATTTTTATTATACCGATTGACTCAGAATCGCCTTTTGAGTAGATTTAGCAATATCCGTCCGTCTGTTTGAGTCAACAGAAATTTGGCTAAATTTTTTTTTGTGTGATCTTGATCGCCTCAAAGCTTGGAGTTGGAAAGAATTTGAATTTAAAATCTATTTTAAGATATTGAAATTTTTTTGGTTTCACTTAAATTTGGTATGAATTTGACGTAAGGGCATACAAGTGACCTCACAAAATATGGTCATATCCCCGTATAATAATCACATCCCATATGAAATTAAACATATCGGCTGGTAAAAAATTTCTCAAAAAGTTGAGTTATAATTATTTTCTATGTCAATTCATTACATCACGTAATATATTTGGATCTCAGAGTATCGCGAAACTCGTGATGTATGGTACCGTATAGTCGGTTTTGCCCGATTGTATTTTTTTTCTTCTTTTTTTTTTAGTTTTCTACAATTTATTTTACGACTTATATTCAATTTGAATTGTATTATGTTGCTTTTAACAATGATTTTTTAATTAAGTTTTATAAAATATCATTAATATTAAACAATAGGCATGTACTTATTGGTTTATTAGGGTGAAGCAAATAATTCACAAACCATTAAGTTTCCCTTCAGAATTTTACGTAACCTTGAAGCAGCATTTGCGTAGAGGGTTGTGGAAATGTATATAATTAATTAAACCATTCGATAGCGCTCTTATGGAAAACTAATTTGAAAAAGTAAGCAAATTGTAGTCGATCTCAGCCGTCTATACAATATCTTATACTACATATACGTTTAGAGAATGTAATGTACCGATGAAAATTTTAGCATTTGAAAAAAAAACCCCCAATTGCTTGAAAAGGTATAAAATATATACCGAAAATATCTGCTCTTAGAGAGTTGAGAACAATGATGGCAGCCTTTGAAAACCGCTAGCAGTTAGTCGTTGGGGTGGGTTGTTGTTTTCAAATCTCTCTTACCGAATATACATAAATACTTATTATAGACTCCTATCAGTTGATTTTTACCACTAAAAGATTTTATTTACCCCTTTTTAAATCAACCCAAACAGTAACATTCGTCTATAACCACTATTATCAATAATTGCCATCTCCAGAATGACGGGGGAGATAGGCGCTCATAACCCTCCCTGCCTATGATCTGTAGTCGCGCCAATTAGATACTAAGATCCCTTCTTCAAATACCTTTACCACATTAAAAGCACATCAAGTAAGAAACCACCGAAAGAAATTTATAGCTCCATTGTGATAGTTCAAGATTTATTCATTTAAATTCCATAAAATATACTTGTTTGGTTTTAAGATATCAGAGAAATAATTGTTTACAAAAACAAAGATTCATTTAAAATTCCTTTTTTTTATCTACTATGGAAAGGTAAACCCCACTAAATAAAGTTAAATTTTTAATAATTACTCATAGTCAGAATAAAGGGTTTTATAATCACCCTAACTAAGCAACTGAATACAAAAATATAGGGTATTTAATAGCAATAACCAGTAATTTAGCATAAACAGCAACCAAAAAAAATTGAGACTGATATGAAAAAAAAATAAAACCACAATTGTTTTCTATGGTACAAAAAATGATCATTACCTGTTATTGGTTTTACTTAATTATTGCTTCGCATACACGTTTAGTTCTAATTTATATATGCAAAACAAAAAACAATTATAAAAATTATATATTTTTATGTTTGGACTCACCGACTTAACCCTCTGCTACCGCTAATCGATGAGGCCTCGTCAAACTGCTGGTGCACTGAGCTTCCAAAAAAAAGGTGGTAAGGTAATTGTAAATTGTTTTGCATTTACAATGTTGCTAAAGGGGGCTTCCATATATACCAAAAAAAAAAAAATGATTGACTGTTATTCTAGAAAGTTAAAGCTAGATATATTTTATGTAAATAAGTAGAAAGGGCTCGTAGAAAAACTAACGGGCGTGTGATAAAAACCGAAAATCTGTCCTAATTTTGGTAAGCCTTTTCTGATTTTGGGTGTTGTAATTATTCTTATTTAAAATTTTGTCACATGAACCCTTATATTTCCACTTGGCACTTTGAAAAACATTTTCTTTTTCTGAGTTTAAATTCCCTTGGTTAATTTCGATTTATAATGTTTGTTAAATGTGTCGCAACCTGACGCTGCCGTTGTTTGTAGGGCTACGTAGGAGCTGAGGATTCTGGTGAACCTCCAAATTACGGGTTTCCCAGGAGTCTTTGGCTTTCAATGGCTATGGTTTCAGCGCAATAAATCGGTCAGCGGTGGCTTCCATATGCGTCCACCACGCATTTGACGAAAATAATGGGAAGTTGATAAATTGTTTCTATTGAAGGACAAAATACCCCAGGAAACTTATACAGTTGGTGACTTTTCTGTTTCTTTTCTTATCGAGGATGGCTAATTGTGGCTTAACAATAAAATAATCACGGGCAAAGCAACGCAATGAGGGTACCAACCTCGGGTAGTGATTATTGGCGTCTTACAGCAGCTAACCTTATATGAAATTCTGCACCAGAATAGTTTAAATCGTTAGAACATACGAATTTACAATTTTGAAATGTCTGCTGACTTATTACATAAATCTTTCCTCGTTGAAACCACGTTGTAAAAAGAATTTCAATCTATTATCTTGTTAGTGACCAGCCGTAAGCAAACACGAGTACCGCTACCACTGTAGATATTTAATAATCGAATTGACTTACAGAGCAACGGTGCATTGCTATGCGCTTATACACGATATTTATGCAACTATGGCATATATCGCAGACGCAACAACATTATTGCCGGTAATAACTAATAGGATTAGCTACGCTCAATTTGTGGAGTTTCCACACAAACATAAATAAAATAGAACAAGGTACGAATGATACCGTCCTACAATTGTATTCAAGTGCGTAAATAATGGGATGATCAAATAGGTTTTAGCGAAGACGCCAATCACCAATAATGCTGTCCTACAATTGTATTCACGTACATAAATAATGGGATTAGCAGATAGGTTTTAGCGGAGACGCCAATCGCCAATAATATCGTATATTAAAGCCGGGTACTAGTAACTTCCATAAGCAAATGCAATGGTATTTAATAACAAGAAACTGTGGATACGAAAGGAGCTGTTTCAAAAATTAAAACTAGCATAAAAAAAATCAGCACTAATTGTTATCCCAAGAGAAATGTCTAACGCCAAATAAATGTTTAACCAAATTACATCTAACTTTACATAATGTTTTAACTATATTCAACATTACAAGAAAGAGCCTTGCGTCCAACTAATTGGATATGAAATATAAGCATACATTTTTCCGAAGCCAAAGCAGATGAATGCACAGGTGCATTTTCATTATTGCACAACATTTTTTTTATTTCCTTATTTCTTCACCTAATCTGTCCAATAACTTGGTATTTAGTACTTGGCAGTTATTGTTTCTCCTTTCCCCAAGAAATCAATAAATATTATATCACGTACATACCAAAAATCACTGGCCATTAACTTTCTAGTCTATTTTTGAATCTTTGGCCGCTTTGGACGGCTTTTGCATCCTTGTTATCACTACGCAGGCAGCTTATTGGAGTCTTGTCTCATCCATTATTATAAATCAACTAAGAATTCAATTGAATTTACTTCAAACATCTCCAAAGCCTCTTTTGAATCATGAACACGTTGCAGTTTTAATTCAGCTGTTAAAAATCGCAAGTAGAAAATTTTTCTGAAATGATCATCTAATATATATACAACTCGCTCTGTTGATATCCATATAATGCCAATCTCACTCACTTTAATTTTTCGATCATCCAAACAATCTCCCAGTAAAACTCTCCATTACATGTAATGAGCTTTAGAATAAGAAATCAGACCTATTCGGTAGTTACCTTTCCATTACGCAACCCATTATTTTAACATGGGGGTGTCATTGGAGGAAAGGCCTTACCGCCACCTTACTAGGCACTGATACAAATAACTAGTTACTTTATAGATAACAAGAAGGGTTTTGAGTAATTTGTTATGTCTAGGGAGTAAAGTCAATTTCTGTAAAAGTAACTCATGGGTATCGCAAAATATGTTGTAAATAATGTAATGTAAAATTTAAAATTTAACATTAGTTTTTACTAATACAAACAGTGGGCATTACCAGTAAGTATTTACATAAATCATTATCAGGAAGTCCTTACATTTAGCTTGCAATATTTTCCGATAACATGGTAGACAGCTAAGGTTATGCCAATACTGAAACCGAATAAACCCCCGACTTCAGGCAAAAGCTGCAGACCAATAAATTTACTCAATAGCCTGAGTAAAGTATTGGAAAAAGTTCTTGAAGCGAGAATGTGCAATGGAAATTCGACAATTCTAATTACTTTGGACATTGCAAAAGCATTTGACTCCGTGTGGTATAACTAATTTTTGTATAATATGATCCAATTCAATTTTCCACTTTATCTTGTAACGACCATCGAATCCGTTAAAAAATAGATTATATTGTGTACGTATAAGTGATAGATATTCTGATCTCTTTCAGGTGTTATAAATTATACAAAATATTTGTTATAGTTTTTGTGTGATTAATTACTATTTCTGTTTTTTTTCTTGAAAGTATTTTTGGTTATCATATCTCTTACACAATTATTAACTGTTTTTTCTTTCATATTATTTATTATTTTCTATAATTACATGAATAAATCATATTTGATTCAAATTGCAATGACGAATAATTCTATCAATTGCCTCATATGTGGTATAGCGCATTCCATTATGATAGGTACTCTACAAAGGTCCCAGATGGAGCCCCACAGTGCTCTGTTCTGGGACCAGTATTATATAAATTATTTTGTTCCGACATACCTGATCTGAATAAATGTGAGTGTGTAGTAGAGTGTTCCTTGAAAAAATTAAAACGCGATTTTGGGTTTAGGCGGGATCCAGTTTATTACCTTTCCATACAAAAATAATAAATGTGAAGTTTGGGGGCAATCTGATAAAGAAAAGTCGCGCCGGAAATCGATTGAATATTTCAAGTGTGTTTATATGAGGAAAATATGACTTTTTTGAGATTTTACGAATATTTCGTTCTATAGCTTAATTTGTCCGACTAGTTGTTGTAGGATCAGCATTAAATTATTAAATTATCTATTCAGAAAGCTATAAAAATTCAAAATCGAAAATAATTCGCCAAGAAATAGCAAATGCCCTAGACCACTTTTGTGCCAAAAAAAGAACTTGGTCATGAAATTTGATTGAATTTTTTTCAACTTTGAGAAATTGATTAAAGCCATAAGTTTTTTTTATCTCTATACTTATAATTAATCAGATATGAGGTATTGTTTTATTACCACGTTGTTAACCTATTGCGCATTGCGACGGAAAATGGGAAATTTATTTTTATAAAATTTTGAAAACTCCTTTTTCAAGTTTTGAAAAATTTTCTTAAGCAAAATTAAAAAAAAAAATTGATCTGGCGCTTTAACGTTTTGTTAGTCACATGTTACTAGATTAACTGTGTCAATTTTTAAGTAAATCTCTGCCCTAGAACTTTTTTGACATGGATTTTATTTTTGCGGATTTCGAGAAAAATGGGATTTTTGTAAAATATGCTGTAAATATACTCTTTCTAAATACTTTGTATCAAAGATTCAGCACTTGTCTTCTTTTTAATATTATATTTCATTTTAATAGCCTAGAGTTTCGGAAAAAATAATATGACCCCATTAACCCTTTTGGAATTGTGGTCACATTTGACCCCAAGCTAATAACACTAGTCAACAGTCAAAATGTACTCGGGATGCGATAATTTTTTCTGTGTAGATAACCTTGACATGAGCTCGAAAAACGCAATAAAAAATTTTTTTTTCGTTTGGTTTTTTTTTTTTTTTTTTTTTAAATTTTAAAAATTTTTTTTTTGGTTAATTTGTTTCGTCCGGCATAACTCGGGAACCACTAGCCCGATTTAATTGAATTAAATTGTAAAAAATTTAAAATTACAATTCCCTTAATCTGTTTATATATTGTTTTCCTATACAAGCAACAGTTTCCAAGTTAAAAATGAATATATAAAGGAAAAAACTTATTTTTGCCTAAAAATTTAAATTTTTTTTTTTTTAAAAATCCATAAAAAATCCCAAATGAAAAAAAATTTCAAATCTTATTACTTTTACGTAAAGATACATAACCTATGAGCAAAATAAGAGAAAGATCATGAAAATCGATGCACGCGTTTCGCTTTTATTCGCAATTGAGTAAAGGTATGAATTTAAAAAATTTGCTCGACATATGCACAACTTTGTCTATGGTAAGGTTTTTTCTTTTTTATTACAAAAAAAATTAAAATTTGTTGGGTGACAAAAATATATGACTTTAAATTAAAAAACAATTCGATATATGTACAAGAAATTATCCTAAGGATATCAACATTAATTAATTATAAAAAAGTTTTAAAAAAAAATATCTAAACACAAAAATAAAAACCTTCAAATTAAAAATAATTATGTGCTTTTGTCTTTCTTTTATATTGTTGTGGGTCTGTTTCTCTTATTAGGAACCAGATATAGTCCCCCATCATAGCTTCGTTCCAAAATCCTTGGTATCGGTGCTCAATTTCTTTCATTTGCTGATGAAAACGCTCACCATGCTCGTCACTCACATCGCCCAGGTTGTCCGGAAAGAAGTCCAAGTGCGAGTGTAGAAAATGTATCTTAAGCGACATATTTGCTCCAATTTTCATGATCTTTCTCTTATTTTGCTCATAGGTTATGTATCTTTACGTAAAAGTAATAAGATTTGAAATTTTTTTTCATTTGGGATTTTTTATGGATTTTTAAAAAAAAAAAAATTTTAATTTTTAGGCAAAAATAAGTTTTTTCCTTTATATATTCATTTTTAACTTGGAAACTGTTGCTTGTATAGGAAAACAATATATAAACAGATTAAGGGAATTGTAATTTTAAATTTTTTACAATTTAATTCAATTAAATCGGGCTAGTGGTTCCCGAGTTATGCTGGACGAAACAAATTAACCAAAAAAAAAATTTTAAAATTTAAAAAAAAAAAAAAAAAAAAAAACCAAACGAAAAAAAAATTTTTTATTGCGTTTTTCGAGCTCATGTCAAGGTTATCTACACAGAAAAAATTATCGCATCCGGAGTACATGAAATTTTTTTCATTTTGTTGAGTAGTGTATTTCAAGAAAAAAGAATATTACCAATTTAAATTAGCGATTTGAGTTAGCCTCGGCAGTTTATGATATATTATACATTATATTTTTTGACTCTCGGTAAAAAAATATATATATGTGTATATTATACATATGTATTTTTTATGGACATAAGTTTTGTAACTATTATTATATATTGTTTCTAGGTTGTAATATTGGACGGTGTTTACATAACCGAATATGCAAATTTGAGTTCATCTCAAATGGGGCAATAAGCAGCTTTATTTTGAATTGTTCTTACCAGTTGTCAGAGTACTAACAATCCGTAAATTTAGATATTGTGAATGTTTTTAATCAAATTAATTTAGTTGTAAATCGACTAAACATCTAAACAATCGACAACGAATTTGAAAAGTTGTATCAAGAGGTTTGTACAATGGCTAAATCCCAAAGGAATAATACAGAGCAATATTATTTATTCCAGATTTAGATTAAATAATTTATAGTCTAAAAGATAGATTTACCCGTAAGGAAAATGTTATAAAATCTCTATACAACGTAGTTCCCATCAAAGTTATAAACTGCTCATGCAATGGTTTCTAAGATCTCATATTTTTTTTTACAAAAATGATTTGAACGAGCCACATCAAGCTATTAATATCATTATATTGGAAGGAAGAAATAATTGATATAATTATAGAAATATTTTTAGCTTCAAATATTAAATTATATTTTTAAATTCTTCTCATATGTAATATTTTTTAAATTTATCTCATAAATAAACAACCTGTTTCTAAAAAACACTAAATTTACTTTCAACAATAAAAGGTAGAGATTTCGCGAACAATGTATTCGCATTCTACCGAAAAATGAATATTTGGTATTGGGTTTAAACCGAAAGTCGCATAATTTTATTACTCATATGGACATACATAAATCAACGCTGCTTATTATCTTACTCCAATAATATGTAATGGAGACAGTAGCTCCGCTTTGGTGGTTGAAAATAATTTTTAAAAATATCTTCAGAAAAACTATAATATTCGTAACTTCTCTAATAATAAGTTTTTTATTTTATTCGTAAGGAAGAGTTCAACAATAAATTCTTGAATAATTTAACTATGACATAATATACAAATCCTTTTTTTATGTTAATATATGACAAGAAAAATAATAAACAAAAAAAATTGGTGCCCCCGAATCATATTCCTGCATACGTCGCTGTTTGTACGTATGTATGTATGTATATTTCTATTAAAAAGTCAATGTACTTAAACATATAACTAACTTAAAAATTATCATGTAAAATAATATTTATATTCATTTCAAAATACACGCAAAGTATGTCTGTATATATATGTTTGTATGTTTGCAAACGAAATACGCCCGTCAACAAAAATTCTATACAATGATGTATGTGAATGTACATACATACATATATTCTTAAATTACTGTATATACTTTTTTTCATAAAAAAAGAATTTTTTTCTGCAAATCATGCATAATTTTGTTACACATAAAAAAATTAACTTTACATCAAAATAAAAAAACCATCATTAAGAGAACATAATTTTATAAAACTGTAAAAAAACATAATATCATAAAACCATCGAAAACCATAAAAAAATATAGTACTGTCCTCTCTACCATCGAAACAAAATACGTTTACCACTTTCGTCGGTAAGTTCATCGTTCATCGTCTTTTGCAAAACTCAAGCATATTGTTTGATTACGCTGACTAATAAAGGGCGTTTATTTTCTTTTTCTGCTTTGTGAAGCACAGTTCGTATTGTAGATGCGTTTACTCTTTTACCCAAGTCATTTTCAGCTATAAAAGTAAGTTCTGGTGCACTTAAAGGTGTATTAGCATACACTTCTATTCTACAGCTTTTAAGAATGTAATGTGTACAATTGAATGGCTCCTGCAACCATCTTCGAGATTTCACGTACACTTTTTCCCTCTTTGGCATGTTTAGTTTGTCCTCTTTGTCTAGACATCTTGTTCTTATTTGCTTTTTGCCTGTACAATGAGCAGAAAATGGCAATTTGGGGTTTCCTTAGATATTTCTAATTTAATCAGGAAAGTTGCCTGCAAATCAAAGTTGCCGGCTATCAATAGTTTTTCTTAGCTACTTGTTGGCATACTAAATGAATTCCTGATTTCTTTTTTCTTTCCGAATGAGCTAAATATGCATATCTAGAAAGTCGTTTGTTTATTAGGTGAGATTTATAGAGGAGCAAAAATATTTTAGCATAGAGTCCTGGTTTGGCTTGAAGTGACTGTACTTGTGAATGTGTTAAGTACCTTTAAAACTATGTTGGCTGCAAGAAAACTTGCTAAAGCCTTATTGATATGTGCATCACTCCACCAGTAAGGAGTCACCCACGAACCAATCCATTGATAAATCAGTTCCTGCACCAATCCATAGTAACCGCGATTAAGTAGCTCTCTGTCCCTAAAAATCAAAAATCAAATGTATTTTTTTCCACGCCACATCTTGTATTTTTGCAGAGTACTATTTTTTTGGTCTAGTTTTTCCAACGGTCAGGCGCACAGTGGATTTTAACTGTACAAAATTCTATTTTTTCGAGCACTTTGGGGTGTAATATCTCAAGTGAACTTGAAGGTAAACTTCTTTTATCACTAGTTGTACCGCCTTTTTGAAACCAATCAAAAGCTCTGTTAAAGTTAAAAATTTGCCAAAAATACATTTATTGTACGATGTTCATAATTTGTATATCAATAAAATGCGAATATTTTTTCCTGGAGAAATCTGATTTTTATTTCAAATATATCTTTAAACTTTCGATGTTAGATCTACAAAGTGTAATTAATAACTTCTGTTTCATTGTAAATTGTTAGTAAGAAATTTAGAATTTACGAAAATTTTTCTAATACATATTTTTTTATATGCTTTTTCTACCCAAATATTTTATTTTCGTAATTGTCATTAAAAACTATCAAGAACACCCACAAAAAAAAACCCTCTCATAACGTAGAGTGAATCACATAGAGCCAAATTTGTCCACATAGAGATGAAAAAGGCTTTCAGAGCTCGTAACTTTTTTTAAATATGAACCGATTTCCAAATTTTATTAATCTTTAACAAAAATGGTTCTACTATATAACACTAGTCAACAGTCAAAATGTACTCGGGATGCGATAATTTTTTCTGTGTAGATAACCTTGACATGAGCTCGAAAAACGCAATAAAAAATTTTTTTTTCGTTTGGTTTTTTTTTTTTTTTTTTTTTTTAAATTTTAAAAATTTTTTTTTTGGTTAATTTGTTTCGTCCGGCATAACTCGGGAACCACTAGCCCGATTTAATTGAATTAAATTGTAAAAAATTTAAAATTACAATTCCCTTAATCTGTTTATATATTGTTTTCCTATACAAGCAACAGTTTCCAAGTTAAAAATGAATATATAAAGGAAAAAACTTATTTTTGCCTAAAAATTTAAATTTTTTTTTTTAAAAATCCATAAAAAATCCCAAATGAAAAAAAATTTCAAATCTTATTACTTTTACGTAAAGATACATAACCTATGAGCAAAATAAGAGAAAGAGCATGAAAATCGATGCACGCGTTTCGCTTTTATTCGCAATTGAGTAAAGGTATGAATTTAAAAAATTTGCTCGACATATGCACAACTTTGTCTATGGTAAGGTTTTTTCTTTTTTTTTATGATTCTCAGAATTAACAAAACGGAATAAACAAAGGGTTATTTAATTTTTATGATTGCGTAAGCAAAGTAATAAACGGTAATAAATGTGCGTGAACAATTAAAAGGAAAAAAGGAAAGGGGACTTTTTTACTTATTTGGGTTTTCCGGTGACTACCTGTATGATTTTTTTACATAAATGCAACCCACATTTATTCGGAAAATTTAAGACTCACACATGGTGAGACAGGTATGTAGCCACCGTAAAAAAATATACACCCATTTATAAGTACCTGTCAGTAAAATACTAAACAATACACAGTACAAATAGGTCTTCATTGATCGATTTTACTCATTCAACAAGTGTCGACGAACGCGATAGTTAAAATGAGCAAACGTTCGCGAGTATTTGAATGCAATACCAATCCAAGTAATTTTTGTTACATGTGCGGAGAATACGTTTGTGGAAAAAACAAGCGTTATTTTTCACCTAAATTGAGAGATTCATTTGAAGAGAGCTTCAATTTAAAGGTCTCAAACATAGATGAGCGGTGGACACCAAGTGCTCTATGTCCAAGGTGCTACGTACAGCTAAGTGACTCAAGGTAAGTGTAGATTACGAAATTCAAGAACATATATAACTTATTATTGCAATTCTTTCAGACGACAGCCGAGAATCATCATGCCAATGCTTTGGAGAGCTCCGCTTTGCCATGCAACAGATTGCTACTTCTGTCTTAGCAAAAAAACAGGCGTGGGAAAAAATATACGATGGACTTACGCTGCTGTTTCAACAGTGAATTTTCCAGTGCCATTTTCCAAAGAACCAGTGGACCCGCAACCGCCCGTTTCAAGATGGGCATCTAATAATGAGGCGATACATCCATCATCAGATCCGGAGACAGTAGGAACCACATCAGAATGCGAGTCAACATATACATTGCATGGAGGTCAACGCTTATGTTCCCAAGCAGAACTGAACGATTGGGTTAGAGAATTGAAACTCTCCAAGGAAGATGCAGAGTTGCATGCATCGCGCATGAAACAGTTCGGTTTCTTGGCTCCTGGTGTGGTGACAACAATCTACAGGAAGCGTCATGAACCATACGCAAGGTACTACACAAAAAAAGACAACATCTGTTTTTGTAAGGACATTCCCGGATTATTTGGTGAACTCGGGTACTCTTACGATCCAGGAGAGTGGCGTCTTTTCATCGACAGCAACAAGCAGAGCCTTAAAGCAATTTTACTGCACAACGGCAACAAGAAACCTTCGATTCCAATTGCTCATGCCGTTGACACCAAGGAAACATACGAAGTCATGGACAATCTACTAAAGTGCCTTAACTATGAGAAACACGATTGGAAAGTTTGTGCCGACCTTAAGGTTATCGGTATCCTTTGTGGATTACAAGGTGGATTCACAAAGTACTGTTGTTTTCTCTGCCTTTGGGACAGCCGCGATCGTCAACATCATTACACCAGGAGGAGTTGGACAGAAAGAGTTAACTTCATCCCCGGCAGCGACAACGTGAAATATACACCACTCATAAAAAAGGAAAATGTTATTCTCCCACCTCTTCACATAAAGCTCGGACTCATAAAAAACTTCGTGAAAGCTATCAACAAAGATGGCGAAGCGTTCGCCTATTTAAAAACCATTTTTCCTCACCTTTCATCGGCAAAGATTAAGGAAGGCGTTTTCGACGGTCCGCAAATTAAAAAGTTGTTGCAAGACCAACAGTTTGAACACATTTTATCACCAAATGAAGCTGCAGCTTGGAACTCATTTCGGCAAATTGTTTCCGGATTTCTTGGAAACAACAAAAGCTCAAATTACAGAGAGATCGTCGAACAACTACTCCAAAATTATAAAAAAATTGGAGCAAATATGTCGCTTAAGATACATTTTCTACACTCGCACTTGGACTTCTTTCCGGACAACCTGGGCGATGTGAGTGACGAGCATGGTGAGCGTTTTCATCAGCAAATGAAAGAAATTGAGCACCGATACCAAGGATTTTGGAACGAAGCTATGATGGGGGACTATATCTGGTTCCTAATAAGAGAAACAGACCCACAACAATATAAAAGAAAGACAAAAGCACATAATTATTTTTAATTTGAAGGTTTTTATTTTTGTGTTTAGATATTTTTTTTTAAAACTTTTTTATAATTAATTAATGTTGATATCCTTAGGATAATTTCTTGTACATATATCGAATTGTTTTTTAATTTAAAGTCATATATTTTTGTCACCCAACAAATTTTAATTTTTTTTGTAATAAAAAAGAAAAAACCTTACCATAGACAAAGTTGTGCATATGTCGAGCAAATTTTTTAAATTCATACCTTTACTCAATTGCGAATAAAAGCGAAACGCGTGCATCGATTTTCATGATCTTTCTCTTATTTTGCTCATAGGTTATGTATCTTTACGTAAAAGTAATAAGATTTGACATTTTTTTTCATTTGGGATTTTTTATGGATTTTAAAAAAAAAAAAAATTTAAATCTTTAGGCAAAAATAAGTTTTTTCCTTTATATATTAATTTTTAACTTGGAAACTGTTGCTTGTATAGGAAAACAATATATAAACAGATTAAGGGAATTGTAATTTTAAATTTTTTACAATTTAATTCAATTAAATCGGGCTAGTGGTTCCCGAGTTATGCTGGACGAAACAAATTAACCAAAAAAAAATTTTTAAAATTTAAAAAAAAAAAAAAAAAAAAAAACCAAACGAAAAAAAAATTTTTTATTGCGTTTTTCGAGCTCATGTCAAGGTTATCTACACAGAAAAAATTATCGCATCCGGAGTACATGAAATTTTTTTCATTTTGTTGAGTAGTGTAATAGAGAATTTATCCAAAAAATTCAAATAATTTGTAAGTGTAATCCATAAAGTTTTTTGAAAATTTTATCCTTCCTTGCAAATATTACAAACATTAATGCACATAAATAATATAAATTGTCACCTATTATTTAAGTAGAAAAGGAAATTTTATACTAAACTCTTCAAAACATTGTAAAAAAAAAATATTTAAAATGTAAGTGCCAAATAAAGAATCAGCAAAAATCAAAAATTTGTAAGTGTTGTTGAATTTTTAGATGCCATGCTTAAAATATAATAACCAAATGTGCAGAACTTCCGCCCCTTAAATTGGGGATAAATCCGAGAACGTTAACCCATTATTTGCCAAGGCCAGCTCTGGATTTTAAGATATTTTTAAATAAAAATGACCGAAAACGAATTTTTCTATTAAACCCGTTCAAACCACTATTTGGAATTTAAGAAAAATAATTCCGTTAAATTTTATTTATTTAACGCTTCAGTGTTCCTGGGATTAAAAGAATCCATTGTGATATATCTTTGGTGCTATTATCTGCTTATTGCTCGCAAATATAAATTAAGAAAACTTTTAACCAATTTTGTTATAAAATTATTTTATGTATAAAAACTATCTATATTTTTCTAAATAAAATAAGAAGACCCATAAATGACGTAAGTACTTAGAGCAAGGAGAGCGTATATAGTATTCCCATATTGTTAAAACAATTTCCATCAAAATACTTTAATGTGTCTGTGGAGTGAATGCTTTAATAGCCGACAGAAGAATGTTCATTTTTATGCTCTATTTTTCTATGCTATGCCATTTCGGTATACGAGGTCTGTTCAATAGAAAAGGAGAGATTTTAATTTTCTCGAAAAATATTGATTTATTCATCAATTTCTCTTGTGTCCCATTTAAAGTATCCCCCTGAGACATAATACACTTCTGCCAGTAGTTTTTCTAACCCTCAAAGCAATTCTAATATTAATTTTTTGTTATGGTCTTGAGAGATTCGGTTTTTATCTCTACAATCTTCGCAACACGCTGTCTTTTCAGCGGTCTCTCCAATCTTGGGAACATGAAAAATTCGCAATGGGACAAATCTGGTGAAGACGGTGGCTGAGGCATGACTACGCAATTATTTTCGGCCAGAAAAATTCAGAAATTTCGGAAAGAATTTCGCTTCCACACGCTTCGTGCCTAAAATTTGCCAAAAAATGGTATGGCATGAGCCGACCGCTAAGGCGACATCCTCTGTTACTTCTCTAGTAGCGATTCGATGATTCTCCATAACAATTTTCCCCACTTTCTCAACATTTTCATCGATTTTTGATCTTCTCGACCATCTTTAAAAAGCTTGTAAACATTTTTATGACTCAGAGTACAATCACCACCATATGGTACTTTTGTTCACTTAGTTACATTTTTAAATGTAAATTCTTTGATACATTTTTTTCTACAGCAGAAAATCGTCAAAGAGGCAAAACACGTCTACCTGTAATGCCTCTCATAAACAAACTGAATTATACACAAGCAAACTCAACGGAAAACATATGGTCGAGACAAGTGTTCCAATATAAAAAAATTTGCCTTTTCAATTGAACAGACCTCATATGCTGAAAAATTTAAAAGCTATATCCCTAATTGTGATACAGTCTTAAATTAATAATAATTAGTTATTTATAGTTCGGTTCGAGATCATGTATACATTTTCTAATACTAGAAAAGATAATACTTTTATGCAATGTAAGAGAAATTTTGAAAAAATTGAAGACAGCGCTAGATGGAGTAGCTACTTTCGAACAAAGCGACTTGTTCATCTTCAGCATCCTTCTGTCTATTGCTTCAACTCATGCTTAATCAACTATTTAACTCAACATTAGAAAGAAAAGAACATGAGAAATGTTTTTTCTTTTCTTTTCATACGAGAGTTAGAACGAACAAGCAGAGTTTTTTCCAATTTATAGCTTTCTCTACATTAACATCGCTTTGATCAATTACAAATCTCGTAATGTGAAAAAAGCTCTTTTTGTTTTGCCAAACACAAGATCGACAATACATAAAAACTAACATACAAAACATACGGTCCGTCTTAAATTAATCTTATACATAATTTGAAAAATATAGATTTATTATAATGAAATTATATATTTAGTTAAGAAAACTGTGCCTTATAGACTTAATATCCTAATTCCTGATACTCGATACCAATTTCAAAGAAATTTTATCTTGTCACAATTTGAGTAAAAAAATAGGAATTAAAAAAACTATTTAGTATATAAAATATTGATTTTAGACCAAACTCATTTGTTTATTATGGAATAGGCCTTTTTTGGTAAATTTTATTAAATGTAAAATAAAAATTTTTTACTTCATTATTTCCCGACGTTTCGTTGAGTTTTTACAACATCTCCAGGGGCACTTTGTTTTGAATCTAACACAAAGAAAAAAAAAACAAAAAAAAAAAAGAAGCAATCAATATAAAGACATAAAACATTAAAATAATTTTCCTTTACATGAATTTTTAACTTATAACATTAATAAAAAATTATTGGTGTATTTTGACATCACAAATTGATTGATTTTAAAACACAGTATATATAAATAAATAAATAAGTAATCTCTTGAAAACCTAAAAACTAAAACATATATATCACAGATTCTAACTCTAGTATCACAGTGAAACGAATATATGAAGTTTTTGTTGTCTATGTCTTCATTGCTGTTTGTTGTCTTGTCTATTTTTTGATCTATTCTCAGGCTTTCTATTGTATATCTTGTGTTGCTATTTTTTTCATTGTCTAATATTATAACTTCGTTTAGATCAGCTGTATGATTGGATTCTCTTATATGTTGTGAGAGTCCAGTTGTTTCTCTCCCTTTTTTGGTGTCTGTTTCATGTTCTTTGATTCTTGTTTGTAAGTTCCGTTTTGTTGTGCCTATGTAGACTCTCCCACATCCTTGTTCTTTGTTTTCCAAACATTTAATTTCATAAACTACGTTATTTTGCTGAAATTTGTTTATTGTTGATTTTGTGTTTGTGAATATTTTGTTAAGTGTTTGATTTGGTTTGTAAGCTGGGATTATATTGTTGTTGTTTATTATTTGCTGTAGTTTGTTTGTTAGGCCTGTAATATATCGTATACTGCAATATTTTAAAGATTCATTGCTGTCTATGGCTTAAATATTTGATTTTTCTATGGTGCATTGTTTTTCTGTAATAAGGTGTTTATAAGATTGTTTGGATAGTTGTTCCTTTGGAGTGTATGTCTAATTTTTTGTATATTTTGATTGTGAAAATGTTTGTTACTGATGTCTATAACTCTATTTATGAAATTGGTGACTGTGTTTATTTTTTGGTTTTTCGGTTGTGATAAAAATAATTATTCATTCTTCCGGATGAAGTTTGTTTTGAATACCAATCTGTAATTATTTTGTTTTCTTTGCGAATTATTTTCATGTCAAGATATGGAAGGCTATTGTTTGTTTCAGTTTCAATTGTGAATTGTAGTTTGTTGTGGTATTTGTTGAAAATTGTTAGAATGGAATCTTTGTCCTTTTTCTTCACAATTGCAAATATATCGTCAACATATTTGACTAATAATGTCTTTTTAGTATTGTTGTTGCTTAGTTCTATAATCGTGTTCATCCAATAATTTGTCGAGGATAATGTCAGCAACAGTTGGAGAAAGTGGATTTCCCATTGGCATCTCATAAGTTTGGATGCAAATGTTGTCCATATGTTTGAAATAGTTGTTATCTCTGAGGCAAAAATTAAGAATTTGAAGAAATTTCGATTTTGTAATGTTGGTGTGATTTTTGAGTTCTTCCCATTTTTCAATTATATTTTTTATTGCCAGATAAATGGGTATATTTGTGAAGAGCGAGACTACATCAAGAGGAATAAATGTGTCGTCTTCCGACAAAGTAAGGTTTTCTAATTTTTTTTTTAATTCCGTTGAATTTTTGATATTGTAATCATCTGAAATTATATTTTGAAGTATGCTGGCTATATGTTTTGCGAGGTTATAGCATGTTACATTTATTGATTAAGAAATGGGTCTTAGTGATATATCTTTTTTGTGGGTTTTTGGCAATCCGTATAATCTTGGTATGTTTGCTGCTGTGCTATATAGTTGATGTTTTAGTTTTATGTTTATTAGTTTCGATTTGAATAATTCTATTACAATGTTATTGTTGAGATTTGTAGTTTTGTTGTGGGATCAGTTCTAGCTAGTTTATAGGTACTTTTATCTTCTAACAGTTTGTTGATTTTCTGTTTATATTCCTGTTTATACATTATTACAGTTTTGTTTCCTTTGTCTGCTGATGTGACCATAATTTTGTTCTTGTGGTTTTTCAGAAATTTTTGTATATTGTTAATATGCATTTTAGTATATACTTAAGTTCTTTACTCCCACATAAAAATTCATAATATATCAAAAATTTTGCACTTTTTTCTTCTGAAATGACTTGACTCCATATTCCAGATTAATTTTTATTATGCAGTCCTTTCCCTCTTTAACATTCTAGCAGAAACTAGATGGAGGTAAATCCAGCTGGATGTTTTGAAATTGAATTATGTACAAATTCCAACAGTTGTTAACCAATATTCAAGAAAATTTAATTCTAATGTTTCAGTATATCAATTTATCAGCCGGCAACCAGGTATTTTGATAAATTTACCATATAATCTGTCTGTCAATGTGTTTATAAATCTAATAGACATAAATTATTGTGCACATTTCATGTAACTAGGAGACAAAAATAACTAATGCAAATACAAATATAATTTGACAACACATATTTCATAATGCCATATTTTTCCTTCAGCCACAATATGGAACAACAACAATATGTTTGGCAGATATAACAAATCAAAGCGCACAATACAATTATCTGTATGACAGAATACTGGTAGCAATTGAGGGTGTGTGCTGCGGTGGATAAGAAAAACGTAAATAACAAATTATAATTTGTATATTGTGTTTACTGTACAATTGGGAGAACAATGTAATAATCTCGCATACCATTCTATTACTTTATGATTAATTTTATATGCAATCAATCATTATTATGTAACATTTTTGTGTTCTTTCTACTCACTACAACTTTATTCATTCGATGCGAGCCACTTATTTCCGGTCTTCATGGAGCCTGGAAGGAAATTATATTTATTATTTCAATACAGTATAAAAATAATGTACAAAAATATACGAGAAAAAAAGGAAATGCAGAGAATATGCAAATTTTTATTAAAAATGTGAATGTAAAAATTTAACAGGGCTTTGATTCGCAAAAAAAAAAAAAAAAATTAAGTCGTGCGTCGATGGCGAAAATGCTGTAGATTAATTATATTTCAGCAGGACAGCAAACAAAATTAAATGAGTAAGAAATTATTGTTGGCCTATACCGACTGTACGATACCCTATCTCTTCGGTCCAACTTATTCGATATAGAAAATATGAATAAGCCAATTTTGAGTGGCACTGTTATAGTTTTTCGGTTGCAGATATGAAAAACTTCATATCGGATGCTATATTTATATGGGAGCTAGGCCGAAATATGGACTGATTCTGACCATATTTGGTAAAGTCGTTTATATTTTGAAAAAATATATACAAACCAAATTTGGGAATAATCTGTGCAATATTTTTGTTTTTTGATAGATTTTAGTGAAGATCGGAAAGCAGCTCTTTATGTGGCCTATGTCTAAGAATTGTTCTATATGGACTATTTTTGGCCTACTGATTAACGGATATAAGAAACACATACAAACCCAATTTGACTGAAACATGTATGATAATTTGGATGTTATGGCAATTTATGACGATTTCGTAGGGGTCATTTGTATGGGGACTAGTTCTGAACATGGACCGAATTTCACAAATTTTAACAGCTTTCATTCCATGTGCGGCAGAATCCTATATACCAAATTTCATCAAAACATATTTATATTTGCGACATGTAGTTTGATTAAAAGGTTTACATGGACACACAGACGGACAGACGGACGGACGGACATAAAGGCAGACGGATGGACGGACATCGCTAAATCGACTCAGAAAATGATTCTGAGTCGATCGGTATAATAAAAGGTGCGTCCAGGTCAAATATTTTTGGTAGTTACAAACAGCAGCACAAAGTCATTATACCCAAACCACATGGGTACAAAAAAACCGCGGAAAATCACAAAACTATTATTTGCGAAGATAAAAGTGATTAAAAATTAAATAAAAAATATAAAAATAAAAAACCCCGCATCTAGTGTCGTTCGTGGTTATTTCAATAAGCGGTCGTTCTTTATACAGTGTACAATATTTAGTTTTTTAAGTTAATAAGAAAATTTGGTGTAACTTTATAACGTATACTGGCACTTCTGCTAACAATAACGCCGATTGAGGTCTTGGAGAAAATTTAGTATTACCGTTGCTGAAAAATTTTTCAGACTCATGTCAATACAATGTAACATTTGACAGTATTTTAACTGGCAATAAGTTATTCTGCAAAATGACTAAAACGGATTTTGTAACTGGATTGGTGCCAATCATGCCTTATTGATGAATAGGAAGCCCTATGGTTCATCAGATTTTTGTTTTGGCAAAAGCGGGAACATAACAGCTGACCGTCCGAATGATAATTCTTTGGATATACTTAGTTCCACTTTATTCCTCCGATACTGAATATTTTTGTTTAGTGACCACTGATGTCCAATTTCTTGGGTAAAGAGAAAGACAACGACTGATCAACCAAAACTTATATGTCAATACAATCAGGTAATGGGTAGTGTTAATTTGTTTGATAATGCTACGAACAAATATCACATTTAAATTCGCCAAAAATAAATGGTATAGTGAATGCTACAAGCTGCAGAAAAATCGAAGTGGTACCACTCAGTGAAATTGATTTTAGCATAAGTGTGGAAGAAGAATTGATAACAATAACTGAAAATCGGTCCCGTGCTTCAAAAAGAGTTGTCACGAATGCTTATATAATGGCAAAGTGGATGGATAAGTTGGATCATATGATTGAAAAGATGCAGCTGTGGGCAATGTGGCTGTCAAACTGAGTACCGGTGAACAAAAATAATACGCAAACTTTCATCCAAAGGATTGCTGCACAGTTTCGTGAAAAAATAAACAATCTAAATTATAATAGATTTCTTATATAACATACGAGCTGTAACCCCATGCGCTTCCCTACACCCAACGTAACGCCATAAAAAACCGTGAATACGTTGTGTGGAAAAAAATTTTATTTAGTTTTTTTTTTTTTTTTTGGCGATTTTTGATTTTGGCGAGTTTTGATTTTGACGATTTTTGTTTTTTACGTTTTTTGATTTTGGCAATTTTTGTTTTCTCTGATTTTAGCGATTTTTGTTATTCGCGATTTTTGGTTTTGGCGATTTTTGATTTTGGCGTTTTTTGTTTTTGTTTGTTACGCAAACTTTAATCCAAAGGATTGCTGCACAGTTTCGTGAAAAAATAAACAATCTAAATTATAATAGATTTCTTATATAACATACGAGCTGTAACCCCATGCGCTTCCCTACACCCAACGTAACGCCATAAAAAACCGTGAATACGTTGTGTGGAAAAAAATTTTATTTAGTTTTTTTTTTTTTTTTGGCGATTTTTGATTTTGGCGAGTTTTGATTTTGACGATTTTTGTTTTTTACGTTTTCTGATTTTGGCAGTTTTTGTTTTCTCTGATTTTAGCGATTTTTGTTATTCGCGATTTTTGGTTTTTGGCGATTTTTGATTTTGGCGTTTTTTGTTTTTGTTTCGATTTTTCTTATTCGTGATTTTTGACTTAGGCGATATTCGGATTGGCGATTTATGACTTTAACGATTTTTTTTCGCTATTTTTGATTTCCGCTTTTTGATTTTAAGGGTTTTTGATTTAGCCGATTTTTGGCTGTAGCGATTTTTGATTTTGGCAGTTTTTAATTTTGGTGACTTTTTGTTATTCGCGATTATCGGTTTTTGGCGATTTTCAGATTTAACGACTTTTGTTATACCCTATACTACTATGTGGTTTGGGTATAATGACTTTGTGCTGCTGTTTGAAACTACTAAAACTATTTGACCTAGACCCATCTTTTATTATATCGATCGAATCAGAATCACTATCTGATTCGATTTAACGATGTCCGTCCATCCGTCCGTCCGTCTGTGTGTCCATGTAAAGTTTGTAATCAAACTGCAGGTCGCAAAAATGAATATGTTTCGATGAAATTTGGTATATAAGCATTTATCGGCCATAGGATGAACGCTATTGAAATTGGTGAGAATCGGTCCATGTTCAGACTTAGCGCCGATACAAATGACCCCTATGAAAACAACATAAATTGCCATAAGATCCAAATTATCATATAAGTCTTAGTCAAATTGGGTTTGTATATATTTATTACATCCATTAATCAGTAGTCCAAAAATGATCCCTATTGGACAAGTCTTAGTCATAGGCCCCATATAGAGCTGCTTCCCGATCTTCACTTAAATATATCAAAAAACAATAATATTGCACTGATTCTTCTCAAATTTTGTTTGTATATATTTTTGCTAAATACAAGAGACTTTACCAAACATGGTCAGGATCGGTCCATTTTGGAGCCTAGTCCCCATATAGATATAGCATCCGATATGAACTTTTACATATCTGCAACCAAAAAACTTAATAAAAATCCCACTCAAATTTGGCTTATGCTTATTTTCTATATCCAGTTAGTTGGACCTGAGAG
The DNA here is from genome assembly GCA_963682025.1 of Cordilura impudica. Classification (NCBI taxonomy): domain Eukaryota; kingdom Metazoa; phylum Arthropoda; class Insecta; order Diptera; family Scathophagidae; genus Cordilura; species Cordilura impudica. Next base: position 105,182,911 of record OY821518.1, read on the forward strand.
ATAGGGTCTCTAAACGAATGGAACAGGGTATCGTATAGTCGGTCTACTTTCTTACTTGTTTTTTTTTGTTGCGATTTTTGTTATTCGATTCTCGGTTTTTGGCGATTTTTGCCTTTTAGAGATTTTTTATTTTTGCTATTTTTGGCATTAGCGATTTTTTTTGCAATTTGTGATTTTGGCGATTTTTGTTATTCGTGATTTCCGGTTTTGGCAACTTTTGACTTTGACGTCTTTTTTTGTGGTTTTTTGATTTTTGGCGATTTATGTTTTTTTTTTTTTTTTTGCGATTTTTGATTTATTTGGTTTTTGATTTTGGCGATATTTGTTATTAATGATTTTCTGTTTTTGGCGATTCAGCCCATATTTTCCACGACTACTCGCATTAGTAAATTATTTACTTGTCAAAAGTTTCAGGACTGTTTTCATAGTACTTCACATCCTTTTGGATAGGATGTTGCACGCCCATTGATTTCGATTCCTCCCATTTTTGGCACACTTATAAATTGCGAATTCACACAAAGCTACGAGGCTTTTGAAACTGCAGAATTATAGATCTATGACATTAAATGTTTACTTTGTATGGGAGGTACCTCTCCCATTGCTTCGATCGAGCCCATTTTTTGTTTTATTTATTTATTTATTGGAACTGCTCCATACACAAGATTAAAAGTCTTATTTTGCAGTATGGAACTGATTGTATTTAAAATTATAAAATCATTAATAAATTAATAACTTATTAACTAATTACAAATTTTCTATATAAAAATTCCAAAGAACAATAAGATTAAAATGAAAGAATAAAGTTGAAATATTTGAAATTTAATTTTATCAAATGTATTATAATATCAAATAATATTTAATGTTTTAAATTGTTATGCCGAAAACAGTTTAAAAATATTTTCGTTAAATTTTCGTGCGTTACTTAAAAGTTGAGAGCTATAGGGTATAGAACTCCAGAGATGTACTGCGAATATGTAGAAATGCTACTCCGATATTAAACTTTTATATCTAATTAATCTAATTCTTTTTACCCTGCTTATATCTGAAATATAAAGTTTGTCGTACAGATGATCCGGTTTATGGGTATACACTATTTTATGTAAAAAAACTAAAACTCTTATATTTAAAAGATTATCTAAAGAAACGCCATATAGCTGCGATGAAAACAAAGATACACTAGCACGTCTATTAAGTCCATACACATATTTGATTATGTTGCTAAATGCAACATTCAAATTCCTTTTACTAATTGTATCACATTTCGCAAACAGCTCACAACAATACAGTAAAACAGGCATCAGATAAGTTTTGGCAAGTATGATTCTTATTTTCATGGGTGTACAATGCTCGGTTTGCCACAGTGTTCTAGCCATAGAGAAAGTACGACCGCAGGCATAGTTAATGTGGTTCGACTACGTAAGAGTGTCAGTAAAAAATATACCTAGATTCTTAGCAGATTTAACGATTTCAATTTTCTGATTATTTATAATTATGTTAGGTGTAATATTTAAATAGATTGGAAAGTCGCTTTTGAATTACAATGCATTTTGATTTTTTCGGATTTGTCTCTAAACCATTTGCCGTTGCCCATGTATAAATAGTTGCTGATTAATATAGATAATACACTGGTTGATTAGGGAATTACTACAGCTGGTAGTATAAAGTTGAACGTCATCCGCGTTCATTCTTACATTACAATTTGTTAAAATGCCTGGGAGGTCATTTTATTACAATGAGAACAATAGTGGCCTAACCATGGACCCCTGACGTACGCCCATTGCTACAGGAAGTGTCATAGAATTTTGGATTCTAGTTTCAACATACTGATACCTGCCACGTAAGTATGTTGACAGCAACTGAGTAGCGGTCGAAGAAAAATTAAAAAGTTTTTAAGTTTGTAACAAAGAATGTTATGATCCACGGTATCAAATGCTTTTGGATGATCTAAAATTGTTAAAAATGTAGTCTTGCCATCATGAGGTTTCTCCCTAATATCCTCTGTAACATCAACTAAGGCTGTTAGGCAGCTGTGTTTCCTTCTGAACCCAGATTGATCTGTTAGCAAGTTATTGTAATCCAAGAAACTAGTCATTTGTTTATGCATAATACGCTCGAATACTTTAGAGGGAAATGGAAGAATAGCTATTGGTCTATAATTGGAACCAGCTTTGGCTATTGGAATGATTTAAGCTATTTTCCAATTCGATGGGAAGTGGCTTGAAGTTAATATTTTGTTAAAGAAAAAAGTTATAATTGGAAGTAGCTGAGGTAAAAGAATATAAAGAAAATTAGGACTAATCCCGTCCACTCCTATTGATTTCGATTTTATAGACAATAAACTAGATTAAACGCTACATTGGTCTACTGCAGCAAAAGAAAGCAAAGATTCAGCATCGTTATTCGAGTGACTATTGATATAATATCTACTCACATTAGAAATCCATGAACTCAGACAAAGTATCAAGGTTTTAACTATATTTTGTGTGCAATTTTCGAACTTTAGATAAAAAAAACTTTCATTAATTTTGAAATATCGCTCAATATATTCACTAACTGTTAGCTGTCAAACTTTATTTTTCTTTTCTGCACAGATAGCGTCATATTCAAATATTGCGTTCATTTTAAGCCACCTTTATTAACACTTCGACGTATGAGTGATAATTTTATAAAATTTAATATTAGTCATACGATGTTCCAGAGGCAGCGGTGATGCCTTATGTCAGTCAATTAAGTTTGTATGCAAGCGAGTAGCTTATCCGTATAACATCAAAAAATATATTTTCACTGTGCAACGATGAAAAAAAATCTAATTTTTTAAAAGAAAATATTGGAAATTTTATTTCGGAACAAGTAAACAAAGAGAAACTTAACGTCTTCAAATAACAACAACTTAAGCGAAAATATCCTCAAAAATATGTCATAAAAGGATGTATGCAAATCTAAGTCAAGAAAAGGTAATTAATTTTTTCATAGGTCAAGCAGTTAATTATACAATGTTCAATGCTTAGTTGGAAAGCCTTTATTTGTTATGACTGCTTTTAGACGGTTTTGCATCGATGACACCAGGTTCGTGGTAACGCTCGGTGGTATTTTCTCCCAGTCTTCTAAAAGCGCCTTTTTCAAGTCTGCTTTGCCTCTTATGTCGTGTTTTCCGATTTGGTGCTCCAGGTGGACCCACAAGTGCTTAATAGGATTAATATCGGACGACTGGGGTGGAGTTTTAAGTTGTTTTTTAATTTATAGAGGAACCGCTCTTTAACAATAAGCGAGGTGTGTCTTGTTGGAACACAAGTTACTTGGCAATCCCAAGTTTAGCACCACTTGTATGCAAGTTATTTTTTTAAATATTTAAATAGACCAACCGATTCATTATACCATCTATAAAAATAAGTTTACCCACTCCAGAGGCAGCCATGCACCCTCAAACGAGTACTGAACCACCACTGTGTTTGACTGTGCCCATCATGTTATGTAGCTTAAGCTCAGAATTGGGTATTCGCCATACCTTGGCTCGTCCATCTGATCCGAATTTGTTATCGTCAAAAAAAATAATGTTGTTCCAAAAGCTTAGGGCGGCTTTATCATTTTGTTTTGCGAATAAGAGTCTTTTTCGGTTTATTGGGCTTACAAACGGCCTTTTGCAAATTTGACGGTTATGGTATTCAGCCGAATGGAATACTTTGCGATTTTTTGCTGTAATACAAACTTTTTCCACCTCATTTTCAATTTCCATCCGTAATTTTCGTGCAGAAATTTTCAGATTTTTTTGCATATTGCGCACGATAATTCGTTTCTCACTGGGTGTGAATGTGGTTGGCCGACCAGATCTTGGCTTGTTATTATTATTTCCTTGCATTCTGTACCTTTCTATTGTTTTTTGGATGGTTGCATGACTTTTTTCAACTAATTCGGCTATTGGTATTTGAGTTTTGTGCTCCAGGTAGAGTTTTGTTATCACTTCTCTGAGATACGAAGACAATTGTTTGCCCCGTGGTGCCATTGTTGCTATTTGATGTATGTTTTTAATGTATTTTTTCCAAATATACAACCAAAACTTTTAAAAATACTGTAAATCCTAATTAAAATGTAAAATAATTGTTCTGAAGTTCACTTTGTCACCTTACCCGCAAAGACCGGAATCAATTGTGCGCTTTGCATACAAACTTTATTGACTATATTTTTACATCAATCAGAAAAACAATTGCTTGCAAATCTAACGGTGCTTTAAAAGCTGGTTATTCTAACTATATGCCGAAAGCTAACATAAGAAGCAATAAAACAGAAAAATAAAGACGGTGAGGTAATACAGGGAGTGCGACAAATTTTTTAATTGGATTTTGATTTACAGTTTGCATGCAAACTTTATTGACTGACAGTATGTATAGTTTTGATGTCGTGTGTCGGCGATTCAAGGCTAGACCATAATCAGGAGTGGCAACCACTAAAACAGTTAATCAAATATGCTCAATTTGAAGTCAATGCCAGGCTAGAGTTGGTGTTAATGTAACTGGACGTATATTTGTGAAACTTTAAACAATTTGTCTTCGATGAGGCTAGTTTATAGTCCTGACGATTATAAATGGATTTCTCTGCAATGTCAAAAATAACAGGAGAATTTTCGGAGGAGAGATCTGAACTTGAATCCGCCGATATTAAATTTATGCTAATGTGCTTAGCTGTAGCAAAATCTATGAGTTCCAAATCTGTAGGCCAGTGTGTGGGTTGCCCAGGTGAGATAAAGCCGAGATCCTTTTGGTACATTAAGATATTATGGAGTTGCTTTCCTCAGGCGTTATGAGACGCGATGTTTAGCAGTGCACTTACCTTCGGTAATGAATTTTTCGCTCAGTGTTTCAAAAGAATCGTTAAATTGAGCTGATGTTATTGAAAATCCTGGCAGACAATATATAGCTGATAAAGAGATATTGCTACTATGAAAAGCAATGCTTGTTGAAGTTGCCTGCAAAAAGTTTTTCGCACATTCTTCTTGTGCATAATGTCGTGTACGAGACCTAATAAAAACACCAGTTCCTCATTGAGCCTGGAAATCAGGCATAAAGAAGCTATATTTATTAGTTAAGTGCGTTTCATATAAGAAAATTATATCTGCACACAGAAAAAAGATTTGTTGGAATTCCATTAGCAATAAAAAAATTTAATCAGGTAATAGTAATTTTTATTGCAATTCATAAATATTTTCAAATGCAATAAATTTTTTTCGTTATCTACCATAGAATAATAATTCTCAGAAAATTTATATACCTTCAATAGACAAAATTTGTTCCATTTTCCAATCAAAGTTGTTATGAAAATTATTATGCTAATTCAATCGAGGGAACTAAATTAAACCTATTATAATAAGACTCGTTCTGAAATGTTGGTAATTACAACATCTAATTTTGTTAACACAATATATTTTAAACCGAAAATGTATTTACATATATTGTAACCAATTATCGGTAAATATTATAGAAACAAATTAGTAATTAGAATTATTTAATTCGGTTATAACAAAAGAAAACCACTCATTAAATTAGGTTTGGTAGATTTAACCGAAATTAAATTGCATGAATCAAATTCTATTGTAGGTACCAAAAAATATAATCAGATAATAAGCCCAATCAAATAATTTAATTTATTTGTCATTTTTGAAAAATTAAATATAAAAAAAAACAACTAAAAAAATTGTTTTGTTGAGAGTTTTCATTTTCTCGGTTATTAATTTCTAAAAATAGATAAAAAAAAATCTGTGCATAAAAACGGCTCCATCTGTACCTAAGGCACCCGGCATGGCCCAAATAATGAAGAAAGGAGGCCGAATGTATAGCGGTTTGTAAGAGGCAGTTTATCGTAATATTACTGCCTGCAAAGAGTTTGCCAAAATCATGCGCTCAGCCAACGGTCCAAATGGCATCAAGTAAATGATTATTAAATATCTTGAAAAACAATTTGTAGCCACTTATGCTCCGTAATGCGGCTGCTAAGCTCATGGCCATGGCAAGATACTGAAGTTGAAGATGCGCCAATTTCGTAGTGCTATTTGCCGGTTCTCTGCTCGAGAAAGCCGACGAACATTAGCTCAGATATAGCTGGCGGTTATGGAAAAAGATAGATATTCTGCCAAAATTGCTATGTCTATAAATTAAAGATTATCTTGATGTTGCCCAAGTAAGGAATGCTTATACGCCATCATTATGTCCAAACAATATGGCCAATAGGATTTCCTTACGTATTTAGGTGCTACAGCCTGTGCTGCTATCTTGCCGGATAAGGGTACCTTCAATGTTGGCAATATTTGTTTTTAAAATTTTTTTTTATGTTTCTTCTGCTGAGGAGGCTAAGATTGCTATCTCCTCCTGCCCCGTAGATGAGTTAATAAATTTCTCGGCTGGTGAGGTGATTTTGCTGGAGAGTTAAAATGGCGCTAAGTTTGTGTTTGGCGGTGGCAAAATTTGAGATATAGTTTAGATTTGGCTAGAACTGTTAATGCTGCTTTGCCACGCATCACCTTACCCAGCCAGGAAAAATTAGGTTATTGTGACAAAATATTGTAATATAGTCGGTGCCACTTATAATTATTTGGACGATATTGAACGATAACACTGTCAATAAATTCAAACAAAGGTTTGTTACGTGACGTCCATTATGTGGCCATAGCTGGTGCTACTGAAATTGAATTGGCGATACAAATTGCTGATTTTGTCGATACCTGACATGGTTTGGAACAGTGTGCATGTAGAGAAATTACCACTGCTTTAGAAGCATTCCCTGAAGCTTTAGATGAAAATTCCGGTGTCAATGGTACTGTACTGGTCAACCAGATATATTTTGTTCATAAAGATGGTCTGGTAAAAATATTGGTTTCAATATTGAAGCTGATAAGCCCGAAACTATTGATGTCTCCACCACGAAGGCGTTCGATCTCTTCCAAAATACTGGACTGTGAAATATGCTGTTAGTGCTGCCAACACAATCTTGTAGATTGATCAAATTGTTATGGCCAAACGTGCTGGCGGACCCAAACCTCCACAAGCTGGTTTTAGTGATGATGAGAGTTTAATTAGATACTTCAACATCTATAAAAAACCATTCTGCATTTTCGTACTAATACCATTTTCTAAGGTTTTTCATATTCCCTATAACATAATTTTTCACATACACACGTATTAATCCTTAATTTATAACTATAAAAGAAATAAATTATATATAAAATTATTTTAAAGTGTAGTTATAATTACTGTAGGTATGCATTGGGCTACCCCAATAAATGGCTGTAACCACCAATAAAGAAAATCTAAATTCCATTGTATGAACTAAATTTAACAGTTCATGCCATCGAATTTACTTAAAGCATCAGTTGCCCTAAACTACGTACGGTTATTTCAATAATATTATTCAGTAATCACTACAGAATAATGTGATAGTACATGTGACTATCAAAATTCGGTTGGCAACAAATTTAGTTGCCACAACAAATCCATTTTCTGTGTGTGGAGAAGAAATTTTAAACAAAGAAAATTTAGCATTGCTTACAGCCAATTTTTAGTTCTTACAAAATTTATTTCAATATTCTGTAGCCATTATTGTTGCATTTTTCGTGCTAACATTTTACCGATTTTGGTGGGAGTTTTTGTCAACTGATCTTCGTAGATACCGAAAACATAAGACATAAACTCTTTTATCGTACCGATCAACTCAGAATTATATGACCGTCTGTCCTCCCATCTGCATGTACCTCTGTTTGTCCAAGTAAACTGATTCTTTCTGAATATGTTTTTGCATAGACCAAGTGACTTCAGTAAATATGTTCATGATCGAACCGTTTTTGAAGTTACTCTAAATAGCGTCTGATATAAAATTTTTTACAAATTAATTTTCTAAATAGCTGGACTTAATACCCTTTTGCGGTTTATTTCAACCTTAATTTTCTTACTTCTAATTTTAGCTACTTTTATGATTTTATTTAACTTGATGTATCCAATATTTTCATTAAATTATATATAGATATATCTAAGTTTTGTAATACCAAGTTTATAATCAATATTAATGTTAACACACAATTTACTTGCGTTGCACTCAGCTCTGTAATATATGTTGAACAATTTAAATAATCTGAGGGTGAGTTCCTAATTCAATGCACATAGCATGATTCGTATTTTTTCCAAACTTAAAAATGGCTTAAACATTGTTCATATTAATGCGCAAAGCTTACAAATAAAAATGTAAGAGTTCCGTTACATATTTGAGTCTTCCAATGTCGATGTGGTATGCATTTCAGAAACATGGTTCAATGCCAAGTTCAATGATGACTGTTACAGATTGCGGGGATATAAGCTCTTCAGAGTGGATAGAAAACAAAAAAAGGGTCATAAGGATAAAAAAGCATGTGGTGTTGCCATATATGTGAAAAATAATGTAAAATGTAAAACTAAAAATAAATCAAGAGATGGCGATAGAATTGAGTTTCTCTTTTTAGACTTATTCAATAGGAACGAAAAAGTATTGCTAGGAAATGCATATAGACCAAATAAGAATATTAATTTAATTCAGAAGCTTTTTTTCTGGAATTATCTAATATTACCGTGGGGTACACAAATATTATAATAGCTGGTCATTTTAGCAGTAACATTTTAGTTGAATCTACGTTTTCAGATGAAATGCTATATCTTGGCCTAGATGTTGTCAATAAAACTACACCGACACACTATTCCACCAACTCAAATTCGCTCCTTGATATATTTTTCACCAACTGTTTGTCAAAAGTTCTTTTGTTTGAACAGATATCAGCGCCTGTGTTTTCTAAACACGATCTTATATTTATCACTTACGATTTTAAACCAGACCCAACTGATGAAAGTTTTAGCTATCATGACTTTAAACGTATTAATTATTTAGCTTTATATGATAAAATTGCACAAATTGATTGGGATTGTACATATTATATGCCATCCGTTGATGAGCAGCTTACGTTTATTCAAACAAACATTGAACAACTTTTCAATGAATTTGTTCCTCTTGGAACGAAAATGATAACAACAACTGACAACCCATGGTTTACCGTTGAAATTAATTGTTTAATCGAACAACGTAGTATTGCTTATACAAGATGGAAGAGATTTGAAACCCCCGAACTACAGACTGCATTTCGATCCCTTGGAAATAACGTTACCAGAAGCATTATTATTGGCAAATCGTCCTACTATAATAAACAATTTTCAAGTTGATTAAATAGCAAGGCAAGATGGAGTGAAATACGAAATGTAGGGATAATTACCAAAACCAGAGATAATATTGTTAATATAAATGTTGAGGAATTAAATTACAAATTTACAGATTTACCAAGGCCTACCGCTAATGTTGAACATAACAGGAGCCATGCCATTTCAAACGTTCAACACCAATTTCAGTTTAGTTGCTTTACTGTAACTGAAATATACGAAATCTTTCTCAGTATAAAGTTTAATGCTACTAGCTGTGATGGTGTTCATCCAAGATTCATAAAAATTGTGTTCCCTACTATCCTACCTACCATATATAATAAATAAATCGACGTATCCCACTCAGTCGAAACATGCTAAAATTGTCCCTATACCCAAAACGGAAAACGAATTTCGTCCAATAGCTATACTACCTTTCCTATCTAAAATACTTGAACAACCAATTTAGTAGATTTATTCAGGACAACAACTTGCTTACTCCCAGACAATATGGTTTTTGTCCACAACACAGTTGCGTATCTACTATGATTGATGTAACACAATTAAAATTAACGTTGACTTACAAAATATTAGGCTCTGGGCTACATCCATCGGATTATGTCTCAATCCAAGTAAGTCAAAATGTATGTCAATTACTAAGAAAAAATCAGGTTATTCCAAATGTTTCTGATATAATTCTGGGTGAATCAAAAATTAATCTTGTGGAGAATTGCCACTTTATTATTACAACCGGAAAAAAATGGTATGTTAAGAAACTTATGGTGCACTCAGTGGTTCGTACCACTTGAAGTCAGAATGCTTCTGGCTGAAACATACTTAATACCAACTTTACTCTATGGTTGTGAGTTGTTCTCAAGCTGTGATGCAACCAGTATGCGTAAACTAAACGTATCTTTTAATAACATTGCGCGATATATATTTGGCATACCACGACTTGGTAGCGTATCTCTCTACGCTGAGCAAATTTATAGTGTCACTTTTGAGAACCTTTTGAAGTGTAAATCACTAACATACCTGCATAAAATTATTTACTCAGGCCAACCTAAATACCTTTACGAAAGACTAAACTTTTTTATGTCTGAGAGAGAACGCCGTATTATTCAAATACAACAAAAGACTCAACTTTCGGAGTTATACTTCTACATTAATGCCACACGAATTTGAAATCGACTACCCCCTCACTTGCAAATTATCAGCAACGCAACTAAACTCAAAAATAAAATATATGAATATTATAACTATTTTTTTTTTCTTTTACTATTTTATTATTATTATTTTATTATTTATATTTATGTTTCTTTTTTCTTTGTTTTGTTAGTATTAGGTAGTATTTTATTATTATTTTTTTTTTTTTTGTACATTGTAAAATTTAACTATAATTAGTATTCAGTACTTCTATATAAGATTAATTCTTTGTACTGAATTATAATTTATGAAATTTAATAAATAAATAAATAAATAAAAAAAAGTACAAAACATTTTGAGTCTCTGGTCTGTAACATATAGTGATATTAATAAAGAAGCTTTAATTTGCACTGAGTTTGATTCGTCTTTAATTTATAACGAAATAGTTTTGGAACATCAGCTTTCGCTTATGAATACTTATTTATTTTTCCAACTATAAGTGATCTATTAACAAACATACTCTAAATCATTATGCATTATACTCTATAGTAATAAACCACAAAAAATGCGAAGAATTTAATTTTAGTTCCATTAAAAAACCAAATTTATAACACATAACCTAAAGAACTAAGAAATTATAAATGTTTATTTAAACAAAAACCGGAGAAAAGATATGGGTATATGAATAAGTATTTAAATAAATATATAAAATTTTTAAAAAGATTTTATTTTTTCCACGAAATTAATCAGTATGACTAACTAAAAATACAAATGTGCTTAGAAGATAAGTAAAAAATTAATAAAAGAATAAATCTGTATTAGTCGTAAGCTGCTAAAAGGAATTGTGTATAGTTAAATGCTTAATATATTTCATTTTTATTATGTACTGACTGTTTTGTCTGAGGATAAAAAATATATCCTTTGACGAGGTTTTACAAAGAAGAAGCTAAAAAGTTGAGCAGTCGTAAGTGTTAACGATTTATAATATTTTCTATAAAAGGTATTGTTACCTTGTACCCTTTGGCACTTAAATCTTGTGTGTGTATTATACCTTCAAATCAATATAGCTTTTACAATTGAAAAGTTGTGGGTGTTATGGTGGAAGAATATTAAATATAAGCTCTTCGAATTATTGGCAAGGAAACGCAGGATCCCACTAGAGAACCTCAAACAATTAGGGAGCTGAAGTACATGAGTTCTTCAGAAATACATGGGTCGTTTCCTCACAATCTCGCCAATAGCCTTTGAAGGCAATTAAACCATCAAGGCCAAATTATGTTTAATTTGAAAAAACAATCTTTAAAACAAATAGTTATATCTTTTTTTAAATAAAAAATTTTTGTAAATTGGTATCTGATGCATGTATCTGAAAAATGTTCTTTTTCTTTAACTCAGCTTGGATAATGTGAGGTTGTGCTTTAGTAGATCTTAAAACCATGTTTGTTGACACAATCAAGCTCAATTTCATCAAGACTTTTATTTTTTCCATAATTTTCATGATCATTCAAATAATTTTGCACTCCACAAAGAATACGACCCAACATTAGAAAATTTTGAAATATTCTTCTATCTAATCCCTTTCAATCTGATCCTTGTCCTCGTCCTATTTGTTATAAAATTTAATATTGGATAAAAAATACCCATATAGAAAAATTTTAGAAGTTCTTTTTTTCGCGAAATTAAACAGATTGAGTAATTAGCTTTAAATATACTTGGAAGATAAGTAAAAAGTGAATAAAATTATAAACATCTTTCTGTCCCATGCTATTAAAAAGAAAAACGTATGATTAAATGCTAAATAATTTTCATTTCTATTATGTGATGACTCTTTTTTCCTGAGGATTTATGTGTCTTAAAAAATAATATTCTTTGAAGTGGTTTTATAAAGAAGCAGAAAAACAGTTCCAGTAGTCATACGTGTTAATTCAATTCATCATGTATTACGGCAAAAAAATTAAATTATAAAATTTATTGTAAAAAATCATTGACACATTGTGCCCTATGGCACTTAAATCTTGATTGTGTAACATTTCCTCAAGTCAATACAACATTAATGCTTGAGTGAGTAAGGCAGTGACACAGTATACCTTTACATTGAGTATTTTTTTTTAAATTGCTTTGAATGTTTCCAATTTTTTTTTTATATATAAGTATAAAAACGAAAGAATAGCTTGCCAAATGCCTACTTCAAAAACTAAGACATCTACCATACAGTTAACCTATTAACAATGCCACATGTGGCAGTGCTATTTTAACCAAAAGTAACATTGAACACAGGGAAGAAAGTTCTATTATTTATGAAGAATTTCAAGCCACCACAGAAGCCATTTCCGAGCAAAATACACAAACGTTATTAACGTCAGTATATAGCCCACTCAACTACAAATTCATAATGGGTTGAGACTTCAGTGCGAAGCATACAATTGGGGTTCTATTTTAGCCACAACGAAAGGTAAAGAATTGTACAACGCCACGACGAATACTGGCAGCGATGTCGTAACCACAGGGAAACCAACGTATTAATCCACAGAGAGAATAAAACAACCAGATCTCCTTGACTTTTCATAATGAGCAAAAATTAACCTAGACAATATCTCAATAGGAGGTGCTAATGATTTAAGTTCTGATCATTCCCCGATATAATTTACGTACCACGGGAATCAAATTTCACACGTATGTCAGCAAGAACTTGTACCCAATTCAATAGAGTGGGACTAACTCACTCATTTGGTAAAGGCTTCAATGATGAAGACATCTATTAGCATGATAGAAGATAGCGAGAATGAATAACTTAAGTTCACAAATTCATTGCAACAACCAGCATGGCTTAGTTCACCAGTTTCAGCTAAGAGAGTGTTTCTTCCCTTGTACTCAGAACACATAAAAATCTTGGTAAAAAAGAAGCGTAAACTTCGTAGTAAATGGTAACAATCTTGTTCTCCAACTGATAAAAACGCTTTAGTAATGCAGCGCAAACATTTAAATGCGAAATACATAAATTTAAACAAGCCAATGTTAATATATATTAACACGTTTTGGGCTCTTTTGTTTGACTAACTCGAGAACTACTATTCCGACTTTGTTGAAATGAATTTAGAATTAGAAAGAATTATAATAACTTTAATCTACTTCTATACCATTTCTCAAGACTCTCGCAGTTATTAATAAATTTGTTAAAAAAAAGATAATTTTTTGCCTAAGCTTTATACAGTATAAAATTAGCAATAAACCAAATAACTTATTTTTACTTTATCTTTAACTTTATACAATATAAAATTAACAATAAACCAAATAACTTATCTGATTTATTGTCCTCTCAAGAATTCATGACACTTTAAAATTTTAGATACAGCAATTGTTAATTAAATCACATCAAATTTCTGTTGTTGTACCTCTCTTCGATTTGCTGACATTATCACCATTTTAAACATCTTAAACATAAATCAACTTTATTGATATTTGCTTATTATTTTAATGCTGACCCAAGACCTATTCTTCTTTACTATAAAATTTAAAGAAAAAATGCATAATTTATGTATCCGTAAAAATAAAACGACAACAATATCTTCAAATTGACTCCTGTGCATTGTTGGTTTTCCTGTTGTAATATTCATCTATCCATCAAATAAAGCAGGATTATACTTATCCATCATATATAGATGATTTTTGGGTTTTCTTTCCTTTTCTTTGTGTTAGGATGATGTTTAGACATTCTATGGATATACTGTAGTATATATATATTTATACATAAAATATATTACGTGTTAATATATAATAGATTATTTTGTTGCTCACATGCTAAAGATTAAATATTTGTTATTGCCTATTGAGAAGAAAAAAATAATTGAACGAAATATTTTTGCTTTGGAAGTCTACTAAAAAACATACAAGACTATTTCAAAATCAGGATGGATTTGTGAGGGTGATTCTTAAATTCGTGGATTTTACTTTATACGTATGGCAACTATGAAATAGCTTACGAGCAAAAAATTTGAAAATTTTTAAAAATTTTCCTTTAAATATATTTATATGCACTGAAAAAATGTTTGCTGAAAATCAGTTACAGCGACAAAAATTTATTAATGTTATAAGAATTTTTATATTTATTCTTTAATATTTAAAAAAAAAAAATTTATTTTACTACCATACATACGTAATTAATATAAAATGACTACATCAACAATGGGGAAAATAGTTGCATTTACCATTCAAAGACTTTGTATTTAAACTGATTCAATTGAGCAACATAATTAAACGCCTAGTTGTCGGTGATTACAACAACGATTTCTTTTACAAGAAGTTAGTTCGAACCGAAAATATTTGCCAAGATATTAGAACAAAGAATTATTTAGATAATATTACAAATAAAGTTTTTAACAATTACTGTTTTTCGGTTCATCAAAGTTTAAAAATATTAACCCAATCGAATATTTTATTCTTGTTGGCACCTTTGCAAAAATAAAATAAAAGAAATAAATAACATATAAATAATTTCTGAAAATTTAATTAATTTTGTGAAGTCAATATGGATTAATAACCCAATCAGTGGGACCTAAGACCCTTTCAATAAATTAAAAGGGATAATTTAAAAAAAACTGAGAGAATATATCTGTGGAATTCTGACAAAAGAACTTAGGTCTACATAAGAAATATTTCCAGATTTTTTATCGTAAATGTAAATTTTTAAAGCGCTTCTTTGATATGTAGTTACGGATGTATTAAGTATGGCAATTCAACTTATATTGATATTTTAGAAATTTACTTTAAACAAACCCACTTACTTCAGATAAGTCGAAAAACGAATAAAAATTATAAATAAATTTCTAACGAACTTTTGACAAAACATCTTATCTCGCCATAGTAGTTTTTTCGAAACTTGCTTTTCATAAAACAACATAATTCGAAATAAGTTCTTTTATCAATAGCGAAATTTTAACAAGTAAGAAAATTATAATCGGTCTCTCCGGTCCAACTAATTGGATATAGAAAATAAGCGTAAACTAAATTTGAATGGCATTGTTATAATTTTTTTTGGCTGCAGATATGAAAAAGTTTATATCGGGCGCTATATTTATATGGTGACTCGGTCGAAAAATGGACCGATACTGACCATATTTGGTAAAGTCACTAATATTTGTAATGTACCGGTGAAAACTTTAGCGTTTGAAAAAAAACCCCAAACGCTTAAAAAAGTATAAAATATATACCGAAAATATCTGCTCTTGGAGAGATGGCAGCCTTTGAATACCGCTAGCAGTCAGTCGTTGGGGTGGGTTGTTGTTTTCGAATCTCTCTTACCGAATATACATAAATACTTATTATAGACTCCTATCAGTTGATTTTTACCACTAAAAGATTTTATTTACCCCTTTTTAAATCAACCCAAACAGTAACATTCGTCTATAACCACTAATATCAATAATTGCCATCTCCAGAATGACGGGGGACATAAGCGCTCATAACCCTCCCTGCCTATGATCTGTAGTCGCGCCAGTTTGATACTAAGATCCCTTCTTCAAATACGTTTACCACATTAAAAGCGCTTCAAGTAAGAAACCACCGAAATAGATTTATAGTTCCATTGTGTTACTTCAAGATTTATTGATTTAAATTGCATAAAATATACTTGTTTGGTTTTAAGATATCAGGGAAATAATTGTTAATAAAAACAAATATTCATTTAAAATTCTTTTTTTTTTTTTTAATCTACTATGGAAAGATAACCCTCACTAAATAAAGTTAAATTTTTAATAATTACTCATAGTAAGAATAAAGGGTTTTATAATCACCCTAACTACGCAACTGAATACAAAAATATAGGGTATTTAGTAGCAATAACCAGTAATTTAGCATAAACAGCAACAAAAAAAATTGAGACTGATATGAAAAAAAAATAAAACCACAATTGTTTTCTATGGTCAAAAAAATGATCATTACCTTCTTATTGGTTTTACTTAACCCTACGATTCATAACCGGGTACCCGTGTACCTTTTTTGACTTTAAAGTGCTGCTGTGCCTATAATTTTTGAGATATGGACATAAAACTCCGAATCATGAGAGATTTTGGCTAAACTAAGATTTAAATACGAAAAAATTTTCAATATTTTCTTTAAAAAATGATTTTAAATGTTTTACCCCCATAAACACACAACCGGGTCCCCGGGTACCCTAATGCAATTCCTATGTAAATGCCTGACATGTAAATGAAAAAACGTTTTTTTGTGTTGTTTTTATTGGAAATAAATGTCTTTATACCCTATACCACTATGTGGTTTGGGTATAATGATTTTGTGCTGCTGTTTGTAACAACCGAAAATATTTGACCTAGACCCATCTTTAATTATACCGATCGAATCAGAATCACTTTCTGAGTTGATTTAACAATGTACGTCCGTCTGTCCGTCCGTCCGTCCGTCCGTCTGTGTGTCCATGTAAAGCTTGTAATCAAACTGCAGGTCGCAAATATGAATGTATTTTGATGAAATTTGGTATATAAGCTTTTATCGGCCATGGGATGAACGCTATTGAAATTGGTGAGAATCGGTCCATGTTCAGACTTATCCCCCATACAAATTACCCATATGAAATCGACATAAATTGCCATAAGATCCAAATTGTCATATAGATCTTACTCAAATTGGGTTTGTATGCGTTCATTACATCCACTAATGAGTAGTCCAAAAATGATCCCTTTGACCCCATATAGAGCTGCTTCCCGGTCTTCAGTTAAATCTATTAAAAAACAAAAATATTGCACTGATTCTCTTCAAATTTTGTTTGTACATATTTTTGCAAAATACAAGAGACTTTACCAAACATGATCAGGATCGGTCCATTTTTGGACCTAGTCCCTTTACAGATATAGCATCCGATATGAACTTTTTCATATCTGCAGCCAAAAAAATTAATAAAAATCGCACTCAAATTTGGTTTATGCTTATTTTCTATATCGAAGTAGTTGGACCATGGTATAGGGTATCATATAGTCGGTCTAGACCGACTATAATTTTCTTACTTGTTTTTATTTATTTTATCATATTTTATATATATTATATTATAACTCATCCGAATCACTATCGTTGTTATTGTGGCAATTGTAGCATTTAGTAATTGTTATGGCGTGCTCGTCGCATATCGGCGTGCTACATATGCTGCAATTTTTTCTAGTTTTTCTTCTGCGCTTATTTGGAAGAAGGTTGCACATGTAGCACACGCCCGTATGTACTTTTCTGCCCCTTTGTCGTGCTGACGGAGATGTTGACGGACCTGCAGCACAAAGCACACTCTCCAACGGCCTTCCGATGATGCTTTCAATTGCATTTTTTGTTGAAAATTGGCGCTCGCTTTGCACATTTGAAATTCTATTTTCTATAACAGGAATGCACAGGTTTTCTGCCAGTTGACGCAGGAAATTCTTCCTGCGCGTCGTGGTGTATCGTGCAGTTGGATTATTTCCATAATATATGTTGCGTGATGCAAATGCGCTCACATCAATGATGTTATAGAAAAATGCCATCGGCCATCTTCTTGTTTGTCGCTGGGTCGTGTATTCTTGGAGCGTTTGGTCCATTACGTCCACCCCACCTTTTGTTTGGTTATAAAAATTTATAATTTCTGGTTTCCCATTCTCGCCAATTTGTGCATCATCATGCATACTAGAAAGAAGGATGACCGAGTTGGACTTCCGCTGCTTATATGAGAGCAGTGTTACGTTGTCGTAGAAGCCAAATAAACTTGAACCAACGTCTTTTTTTTTGTCTTCTTTCATCTCCGCAGGGATGTAAGCTTTGTTGCGGCGGAGTGTACCCACAATGCTGAGCTTTTCTACTTTTAGTTGCCTAGCCAACGGCAGCGTCGTAAAAAAATTATCCATTGTTATATAGTTATATTGGGTGAATTTGGTTCTACCACGGTATGGATATAATTTTTCATCAATGGTCAAATATTCTGATGGCACATAATATCTGGCAAGATTTGCATTGAGCATTATCCAAATATCGCGAATTGGCACCGCTTTGTCTTGACGCTGCCGCTCTACCCGTGTTCTGGGGTCGTCAAACCGCATAAAACGCAGCAAATCGAAAAACCTGTTTATTCCCATGGTGGCGCGGAATATTGGGTGAGCCTGTGACGTCCACAAATCTCTTGCGTTTTCGTCATTAGAATGATTTGTGCCAGCCATCAAAATCATTCCAATGAACGCATAAATTTCGTTGATTGTCGTGTCTTTCCACTTCAACTGACGTCTTTTGGGATTCGCTTCATTGTACGCATTATATGTGGCATGCGCTTTTCTATTTGTGTGGCGCACTATTATATCCACCATTTCCACTGTGAGGTATGATTTGAAACACTGCAAAGGCGTCATATTTTCAGTAATCCGCGCTGGACCACAGCGGTCTCTGAATATATTGTGGCTTCTCACTTGTTGGCAACTACGTGGTGTTCGCTGCCATTGTGTGCCGTCACGTGCAGTCATGTAGTCTACTGGGTTTGTTGTTGGTGCATCTTCTTGCATATCATCATCTTCACTTTCATCATCAAGGAAAATTTCCTCTGGTGCGTCAATAGCAGCTGCAATTTCGTTTGCGTTGTCAACATTCAAATCTTCATTCTCAGATTCCGAAACTTCGCCAGTATAGGACACATTTCCTTCATTTTGGTCTTCCACAGGGTCCACTTCAAAGTCCTCATCTTGAGTCTCTTCCTCAAATAAACGTTGAATATATGTGCTTCTTGCTTCATCACTCAAATTCCAGTATTCCCTTGTAGACAAATATCGGTCGTTGCGGCTCATTTTTCACCAACTTCACTGTTCAAATATTCAACACAGACTGGCGAAGCAAATGAAATATTTCAATTTTACGACACAAATGAACATCTGCTATCTAATTCAAAAGCAATTAGGCAAGTAGGTACCGCAAATAAGCAAAATAAGCAAATAAACAACCCTTACATAAAACCAGTTTCTGCCTACTTGTGTCGCTTTAGGTACTTATATACGAACAGAAACCAGTTTTTTTTTCCAAATATCAAATTTGTACAGTTGAAAACGCAAAATATAATCAACAACAAAAATATTTACAGGAAAAAATTATTTTATTTCAATAAACCCGAAGTAGGTTGGGGTACCCGGGTACCTGGTTATGAAATTAAAGGAGTTTTGCTGGTTATGAATCGTACGGTTAATTATTGCTTCGCATACCCGTTTAGTTCTAATTAATATATGCAAAACAAAAAACAATTATAAAAAATACATATTTTTATGTTTGGACTCACCGTCTTAACCCTCTGCTACCGCTGATCGATGAGGCCTCTTCAAACTGCTGGTGCACTGAGCTTCCAAAAAAAAGGTGGTAAGGTAATTATAAATTGTTTTGCATTTACAATGTTGCTAAAGGGCGCTTCCATATATACCAAAAAAAATGATTGACTGTTATTCTAGAAAGTTAAAGCTAGATATATTATATTTAAATAAGAAGAAAGGTCTCGTGGAAAAAATAACGGGCGTGTGATAAAAACCGAAAATCTGTCCTTTGGTAGGCCTTTTCTGATTTTGGGTGTTATAATTATTCTTATTTAAAATTTTGTCACATGAACCCTTATTTTTCCAGTTGGCACTTTGAAAAACATTTTCCTTTTCTGAGTTTAAATTCCCCGGGGTTAATTTCGATTTATAATGTTTGTTAAAGGTGTCGCAACCTAACGCTGCCGTTGTTTGTGGGGCTACGTAGGAGCTGAGGATTCTGGTTAATCTCCAAATTACGGGTTTCCCAGGAGTCTTTGGGGAGCGGTGGCTCCCATATGTGTCCACCACGAATTTGACGAAAATTATGGGAAGTTGATAATTTGTTTCTGTTGAAGGACAAAATACCCCAGGAAACTTGTACAGTTGGTGACTTTTCTGTTTCTTTTCTTATCGGGGATGGCTAATTGTGGCTTAACAATAAAATAATCACGGGCAACGCAACAGGGTACCAACCTGCCAAGAAATGTATGGATTGGTGGGAATAACTTTACTATAATTTTATTATGTTCGATTTACCTAGGGTAGTGGTTATTGGCGCCTTACAGCAGCTAACTTTATATGAAATTCTGCACCAGAATAGTTTAATTCGTTAGAACATACGAATTTACAATTTTGAAATTTCTGCTGACTTATTAAATAAGTCTTTCCTCGTTGAAACCACGTTGTAAAACGAATTTCAATCTATTATCTTATTAGTGACCAGCCGTAAGCAAACACGAGTACCGCTACCACTGTAGATATTTAATAATCGAATTGACTTACAGAGCAACGGTGCGTTGCTAGGATAGGATTATCTACGCTCAATTTGTGGAGTTTCCACACAAACATAAATAAAATAGAACAAGGTACGAATGATGCTGTTCTACAATTGTATTCAAGTGCGTAAATAATGGGATGATCAAATAGATTTTAGCGAAGACGCCAATCACCAATAATACTGTCCTACAATTGTATTCACGTACATAAATAATGGGATTATCAGATAGGTTTTAGCGGAGACGCCAATCACCAATACTATCGTATATTAAAGCCGGGTACTAGTAACTTCCATGAGCAAATGCAATGGTATTTAATAACAAGTAACTGTGGATACGATATGATGACTCTCTGTTTCAAAAATTAAAACTAGCATAAAAAAAAATCAACACTAATTGTTATCCCAAGAGAAATGTCTAACGTCAAATAAATGTTTAACCAAATTACATCTAACTTTACATAATGTTTTAACTACATATATTCACCATTACACATTTTGAAAAATTATATATAAACCAATTTTTAGAAAAATCTGTACAATATTTTTGTTTTTTGATAGATTTAAGTGAAGATCGAAAAGCAGGCCTATATGGGGCCTATGACTAAGAATTGTTCTATAGGGATTATTTTTGGATTACTTTTTAATGGATATAATAAACGCATACAAAACCAATTTGACTGAGATCTGTATGATAATTTGGATCTCATGGCAATTTATGTCGATTTCATAGGGGTCATTTGTATGGGGGCTAGGTCTGAACATTGACCGAATTTCAACAATTTCAATAGCGTTCATCCTATGGGTGATGGAAGCTTATATAACACATCTTATCAAAATATATTCATATTTGCGACCTGTAGTTTGATTACAAGGTTTACATGGACACACAGACGGACGGACGGACGGACGAATGGACGGACGGACATCGCTTAATCGACTCAGAAAATGATTTCGAGTCGATTGGTATAAAAATAGATGGGTCTAGGTCAAATATTTTTGGTAGTTACAAACAGCAGCACAAAGTCATTATACGCAAACCACAAAGTGGTATAGGGTATAAAAATTGTGTACTTATATCGAAATAAGTTGATTATATCTACCCTATACCACTATGCGGTTTGGGTATAATGACTTTGTGCTGCTGTTTGTAACTACCAAAAATATTTTACCTAGACCCATCTTTTATTATACCGATCGGCTCAGAATCACTTTCTGAGTCGATTTGGCGATGTCTGTCCGTCCGTCCGTCCGTCTGTGTGACATTCAAACCTTGTAATCAAACTACAGCTAGCAAATATGAATATACTTTAATGGAATTTAGTATATAAGCTTTTATCGGCCATGGGATGAACGCTGTTGAAATTAGTAAAATTCGGCCCATGTTCAGAAATAGTCCCCATACAAATGACCCCTATGAAATCCACTTAAATTTCCAAGAGATCCAAATTATCATATTGATCTCGGTCAAATTAGGTTTGTGTGTGATTATTACATCCATTTATCAACGGTCCAAAAATAAACTCCATGTCGCAGTTTTTTTCCATAGCCCCATATAACGCCCCTTCGCAATTTGCACTTAGATCTATCAAAAAACAAAAATATTGCACAGTTTTTTCTCAAAGTTGGTTTGTATATATTTTTTTCAAATTATAAGTGACTCTATGAAATATGAACAGGATCAATGAATATTATCCGGTACAGATGTATATATATTACCATTTTCAAAGTCAAACACTGAATACGAAAGAGTGTTCGGTGCAATAAATTAAAAAAATTTTGTGTTCATAATTCCACTAATTCTTTTGTAAATATTTACCATGGACTCAAAATTCAAAATTTATATTGTGCTTAATATAATATTTCATTACTTCAACCATATGGAACATATTAAAATTTTTATAAAAACAATACTATGGCCTGAACATCAGGAGGAAAATGGGTAAGCTTTCATTTGTAATAAAAATTTTTCAAGTACTTTATATTTTTTTTATTTCAGCCAAGAGCCTTTTAGCACATTTTGTCGAAAAGCTCTTCGGCAGTGATTTTATTGTGTATACTTGCCATTATGACCAACTTTAAGATTTGATCATAAGCAGAGTTAGTCAACTTTTTGAAAACAAATGGTCACACAACTTGGAGAGTAGGTTGTGGCCCTTCACTATATGGAGAAAAAAAATTATTTTATGTATAAAAACTATCTATAAATTTCTAAATAAAATAAGAAGACCCACAAATGATCTGAAGCTAATAAAATACATTTTATTAAATAGAATATGAAATATAAAATTAATAAAATAATATAAAATTAAAGAAAAGCAATCCTTATTGCAAGTCGTGACTACAGAAAACTATTCGAATCGCACACTAAATCATCCTTAAATACACGAAAATAAATATAATTAATTTAATATTTCATATGCTTTTGAATAAATTGTCTTTTTTAGCTTCGGGTCATCTGTGGATCTTCCTATTTTATTTAAAAAGAATATAGATAGTTTTTATTTATAAAATAATTTTATAACAAAATTGGTTAAAAGTTGTTTTAATTTATATTCGCGAGCAATAAGCAGATAATTGCACCAAAGATATATCACAATGGATTATTTTGATACAAGGAGCACTGAAGGGCTAAATAAATAAAATTAACAAAATTAGTTTTCTTAAATTCGAAAAAGTGGTTTCATCGAGTTTAATAGAAAATCTCGTTTTCGGTCATTTTTATTTAAAAATATCTTAAAATCCAAACCTGGCCTTGGCAAATAATGGGTTAACGTTCTCGGATTTATCCCAAATTTTAGGACTGGAAGTTCTACACATTTGGTTATTATATTTTTAGTATCGCATCTTAAAATTCAACATTACTTACAAAAAATTTGAATTTCTTGAATAAATTGTCTTTTATTAGCTAGGCGTCATATGTGACCCCAATTCCAAAAGGGTTAATGGAGTCATATTATTTTTTTCCGAAACCCTAGGCTATTAAGATAAAATATAACATTTAAAAGTAAAGAAGTGATTAATTTTTGATACAAAGTATTTAAAAATAGTACATTTAATTTTACAAAAATCCCATTTTTGCGTAATCCGCAATAATAAAATCCTTGAAAAAAAAATTATGGCATAGGGATTTACATGAAAATTTATTAATCTCTAACATGCATTTAACAAGATCTTAAAGAGCTAGATCAATTTTTTAAAATTTTGTTTAACCCTTTCGCTACAAGTTTTTCCTGGGTTGCTTAAAAAAATCTAATTTTTTGGATTTTTACTATTATTGGCCCTGGGAACAACAATCAATACTCAATTTTTAAAATTATTTATCCTAAACGTGTTTTTTGGAATGTATCCATATGGATACAAATTTCGTGTATGGTAAAGAAAAATGCTAGTATATTATGTTTTTTTTATAATTGAGGTTTTATTTATATTAGTAGTTTTAACGCATAAAATTAAATTTTTTTCAATAAAAGCATACATTGTATATACTTACATGCACAAACTAAAAATTATAAATCTAAAATTCATATAATTACAATAAATTTAGACAAAAATAACACATAAATCTATATTTAATACATAAAATACTTATAATCTGAAAAATAAAATATCTTATCAACAGTTTATTCATTTGATATATAATGGAATTCCTTGAAGCAATTTCTCGATCATTGAGAATGCACAGAAAAACATTGCACTTTGCACACTTGTATCTAGTTTGTCCTTTACATCCTTTGACTTTGCATCTATCTTTATCCGTCGAGTGTTATGGCCAATGCTGATTTCCGTCAAATCGAACAGAAATTGAAGTTGTAGCTTTGCGTTTCTTATCGGAGGTCGTTGGACTGATTCGAATTTCTTCATTTTGGCATAATGTTGGGCGTCCACGCTTACGAGAACATACCTGTTGATTAGACCGAGCTAAAAGACCATGCGCAATATCGTGACGAAATCTTAGTAAGTCCATATACTTATTTTTAAAATTATTGTTTTCATAATCCATTCTATACTCTAACCACGAGTTACATACAACTAAATCAATGAAGTGGTTAAAAATCTTAAGAGTCCACTTTCCAGATCTAATCGAAATTCTATATAAAGAAAGGGGAAAATCCATTTTGTCTACTCCTCCAATATTGATGTTGCACTCTGATACAATTTTTGGTTGTGTTATTTTAAAAGTTTTCTTTTTTTCAGCACTAAATCGTGACACTTCGTTGACGGGGTCATGGCTATGGATTGATGACACGAGTTGCACAATTCCCCTATCAAGCCATCTAAGAAGAAAAATATTGTCTGCTCTTTCTATACGGAAGTCAGAAGTTCCACGGCCTTCTTTTTTCAAATTCTTTTCAGACTTAAAATCAATTTTGCCGAATCTATTCCATCTTATAGTACCTGTAGCCCAAATTCCTTTTTGGCGTAAATATAATACCAAATTTATATATTTTATGATTTTTTTCCGAACAGTTTTTAGAAGATGAATCACAATAGCAGAGCAAAACCCTAGCTTTAAGCCAGTTAATATTGTTCCTTTTCCCTGATATATCTCAAAATCATAAACTATGCCTTCGGAGCTACAACGGCAAAATATCTTCTTTCCCCATTTGATGGTTTTTTTAGGCATGTACTGCCTAAGAGTGGTTCTTCCTTTAAAAGGAACCATCATCTCATCCACACAAAGATTTTCATCTTTTGGAATACCGTACGATTTTTTTGTAAACATATTTATTATAGGGCGAATGTTGTAAAGCTTATCGCATCCTGAATGGTCTATTGTGAACTTTAAATTATTTCGCAAAGAATGGAATCTATTCCTGGTCATATTTTCTGGGAATGATGGTATTACGGTGTCCATTGTCCAATACATTTCCAAACGCGGATAGCCAATGGTACCAATCAATATTTCTAGAGCTAGAAATTTTAAAAGTTCCTCTTTAGTTAAACTGAGAGATTTCCCATATTTAGTCATTGATGCCTGGTTTGTTGAAGATACAAGTTGTTGAAGAAAGTCTTCTGTAAAGTACTCCAAAAAATACTCGACAGGCATTTTAATATTTTTCTTTGGGTACGTTTCAGAAAATGAAGTCTCTGGATTAGTCCAAGAAGCTTCTTTCCAACGAAATTGGTCAGCCTTTTTAAGTGAAACTTGTGGAAATTGAAAAATTTTGAGACTCTCTTGAACGGTTTCATCAACTGCAAGACTTTCTTCGATCTCAATAACCCTATTACCTATATCATTATTATTATCAACATCAATATGTTGAATGTTGATCTCATATGGACCTTCTCTAGAAAGCTCTTTAAATAAAAAGCTGTTATTATTATCAAAAGCATCATATAAGTTGTTTATAACTTCAGATTCTTCCGACTCTTCCAAGTCAGAAATATCGGAATCAGCAAAACTGGTTAAAATTTTTTCAATTTCAGAGTCCTTAATTTTTCTTGCCATTTTTCTAAATAAATTTAAATGGTATCAGAGCTAAAAAAAAGAACATCTACATCAAAGCAGCATCAAACGTAAAATGATTTTATTTGTATTGTGTGTATAATTTTTACAACCACAACATACGTTATAAAACAAAAAACTATAAATGAAAAATATTAAAATAAACATTTTTCTTTATGATTGATCAGTTTTGAAAAAAAATATATGGCTCTATATAAGTATCTGTAATTTGTTAAATAAAAAACCTTTTTTTTTACAAAAAAAAAAAAAAAAAAAGGTTTTCTTAAAATCGCTATATTTTTCTCAGTTTTGTAAATATCCAAAAAAATGTTTATGAAAATTATTCACAAAACCTTAAAAAACAACTATACGCCGATATCCAAATCGATTCATTGATTTTGAGATTGCTAGATGACTCCAAAGTTGAGTGTATCCATATTTTACACAATGTAGCGAAAGGGTTAAGAAAATTTTTCATAACTTGAAAAAGGAGTTTTAAAATTTTATCTAAAAAAATTGCCATTTTCGGTCTCAATGCTTAATAGGTTAGCAAGGCGGTAGTAAAACAGTACTTCATATCTGAGTACCTACAGGTATAGAGAGTAAAACAAAATGTTAGCTTTAATTAATTTCTTAAAGTTGTGAAAAAATGCCATCAAATTTCATTATCTATTTTTTTTTTTTTTTTGGCACAAAAGTGGTCTGGGGCATTTGCTATTTCTTGGAGAGTTTTTATTCGCTATTGAAGTTTTATAGATTTCTTGAAATATAACTTAATGATGATCTTGAATTATATAACATTTTGTCGTAGAAATTAAACAATAGAACGAAATTTTCGTAAAATCTGAAAGAAAGTCATATTTTCCCCATTTAAAACACACTTGAATCGCGTTGAGCCACCTCTAAATGTTTTTTTGATTGGCCCAAAACTTTCTATTTCTCAGTTTTTTGCTATTCACATATATCTAGGCGGTGAGACCGACATTTTGAACACTTTTTTTTCCTCCATATAACGAAGGGCCACCCTAGTGACTACTACTGCTTTAAATGAGATATTGTTGGCAAAACTAATATTCAGAGTTAGTTTGAAGCTATCAAAACTATTGGAGGATGACACCTATTAACTCACCAAGCTCTTAAATTTCCCATTGTCTCCTATTATCTTCTTAAAACTTGGGACGTTGCTTTTATGATCTTAGTATATTTAGGGTGAATTGTTCTTCGTAGTATTTAAGAATACTAGCAGATTCCAGCCCTCTAAATTCGAGTGTAAATTCTAGGAAAATTAATTTTCCCATTAAATAAAGACCCTAAATAAAGACACAAAAAACAAACTCGTTTTAACTCATTAACAAACACATTAACAAATTTAATAAAACGCACATAGCATATATATAATTTTTTGTTTGGATTGGTAGCAAATTTAAATGCAATTCACTCAAAATAAAGGAAAAAATTTAAAAATCTGTAAATATGCAAAACGGCTAAAAAGAAATTCCTTTCAAATAATATGCGTTTGGTCAAAATCGGGATAAAACGGTAGAACAAAACTTCGGTCACAAGAAATCGCCTAGCCTATTATTTCATTTATTGCGTGTTATTAAAAATTAAAAATAATAATCTAATATCATAGACGTATTTGTCCCACTGTACTAAAGGAAATGCTGAAATATTTATGGTTAACAGCACGACTGCTTACTGTGAAGGTGTTGTTTATTTTTTGTTTTTTTTTTATTATACCCTATACCACTATGTGGTTTGGGTACAATGACTTTGTGCTGCTGTTTGTAACAACCAAAAATATTTGACCTAGACCCATCTTTAATTACACCGATCGAATCAGAATCACTTTTTGAGTTGATTTAACAATGTCCGTCCGTCCGTCCGTCCGTCTGAGTGTCCATGTAAAGCTTGTAATCAAAGTGCAGGTCGCAAATATGAATATATTTTGATAAAATTTGGTATATAAGCTTTTATCGGCCACGGGATGAACGCTATTGAAATTGGTGAGAATCGGTCCATGTTCAGACCTAGCCCCCATACAATGATGTTTATAACATCCATTAATGAATAGTCCAAAAACGATCCCTATGGGACAACTCTTAGTCATAGGCCCCATATAGAGCTGCTTCCGGATTTTCACTTTAATCTACCAAAAACAAAAATATTGCACTGATTCATCTCAAATTTTGTTTGTATATATTTTCGCAAAATACAAGAGACGTTAGCAACCATGGTCAGGATCGGTCCATTTTTGGACCGAGTCCCCATATAGACATAGCATCCGATATGAACTTTTTCATATCTGCAGCCAAAAAAAATTAATAAAAATGCCACTCAAAATTGGTTTATGCTTATTTTCTATATCCAATTAGTTGGGCCTAAGAGATAGGGTCTCTAAACGCATGGTATAGGGTATCGTATAGTCGGTCTAGACCGACTATAATTTTCTTACTTGTTTTTTTTTCAAGTAGTTATAAAGCTGATAAAATATGAACAGAAAGCGAAAGTTTACTATACGTAATGATTAATGTCACAAAATAAAAAACACCATAAAGAAAACTGAAAGAAAGGTTAAGAACAACAAAGGAAATTAAAAAGGTACATAACACAAAAAGTAACTTTTTGTTTAAAATAAATTATCTTTTAAATGAACTTTGTTCCTGCTTAACTTGTCTTTTTTTAAAAAAAAAGTTTTTAAACAAACTTTATTTCAAACAATCATTAGTTTATATGAATGTGAAAAAGTCTTATGGGAATTTGAAACGTTAAAAACCCGCATAACAAATAGATTGCCATCGGATTGTTGTTCTTTCACTTGATTTACAATCACATATTTTGTTAAAGTAACTTTAGGTTGGTTAATATTAAGGCTTGTGCAATTAGAAAAATTACTTTAATCAACTTTAATAGGAAATGGTGTTGAAACAAGCCCATAACAATTTTAGCTTAGATGACTCCTGCGGTTGACCCAATTGCTGAAATGTAGAAGAAAAATTGTGTTTTCATAGCGTGACACTACCAACATTGAAGTCATTTATTTTCTGTGAAATAACTACAACTTTCTTAAATTCATTTGATGATTTACACAGCTCATGTTACTAACAATAAATTAACCATCTCATTTCAATTTTCACTTAGGAAATATACATATTTAAATTTTATTGTTTTTATATTGGTGATTTATCTTTTATAACATCACACAAATAAAAACCATGACTTTAACTTTATCTCACAGATTCACTGATATGTACATTGTAAGCCGAGCTGAATTTTTTATCACATTCGCAAGTTAATGGGCTGTTAAATGTTTTACTTAACTGCTGGTGGTTACCATATATAATAGTAGCGTCGTTTTTTGCATAACACAAAATAAACAAGTAAGAAAATTATAGTCGGTCTAGACCGACTATACGATACCCTATACCATGCGTTTAGAGACCCTATCTCTTAGTCCCAACTAACTGGACATAGAAAATAAGCAAAAACCAAATTTGAGTGGGATTTTTATTAATTTTTTTGGCTGCAGATATGAAAAAGTTCATATCGGATGCTATATCTATATGGGGACTAGGTCCAAAAATGGACCGATCCTGATCATGTTTGGTAAAGTCTCTTGTATTTTGCAAAAATATATACAAAAAAAATTTGAGAAGAATCAGTGCAATATTTTTGTTTTTAATAGATTTAAGTGAAGATCAGGAAGCAGCTCTATAAGAGGTCAAAGGGATCATTTTTGGACTACTCATTAATGGATGTAATGAACGCATACAAATCCAATTTGAGTAAGATCTATATGACAATTTGGATCTTATGGCAATTTATGTCGATTTCATATGGGTAATTTGTATGGGGGCTGGGTCTGAACATGGACCGATTCTCACCACTTTCAATAGCGTTCATCCCAAGGCCGATAAAAGCTTATATACCAAATTTCATCAAAATATATTCATATTTGCGACCTGCAGTTTGATTACAAGGTTTACATGGACACAGAGACGGACGGGCGGACGGACGGACGGACGGACGGACGGACGGACATTGTTAAATCAACTCAGAAAGTGATTCTGATTCGATCGGTATAATTAAAGATGGGTCTAGGTCAAATATTTTTGGTTGTTACAAACAGCAGCACAAAGTCATTATACCCAAACCACATAGTGGTATAGGGTATAATTATATATAAAAGGCCTATATCGTCATAAATTTTTTACAAGTTTTTATAAGCTCCACTCCAGTGTGCAGAGGGTATATATAAGTTTGTCATTCCGTTTGTAATAATTAGAAAAAAAATTTTGGACCCCATAAAATATATATATTTGTGATCCTTATAACAACCGGAGTTGATATAGCGATGTCCGTCTGTCCGACTGTCCGTCTGTCCGTCTGTGGAAATCACGATGGCGGCATCATTCGGGCAGCTAGGGTGCTCGCTGGCATAA
Organism: Cordilura impudica; assembly: GCA_963682025.1. Lineage (NCBI taxonomy): Eukaryota > Metazoa > Arthropoda > Insecta > Diptera > Scathophagidae > Cordilura > Cordilura impudica. The sequence goes on from OY821518.1 coordinate 105,213,429, forward strand.
AAAATGATTCACCAACATCCTGAAAAGTTTGCTGTTTAAAATCGTCCAAATCGGTCGCTTAGGGCCCGAGATTTGAATGAAGAACTAAAAAAAGTCTTGAAAAAATATAATTTTCTATGTTGTTCTTGTCACCATCACGCCCTCAATAGGATAGCTAAGATGATCATTTTTAGTGAGAATGATTTACCAAACTAGTGGAAAGATTTCTATTTCAAAAATCATTAAAATCGGTTGAACAGGTCCAGGGAAATCTCTGAAATAATAAAAAAAAAATGAAAAATGTAATGTTTCTATACTGTTCTTGTTGTCTATATTGTCTATGTTGTATTGTTGTCATAGCTGGACTTGTTGTGTTTGTGGTCGTTGTGGTAATAATATAATCAAAATTAACGCTTTGTACATTTTTCTTATCAACTCTGGTAGAAAAATTTAACAGTTTCCATTGTTTTGGCATCACTAAAAAAAATTTACTAGATCATTTCTGTCACTGCCGCGAGCCTGCCTGCAAAGTTTCAGATCGATTGGGTCACGGGAAAGGGGTTAAAATCGATCCCAAAAATTTTTCGACAAGCAGACACTACGAGTTAATATAAAGGGGATAAAAATTCACCAGCATCTAAAGCAAATAATGCTAAAATCTAGTTGTTAAAAAAAAAAAACAATGTAAATTTAGCAAAAAAAAATTTTTATGTATTAATTTATTTAAAGAGAAAAATACAAAAATAACGTTTGATGTTGTATTTTTTGTGTGTAATATTTACATATACTTACATACATACACATTTTAAATAATACAAATAATATATATATATTCTATGTATGTATATCCATAATAACTGCATGTTAGAAATAAATCGGTATATTATTTTATTTACATAAAATTCTGCAATATTTTTTTGTGGGGAAAATACATTTCTTTTGCATTAACAGATTTTTGTTCTAATTAGCTTTGCAATAGTTCTTTCTATTTTAACATGAATGTCAATATTTTCAAATAGATATCATACAGAACAATGTTAAGAGTATACACGGGCTGGTCTTTTATTTCATACGTTTTTTCATTATTCTTTTACAAATATGAACATAAGTTTGGCTTATTAACTTTTTGTTGTCTTTACAAATTAGAGTTACCGAGTTCATCAATGAGTTTTTTGCTTTCAAAACAGTTCTTCATAGTTATATTGAATCATTATTCTGCTTTACCTACAAAATATCTGATTGCGATTACATCTAATTTTTAAAAATTGTTTATAATTACTAAAGCTTTATTGTTCACATAAATACAAAATTGCACTTTTTAAATTTTCCATTAAAATTTTAGAAAATATCAGTTCTAAAAACTGGAATTAAAATTTCCATTATAAAATATTAATTGAATTTCAGAAAATCATATCGAAACATCGGAAATAATAATTTTAAATTTAGAAGACATCAATTGCATCAAATTCAAAAAAAAAAACACCAAATATGTTTACATTTAAAAAATGTTTACGTCGAAAAAAATATTGCCATTCAGGAGAAATTAATAGCTTTTCAGTAACTTCTTTTAACGATATTCGAATCATTAAAAAAAGAAAAGCGAAATTATCAGTAAAATTTTTAAACGATATTCGCTATTGTTAAAATCGGCTAAACGACAACCATTTTTGTGTTGTTTATTCAATCGATAAAAACTTAAATTTTTAGGTTGAAATGTCGTCATACATAAATAAAAATCATAAAATAGTGAAAATATTTTGCTTCTATTAAAAAAAATTTTTATATAAATAAAAAAATTAAATAGCATATTCAATTCATTATTTAATTTTCAAATAAATAAACAGAAATATTAGTAAAAAAAAAAATAGAGATATTAAACATAAACATAAAATCATCCTGTCAAACACGAAGTAATTTGTTTTTTTCTATTCTTCTTTGTGTTTTTCGTTAATTTTGACAGAGATGCCACTCGTTTACAATTTAAATAAATAGAAAAATAGATTTGTCGACTGTCGTTAGGATGTGTGTACTTAGTGAATCACTTAATCCTTAGTGCAAACAACAATAGCTGTCGATATATTTTGCGATTGTCGGTTCGTTGAAATTTATAGAATCGGACTACAGAAAACATTAATTTAAATTTAATGAATTTTATATAACCTCAAATGATATTTAAGAATTGCGAACATAAAAATTGTTACTTAAATAAACGCAATTTGATGAGAATGTTAGTTTTTATATATAAATTTTCACAATTTTTTTTGGATGAATATTTGAAGTTTTTCAGAAAATAAAGATAACAAATTATTTTATTTAAAATGTTTGGGACATTTGGTTTTTTGCGTTTGGCATCCCTAATTTGATTATTTATTTTTATAGATTTTTTCTCTATATTTTCCAAATATTACCATTTTAATAAAAAAGTTGAGAGAGCTTTTTTTTTGGTTATTATTTTGTTACTCCATCCGACCTATATGGCCTCAATGAAAAAATATTTCGCCAGTTAAAAGAAACTATACAACCATCTCCAATTAGCACGATTTAATGCATATAGCCACCCTACACAACCATTGCCTTTGCAATGGAAGTTAGGGCGAGCTATTTAATTAGCAAAAACTAAATTAAATGAGAAGTTATGTCATATAACCGGAAACGTATGCATATTTTTCCAATATTTTGTTTATATTTATTATCAATACTCAAACTGAGGTGGAGGGTATCAAATATTCGGCACAGCCGAATTTAACACTCTTACTTGTTTTAATTCAAAATTCTTGGAAACAATAAAAGAGTAAGGCTTTAAAATTTTAAACGAATCCTTAAAAATGTAGATGTGGATTAATTTATACATAAAAACTTTTGCTAAGGAAAATCATAACCTCATTTTGAATTAGGGTATTTAAAAAATAAATATGAAACTAACAAATGTGGATATCTTAATTTTTTGGGATTCCCTATGAGGATGTCTACAGATGGCTCGAAAACCTCAGTTGTGCGGGGAGTGGAAGTCTGTGGATCCAGGAGCTGACTCTATTCTCCCTGAGTAAAAACTGAATAATCATCACAGAATTAAGTCTGCACTTAACCCATTTACTTCAAAATTCTTGGAAAGGAAACCAACCAGCACAAAAATTAACGTAATGTGGCACACGGATCGTACTACAAAAAAAAACCTAATAAATTTTTTCCTGTGTGAGTTAACGAATTAGTTTTTATTATTTGCCAGGTTACTATTTTCATTTATTAACATGAATGTTTGGGATACTGAAACGAGGATTTGGATAATGCAGTGGTACCATTTAGTCCTTCATTTCCATCCAAAGGGAATTTAGGCGGGAGTGTGGCGACACTTCCCTGCATAGATAGACCTTTATGATGACCATACCATCGAGATCCCTATGTTCGGGTTCAAGACACAAGCGCATCTGTAGCAACATCAATTCAGGCAAAACCAATCCGTCCGACTCGAAACTTGTTGGCGCAAAATTAAATTAGTTGAAATCGAAATTACATTAGTTGAAATTGAAATTGTTGACTTAAACTTGTTTCCGTACAAGGTCTAAATTACAAGGAAGTTAAACCTTCTGAATTTGCCTATTCGCCAAAAATTTTGCCAAAAAATTATTGAAATGGTCGAACAAGACAACAGCTTGATAAATTGCTTGTTTATGTCTGATGAGGCCCATTTTGATCTAAATACCAATCTGAACAAGCAAAATTTCCGTGTATAGAGTGAATGTATTCCTCAAATACTGAGACGGAACTGCAACCAAAACGAGTCACTGTGTGGTGCACAGTTTCATCAAAATTAATTGTGGAAACCGGCGTAACAGAAACTGTCAATGGGGACCATTATTTCAATATGTTGAGGAAGTTTTTTTTACTCAAAATTGCGCCGAAGACGTATCCCTTCCAACAGAATTTGGTTCCGGCTCCAATAAAAATTCCCAAACAAAGTAATATCCAGAAACTCCACTTTCCGCTGGCCCCCAAGTTCACCTGAAATGACTTCACTAGACGTTTTTTATGGCACTATGTCAAGCAAAATGTTTTTAAAATAAATCCAAGGAATTTGACTGAATTGAGGTAGTCCATTAAAAGAATTTTCTGATCAGGTGCTGCATATGCGTGCGTGAGCATGGAGTTAATATGTGGTCTATCATCTTCAAAAGCAATTAGTTGTATCAACTAACAACTCTGCTGAGATATCCTTTATTAAAAAGAGACTAATGGCTGAAAATATTTATTCTATGGATGATGATACAAAACATATTGTCACTGTTATTTGTCAGTGTTACACACATAAATTCATACATTCATATGTGCTTTCTTTAATTTATATGTTTCGTTGCGATTTATTAATCAAATGTTATTGTTTGCTTTGTTGAGACTATAGAAGTGGGCACAAAAATAGCAGCATAATAACCAATTTGTCTTAGCAATCCTGAAGATCAAAGAGGATAATGGAATATGACCATATAATCCCGCGTACCTAATATAATCTGAATACATATACAATATAAATGTTGGTAATACATTTCTTCTACATACGCCTTGTGCAGATTGTGAAGAATATATGGAGGCTATATGGAGGCTTGTATATGATTTATGATTTAAAATGATCCAATGGTGTTTCCTTATATTGTTTATGGGCTTTAATTTTTCTTTGCACAAGGATAATGAAGAAACATCATTATTCATGCATTTGAAATTTAAGCTGCAAATATTTACTTGTTTGCTTTAAGTTCACTCCCGTGTGTTAATATTAACAAGCACCTGTGTATATATGCATATACAGTTGCGGTCAAAAGAATAGGAGCACTATAGCTACAGGTAATATTAGCAATTTTTTTATTTTTAAATATTTCACCTTATTTTAATGGCATTTACTGCAAAATCTTTGTTTGTTTTCTCTTTTATAGTAAGAAAGTTATATTTATGTAGTGAAAATAATAGTAGCGCTTCATAACTCCAGCCGTAAAGCCATATTATTTTCAATTCGTAACGTCAGAAACAAATTTGGAAGCAAGTGTTATTGTTACTAGCTATATAAATCAGCTAATCGAGTGGAGAATGGGGCCTAATATCATTAGATATGTCATCAATTTCATGAATAAGAGAAAAATAATTGTTCGAGTAGACAATTGTTATTACAAATCTTTCCCACCATACAACGTTATCCCACAGGGTTCGCTGTTATCTGTCATTCTTTTCGTAATAAAGGGTCCGCCAAATAACTTTTTTTTTGAAAATGCTATAAAAAAAAGTACTGAATATTATCTCAAATTTCTTTTTTTATTTGAAAGTACAATCCTTCCGGTTAATAATGGAAAATAATTTCATTTAAAAGGCTGCCTTGGCTGGCCATGTAGTAGCCTACACGAGCGGTCCAATATTTAAGCACATTATCGATTGTGTGCAGCTGTATTTCACCAATGGCTTCACGAATATTGTCCTTTAAAGCGTCAATTGTCTCTGGCTTGTTGGCGTAACACTTATCTTTGAGAGCATCCCACAAATAATAGTCCAACGGTGTCAAATCGCAGCTCCGAGGTGGCCAAACGACATCAGCTCTGCGGCTGATAATGCGATCTTCAAAAACAGAGCGCAAAACATCGAGTGTAGCTTCGGCTGTGTGGCACGTAGCGCCGTCCTGTTGAAACCAGATGTTGCCGATATCCTCCTCTTCAATTTTTGTGAACAAAAATTCGTTCAACATGGCCCGATAACGATCGCCATTGACTGTAACGGCCACTCCTTGCTCATTTTCGAAGAAAAATGGCCCAATTATGCCTCTGGACCAAAATCCGCACCAAACAGTGACTCGTTTTGGGTGTATCGGCTTTTCAATGTATGCGTGCGGGTTTTCTGTGCCCCAAATGCGACAATTTTGCTTGTTTGCATACCCGCCAAGATCAAAGTGAGCTTCATCTGATGATTTTTTTTTGGCAAAATCGGCATCTTCTGTAAGTCGATCGCAGGCCCACTTAACGAAGCGAAAACGCTTTGGATGGTCAGTTGGCTTCAACTCCTGAACCAATTGGACTTTGTATGGCGTCATACCAAGGTCTTTATGCAAAATTCGTCCCAATGATGCCTCCGAAATGTTCAATTCTTGAGAACGGCTGTGAATTGATTTTGATGGCGCTTCACGCACACTTTCTGCCACAGCAGCAATATTCGCGCTTTGGTTTATCGATGAGGATGCCAGTTTCTTTCACTTTTTTTCACAAGATAACGAACATACGGAGCTGACGGTGCTTCTCTTCTTCCAAAATCCGTACGCAATTTTCGCACACATTCTGCAACATTACCATGATTTTCAAAGTAAAGTCGCAATATTTCCCAGCGTTGTTCAAGCGTATACACAACCATATTCATTCAGCGGAAGGATAAAACTAATTATCTGTCAAATCAGACATGAGCTAAGAGTTACTATTCACGAAATAAGCACTAGTTGAAAAAAAAAAACGTTAGACAGCGGACCCTTACGTTATAACAAACTATGTTCAGTCATATAAATTCATGAGGAAGTTGATTTCTGTGCCTACGCTGATGACTTTAATTTAATAATCAGATCTGACAGAAGAAAAAACATTGTTCTCAATTTGGACGATCTCTTCAGCGGTTCTGCTGCTACGATTTTTTCCACAAAGTTCCAATAGCTACACGTTTGCAGATTAAAGAACTGCAATATTAGGATACACACATAAAACATAGCAATAACCCGAGTTGATTCATTAAGGATACTGGGAATATTGATCAATAAAAAATACAGATGGAATGACCATATAGACTATATTACTTCCTCACTAACACAACGGCTCAACATTATAAAATGCCTGTCCAGCTCTCGATATAATTGTAACTCCATCTCCCTCATTTCGATATTAAAAACCGTTACACTCTAGAAGATAAATTATGATCTACCAATTTTTGGATATGCTCCTAGATTCCATCCCAGGAAAATTGACTCCATAATAAACTCGGTAATGAGCATTGCTCTGGATGCACTTCGTTCTACACCATGGTACAGAAGAATTAATGGAGAACATAAAACAGTTTACGCCTTTATGAATGATAGTCATAGTCAAACGAGCGCTAAAAGACTAGATTGTACTAAAGTTCAACGACTTCGTCTAGGTCACACTATTGCAACACATGAGCCAATATTCAATCTCAATAGTACTCCATTTTCCAATTGTGGTATTTCATATCCCCACTTTCTCTGTGATTGCCCAGAAACCAGCAACTCCCGATTGAGTATTTTTCAAAACTCAGATCCTATATATACACTATCCCATCCTTCCAGCGAAGACATAAAACTATTAACAAAATTTCTCAAAAAATCAAATCTGTATAATGTAATATATGTAAATAAAACCAACTTTAAAACTGTAATTATAACTCTACCTAAATAATGTAAAGTGTATTGAGCTAAAGGCCTACGTTGCTATTGCTCATAATAGTTTTTATTTTATAATTTTTAATTATAAGATAAAGTATGTAAATAAATAAATAAATAGATACTAGCTATATAACTTTATAAGAAAGAAATTTGTTCTAAATTAATTGTTAAATATCAATTGGTTTCAGAAACTTGTGGCCAGAAACGATTTGTGTTACCAACAATGATTAATCGAGTTGTGAGGTATTCGAAGTCCAATCCTTTCGCATAAGCAATTCAAATAAAGCAGAGGTTAAATGTAGGACCCAGTACTGAAATGGTTCATAGAATCGTAAGACAACACGATTTGATAGGTGATAGCCCTCAAAAAGTGTTACTTCTACCCAGCGAAATGCCTGTACACCTATAACTTTTTTTTTTGATCGATATAACTTTCGACGGTGGTTTCATGCCATCGCGATCACTGACTCCTACCATTTGTCGCACAGTGTAATAAATTTGACGAAAGCTTTAAAGAAACTTGAAATATACGTGCAATTATTTATGTTATTTTTCATCTCTATTTTGAGTTTGGTGCGCTCCTTTTTTTTTGACCACTGCTGTATATATGTCTGCGTTTCTTTAAAAATTCTACCTTTTTATCACAACACAGAAGCCCTAATTTACGCCCTTTTGTAATGCCCTAATGATTTATTGTTTCTTTTATTTATTACGCTATGCAATACAGATCCAACAACAGCAAAAGACATAAACAAAATCAATGTGTAGTCATATACAAGGAATAGAGGCTTTAAAAGCTTTAAACATTTTGTGGAGCAAATCATATTAAAAATATATAATTTATATTGAATTTTTTGTGTGAATTAAGACTATTTATAAAATGTCTTGCTAATACCCTAAGGCAGAGTTACAAAACAATAGCTCGAATTTCTCTTCGGCTCTAAAAAAAAAATATTGATGTAATAATACTACATGTAAAAGTTAAGATTTCTTTTTTATAATAAAAAAAAACTATGAAAATTTTCCCATTTACGTAATATCAAATTTACAAAAATTTTAATTCCTTTAAATGAAAATTATGAGACATTTTGCCCATAATAATAAACTGCAGCTCTAAAATTGAAACCAGTGATCGTATTTATAAAACTAAAATCAATTTTTTTATTGGGTTCATCATAAAAATAAATAGATAAACAATTGATGAAAAAAAAGAAATAAGAATAAAAAGAAAATAGGAAAATAGTAAGAATAAATCTTTGAACAATTTTTTGAAAAGTCGGTGCCGTTGCAAACTTAACAACTGGCGTTATAAAAAATAAACCATGGTTAAGTTGTCATATTAAAGTTGCAACTGCTTGCACATATATAGTTCTTAGTTGGTGGAAACGATTTAGAAAAGATGCATCAAATAGAGAGTACTGTAATACAAGTAATACATTTTATAAAAAACATGTCCTTAACAAATATTAAACGATCATACTCATAGTGGCCACGCTTTACATTTACAGTTCTAGATTCTGAAAAATTTGGCTAAAATCTGAACAATCGCAAATATGACTTAAAAATATTTAAAAAAATTTTCACTAAATATCTCTAATGCATGCACATGGTTGCAAATTTCTAACATAAGATTAGATGTGCCTCCAATAAACATTCTAAATGAAAGGCCTTCATGCATGATTTCTTTAGAAGATATGCGAAAAATTTTGATAATCTAAAAATAAGAGAAATAAATTTTACTATTTTGATACCACAAACTTGACGATTTTGTCCGCTACTTCCCTATTTCGCTCAGCCCATTTTTCAACCTGTACCCCATATAACTTCTTAATGTCTGTAAAAATACCTAAAAGGCAATCTCTAAACGCAAGGTAGTTGTGCCCAGTTTTTACTTTTCTTACAATGTATGACAACATTTGACACGTAAAACGATAAGGACTGCGGAATTGTGGTCAGTTTATAATATGTAATGAAAACGTAATCGACAGAATAAGGAGAGATATCAGTTGGGGCAAAACGATATACTGATGTCAGTCTTTACCGATTTTACCATACATCATGCAAAGTGAGATTCATAATGAAGAAAGGCAACAAATAAAAAACTGTGGATATATTTTGTAGAAAGCTATATCATTTATTTTGTCGTTCCCAATATTTTGGACGAATCCGGGAACGTTAACCCATTATCCAATGACAGCGTTAGATTTTAAGAAATTTTTAAATAAATATTATCGAAAAAGAGTTTTTCTAATATGTTTCCATTTGTACAGGAACGATTATGTTTTTGTCCTATCTGGAGTAAAAGCTGTTTCTATCCTACATTGTTTTTAACACCTTATGGGAACCTTTTATTAATTTAACGCCTCTTTCGGTAGTATCGTTAACTACAAATAATCTTCATTGGATTCCCATGTCGATGGAAGAAGCAATAAAAATTCTGCAGAAATTCTAAAACAGCTGAAAAAGTTTTTAGTTTTCTGGGACACAAACCCCTTAGATGTTTATCTATTTATCCATTTTTATGGGTGAATGAATTTTTTATTTTTGATTAGTTTCATATATAAACCAGAATTATATCTCTCAACCAACAATAAGGGCTCATCCAGATTACTAAAACAATACATTATTTTTAGGTCATACTAATTCAACAGTACTTACAAGATATTTGAATTTTTGAAATAAATTGTCGTTTATTAGTTTTGGGGTCATATTATTATTTTCCGAAACCCTAGGCTATTTAGGTAAAATATAACATTTAAAAGTAGAAAAGTGATTAAATTTTAATACAAAGTATTTAGAAAGAGTGTACGGTTGCTGCATATTTCACAAAAATCTAATTTTTCTCGAAATCCGCAGAAAAAAATCCTTGTAAAAAAGTTCTGGCAGAGCAATTTACTACAAAATTCACACAATTAATCTCTAACGTATGTTTAACAAAGACTTAAAACGCCAGTTGCATTTTTTAAAATTTCTTTTTAATTTTTTAAATCTTAATCCTACGGTCCATAACCAGCTGGATGAACGGGAGTCCATAAACCGGGTACCCGGGTACGTAGTGCAGTTTTTTCGTTTATATTCAAATAAAATAATATATATCCGCACAGATTATTAGAAACGCTTAGTTTTTACATCTCAACTGTACAAGTGTCATGTTTTTAAGGTAATACTGGTTACTATAGACATTTTGTACCTAACAGGCACACAAAAGTAAACAGAAACTGGTTTTATAAGGCTTGGTTTTTTGCTTGTTTTTGGTACCTGCTTGTGAATTGTTTGTGGTTGTAGGTAGCAAATGTTCAGCTACGATAGAAAAAGAATAGATTTCAATTATTTCGTCATTATAAGTTGAACAGTTGAACAGTGAAGTTGAAGAAAAATGAACCGCAAAAGGGAATATTTATCTGAAAGGCAATATCTGATGACGCTTTAGTGCCAATTGAGGAAGAAGAGGAGATATTTACTGGAGAAGTGCAAGACTCAGAGAGCGAAGACTGGGACACTGACAACGAAATTCCAGCCGCTATTCACACGCCAATGCAAATTGAGCAAGATGTATTTGAAAATGAAAGTGACAATGAAACTGATATGGTTGAAGAAAATGCACCAACATCAAGCACAACAGAAAGTATGATTGCACTTGATGGTACTCAATGGCAGCCAACACCACCTGTTTGTCAACAAATAAGGAGTCACAACATCATTAGAACTCGCAGTGGTCCATTACGAATGACGGAAAGTATGCCTGGTATGCAATGCTTCAAGAGTTATTTTACAATAGAAATGGTCGATATATTCGTTCGTCATACCAACAAAAAGCCAATTCAACTTATGATGCCTACAATGCAGCAAACCCAACAGAGCGTCAATTGAAGTGGAGGGATACGACAGTGGCAGAAGTACACGCATTCATTGGAATGCTGATAATGGCAGGCGCAAATCATTCCAGTGATGAAAATCCGTGGGACTTATGGACGCAATTGTCTCATCCTCTATTCCGCGCAATAATGGGATTAAACCGCTTCTGGGATCTTATTCGTTTTATACGTTTTGATGACCCGAGAACAAGAAACGAGAGGCAGCGCACAAACAAAGCTGCTCCAACACGAGATATTTGGATAATGTTGAACACCAATCTCGCAAAATATTATGTGCCTACACAAAATATAACAATCGACGAACAATTGTATCCGTACCGCGGCAGAATGAAATTTACCCAGTATATTCCATCGAAGTCTGCGAAATACGGTATCAAGGTATGGTGGATATGCGATGCTAAGAAGTCATATCCTCTTCATGCCTCTTCTACTGGCAAACAAGACAGTGATCACGAAATTGGTGTAGGTGAAAGAGTAGTCAGAGATTTGGTTGGGCCATACCATGGTAGTGGACGTAATATCAACATGGACAATTTTTTTACGACGCTGCCACTGGCAAAGTAGCTGATATCCATCAAACTTAGCATTGTCGGAACACTGCGGCGAAACAAAGCCTATATACCAACAGAAATGAAAGACGATAAGAGGTGGTTCATTGGTACAAGCAAATTTGGTTTCCACGAGAAGGAGACTATGGTTAATACGAACAGAGGAAAACAAATTCCGTAATAATGTTGTCGACTATGCATGACGATGCAAGTGCAGAAGAAAACGGCAAACCAGAAATCGTCAATTTTTATAACAAAACGATAGGTGGCGTGGATGTTATGGACCAGACGCTTCAGCAGTAACCACACAGATACACACAAAAAGGTGGCCTTTGTAGTTTTTCTACAATATGCTCGATAATAGTGCTTTCGCGGCATACACCATATTTTATGAGAATAACACAACTGTTTCATATCAAACAACATGGGGAAAATGATTTTTGCGTAAACTTGCTGAAGATTTGTGTGTGCCAATAATAGAAGAAAGAGTAACCAATCGCCAAGTAACGCGCCACTTTTCCACCAAAACAGCAATTGAGAACTTTTTGGGAAGACCAGTGGAGACGGCAACCTACACCGAGCAACCATCTACTTCTACGGCTGCTTCTACTGATGGCAGGAAGCCAATAACAGGAAGCTGTTATTTGTGCGCTTCTTTGCCAGATAAAAGCAGAAGAAAGACGAGAAAAGTCTGCAGCGTTTGCAAGAAACCAGTTTGCGATCAGCATACTAAAACAATATCAAAATATTTTCCATGTTTCAACAATGACTCAACATAAGATATAAAATATTAGAAATAAGTTAAAATGAATAAAATATAAATAATTCAACTAAGAAACAACATTTCATATTTTACACATCAATAAACATTATGAAACAAAATAAAAATAAAAAAAAACGTTTTTTCTTTGAAATATAAGGTAATTTGCAATTGGGTACCCGGGTACCCTAGTCATAGAGCCCTGTAAGCAATAACATTAAACTCATTTTTTGGTTAATATATTTAACCAAATTTGATAAACTTTTTTCTAGTCTCCAAGTTTACCGAAATGTCTGATAATCCGGAGTTTCATGTTGATATCTTCAATATTATAGGAACAGCAGCACTTTAAAGTTCAAATTGTTACCCGTGTACCCGGTTATGGACCGTAGGTTTAAAAAAGGAGTTTTAACAGGTAAGAAAATTATAGTCGGTCTAGACCGACTATACGATACCCTATACCATGCGTTTAGAATCCCTATCTCGTAGGCCCAACTAACTGGATATAGAAAATAAGCAAAAACCAAATTTGAGTGGGATTTTTATTAATTTTTTTGGCTGCAGATATGAAAAAGTTCATATCGGATGCTATATCTATATTGGGACTAGGTCCAAAAGTGGACCAGTCCTGATCATGTTTGGTAAAGTCTCTTGTATTTTGCAAAAATATATACAAACAAAATTTGAGAAGAATCAGTGCATTATTTTTGTTTTTAATAGATTTAAGTGAAGATCGGGAAGCAGTCTATATGGGGCCAAAGGGATCATTTTTGGACTACTCATTAGTGGATGTAATGAACGCATACAAACCCAATTTGAGTAAAATCTATATGACAATTTGGATCTTATGGCAATTTATGTCGATTTTATAGGGGTAATTTGTATGGGGGCTAGGTCTGAACATGGACCGATTCTCACCAGTTTCAATACGGTTCATCCCATAGCCGATAAAAGCTGATATACCAAATTTCATCAAAATATATTCATATTTGCGACTTGCAGTTTGATTACAAGGTTTACATGGACACACAGACGGACAGACGAACGGACGGACGGACATTGTTAGATCAACTCAAAAAGTGATTCTGATTCGATCGGCATAATTAAAGATGGGTCTAGGTCAAATATTTTTGGTTGTTACAAACAGCAGCACAAAGTCATTATACCCAAACCACATAGTGGTATAGGGTATAAAAATTGTATCAAAAAATGTTTCCATATTTGGTCTCATTGCGCAATGGGTTAACAACGTGGTCATAAAGTAATAATAATAATAATCATAGAGTGATTTAATTTCTTAAAGTTGAAAAATGTCCGTCAAATTCACGACCTATTGTTTTTTGGCGCAAAAGTGGTCTGGGGCATTTGCTATTTCTTGGCGAGTTTTTATTCGATTTTGAAGGTCTATAGCTCAGTGAAAAGATAATTTATCACTTATATCGATTCATTTAACAACTTGTCGAAAAAATTAATCTGTAGAACGAAATTTTTGTAAAATCTGAAAAAAAAGTCATATTTACCCATATAAACACACTTTGGGTACTTTGGGCCCCACTAGGCACCAGAAGACACAGTCGGGTCGAGCTAAAAAGTAAAGTCCGCATTTATCGCATCAAACTTCATATTTGAGACAGAGAATTGAGAATTAAAAAAAATACCATACAAAAAAAATATACCCTATTGTTCCCTTCGGATAGGCAGTTACCCGCTGTTAAAATTTCAAGATCAATCCAATAGTGCAGCCTCCTATAAAACACAAATAAAGAAGCAAACACGGAAACGGACAAAACTTTATTTTTATATATAAGAATAACTGTAACCCGATATGCTTCGCTATACCACGCAACGAAATATAAAACGGGGTATTCATTTTGTAGATTTGGCGATTTATGGTTTAGTAGATTTTTGGTTTTTCCGATTTTAGATTTGGGCGATTTTTGATTGTAACGATTTTTGACTTTGGCAATTTTTGTTTTTTGCGATGTTTTTGTTTTGCAATTTTTGATTTTTAACAATTTTGGGTATTGCAAATTTTTAATTTTTGGCGATTTTGCTTTTTGTGATTTTTAAAATTCGCGATTGTTGATTTTCGATTTCGGCGATTTTTGTTTTAGGAGATTTTCGGTTTTGGCAAATCTTCACTTTGGTGATATTTCTGATATTGGCGAATTTGGTATTCGCTATTTTCGGTAATAGCAATTTTTGGTGTTTTGGTGATTTTTTTTCTTTATGATTTTTGATTTGGCAGTTATTCCTCTTCACGATTTTCGGTTTTGGCGATTTTTGGCATTGGCGATTTTTAATTTTGGCGATTCCGCACACATTTTCTACGACTACTCACGTTGGTAATTAATTAATGTACTTGTCAAAAGTTACAAGACTGCCTCTTTCATAGAACTTCACATTCTTTATATAGGTCGTATGGGCGCTGCCACGCCCACACCCCCCATCATGCCCATTTTTGGGCAACTAGTCACATTAATAACTCATGAACTCACGCAAAGTCCCGAGCCTTTCGATACTGCATTAGTACAGATACATGACATTAAAGATTTACTTTTTGTGAGTGTGCCACGACCATTGGTCCAATCCAGCCCATTATTTGTGCGGATACTCACATTCATAGCTCATGAACATAGATATAGTGCCAAAGCTTTCGCGATTGCAGTACTCCAGATACATGACATTAAATATTTAATTTCTATGGGGGTGTCACTCCCATTGATCTGATCTCGCCCATTTCGAATGCCCGAATGCTAACGTTTATAAGTTATGAACTCACAAAGTCCCAAGGATTTCGCTCTTATAATACTCCAGTTATATGACATTAAATATTTACTTTGTATGGTGGTTGCCGCGCCCATTGTTCCGACCCCGCCCATTTTTCCACGAATCATGAAATTAGTTTAATATGTACAAAAACACATATAGATAATAAACGTTAAAATTAGATGTTGAAAATTCAGTTTGAAAAAAAACGAGTAAGAAAATTATAGTCGGTCTAGCCCGACTATACGATACCCTATACCGTGGTTAAGATACCCTATCTCTTCTGTCCAACTAATTGGATATATCAAATAATCATAAATCAAATTTGAGTGGCATTTTTGTTAATATTTTTCGCTGCAGATATGAAAAAGTTCATATCGGATACTATATTTATATGGGGACTAGGTCGAAAAATGGACCGATCATGACCATATTTGGCAAAGTCACTTATACTTTCAAAAAATATATACAAACCAAATTTGAGAAAAATGTGTTCAATATTTTTGTTTTTTAATAGATTTAAGTGAAGATCGGGAAGCAGCTCTGTATGGGGCCTATGACTAAGAATTTTCCTATAGTCAGTATTTTTGAACTACTGATTAATAGATGTAATAAAAACATACAAACCCAATTTGACTGAGATCTATATGATAATTTGGAATTTATGGCAATTTATGTCGATTTCATAGTGGTCATTTGTATGGGGGCTAGGTCTGAACATGTACCGATTCTCACCAATTTCAATAGCGTTCATCCCATGGCGGATGGAAGCTCGTATACCAAATTTCATCAAAACATATTCATATTTGCGACCTGTAGTTTGATTACAAGCTTTACATGGACACACAGACGGACGGACGGACGGACGGACATTGCTATTTCGATTCAAAAAGTGATTCTGAGTCGATCGGTATAATTAAAGATGGGTCTAGGACGAATATTTTTGGTTGTTACAAACAGCAGCACAAAGTCATTATACCCAAACCACATAGTGGTATAGGGTATAAATATAGCGTATTGTTCCTTCCTTCGTGACGATCGGTCCAGTGGTGTAGACAAAACTTCATTTTGACATGAAAATAATCCTAAAAGTATATATGTACCAATAAATAAGCGAAATATTAAAATTTTGCAACAAAAGTTTTGGATGAAATATCTTTGTTTTTAAGATGTAACCTACAGAAAGGAGCAGGATGTTGAATTAAGCTTACTCATATCAGGTTTACTCACCGATTGACCCGCATGATGGAAAAATATCCGTGTACAGTGTACTTTTCTGCCTTTTTCTAGGTAACATAAAACATAAACATAAAAAAAATAAAAAATAAATAAAAAATAAATAAATAAAATAATAAAATAGAAAATCAACTCTCGCAATTTATGGAATAAAATAACTACTTTGATGTTCTGTTAGTGGCGTTACTGAAGCTTTGTATCTAAAAATATTTTATACTAAAAACTTTTTATATAAGTTAGAAACGGTATATCCACTAACTATTGGTTAGTATACATACATACATTAACTGCAAGGAAATATCCGTTTGCGGATAGTCATTGACAATACCATAGAAACGTCAATTTATATGTATATGTTTGTGTGTGTACTTTTTACTAAAAGCATTTGAAACTTCGTCTAGTACCACTGCTGCTCTTATTAATTCATTCAGCCGTTGAGTTGTTCCGTATAAAATGACTTTCGACTATATAAAAGTTAACCTTAATTGAAATTTGCTGTTTGGAACATTTATTGACAATTGAATGGGTATATATTTTGTATTTGAAAGGCGATGAATTAACAGAGAGGCCTTTTATAACACAGATTTTAAATGTTGTATCTGCAAAACTGCTCTTGATAGTATCTTAAAAAATTCATTGAACATTTTTCGGTCGGTAATTGCATTAATTTTTCAAAAAAATTTGGTGTACTCCATAAGACTTTAGGTTATTTTTATAAATTTACTGAATTATCTATATTACGATATCTAGGACAGTGGACTAAAAGCTGACTGATCCTATACTAATCTTAATATTTAAGTTCGAACTAAACCACACAAATTGTTTCTCTGGTCTCTAGTGTCCCAAACAGAGGCACTTGATTTCAGTTCTTGCCTCGATGTATATAAGAAAAATTAAAAGTCAAAACTTTGGTGATTTTGTTTAATAAAATTGAAGGAATGAAGGATGCTGTAGTATTAAAAATTTCACTTCCTGTTGTGATATAGTATTTTTGATGAGAGTGCATCAGAAAACTGAAAAGTTGCTATAGTAATTAATTTGTGTGTTTTGCACAAAAATTGTTGCCTCTTCGTGAAATCACATTTGATATTGTTCTTCGATTTACTCTTGGTGGTGGTGGTCGGTTTATGCCAACTATTTTTGATATCTAACGAACGTTGTCTCTTTTTATGAACTAAGGAGCCAACCGTTGTCTCTAGTTACTCTAGTGCGACATATAGAAAAATTTAGAAGTATTAACGTGTGACAATAACTATCAAGTAAATACGGACTTGCGCTTTAACTCATTCATTAGTACAAAAAAATAATTTTAAATTTATAATATATATATGGGGGGTTTCATGTCAAGTGCACCAACTTTTGAAACCGATGTCTTCCGATCGGGATGAAATTTGCACCAAGGTTAGTCCTATTAGATAGTAGTTTAGACACAATTTTTCAATAAGATAGGTCCAGATCTCTCTGAGTTAGAGGGGATCAAAATTTGACATTTTGTCCAAACAGGTGTTTTTTCTCAACAATGTAACTTATTACCTATTGTTCTTAGAAAATTTTCTCCCAAATAGTTTAGATAGCTATTTCTTCAATATTTCGGAAAAAAATAAAAAAAAAAAATAAAAAATTTTAGAGCATTTTTTGCCTTTTTTTTCAAAAAGGGCATTTTTTTTTTTTCATAAGAAAGCTTAGAATTTTTCCTTAAAGAGCTTTTTGGTCGCTTAGTGGGATGGGAGTAGGATATCTATCAAAATAAATGTTTTGTAACTCAAGACAACGGTTTTTCAATTTTTCACAAATGCAGAATTTTGAATTTTTTCCTATTTGTGTCTAAAACCTTACAAATAAAACTTATACTGAGAAACTAGACAAACTAAACTTTCCGAAGGGATATAACATACCTAACTAAAATTTTATACCCTCGATACTGTAATACCCACAATATGTTAACCTCAGGAAAAAAATCACTTTTTTTCTATAGAAATGTTGAACAATTATTTATTTATTTATTTGTAATAATAATTAAATTAATATATAATAATTACAATAAAAAAAAAATAGATAAATTATTTAATAAAATTTAATCTTAAAATATTAGATCCATTCATATCATAAATATTTTATAGTTAATTTATTATAGCTGATGAAGAATTTAAGTTTTGTCACTTTTTAAAAATCCAATCTTTCATCCAGCTTCTTGTCGAATTTATTTGCTGCTTTTTTAGTCAATCCTTTCTTGGCGTTACTAGGTTCAGCTGTTGATTTCGCTGGTGTTTTTTTTTTTGACTTTTGAGAGAAATCGCATTGAGTCTTCCATCGACAAGCGGTATAAAAGCATGGTATTGAGCGGTGCCATCGATTGTTATCGCAGCATTGAATCTGCTCTTTAGTGTTTTCATTGTTTTCTCATAATCCTCTTTGCTAATAAAAACTATTTTAGTTTCTTTACAATAATTCTTTGTCCAATGGAATAAAGCAGTCGCATCTAAGATGCGATCTTGATGAGAGCACTGGAAGCTATACTTCGCTGCATTTATTTTAAGGTTCGCCCCAATACCATCACATGCTCCTTTGCCATGAGCAGTAGGATGAAAATGCCGCTCAGCTGGCATTCTAAAATCTTTTTCATGAGCCATAAGTTTTGCGAAGCTACTTTTGTTTTTAAAATGTTGACGAGCTCCGTCCGAAACGTAGTATACCTTCGTTACTGTAAATTTAGATTTTAGAAATTTTAGTATTATCTTCTGGTACTCATAAACTGCAACGGTATCATCTTTTAAATCGTCGGATATGATTGCCATACTTTTGTGTTCCAGTTTTTCATCTTTCATGTAGTAAATAACTACTGCGAATATAGTTGCATGGTCGTTATTGAAGTGGAATGCTTGGATGGCATCCTGAAGAACATATTTATCGTTTTCTGCAAAATCATATGGAATAGCGAATTCACCAGACTTCAAATGTATCTTCAAATCCTTGAAGAATGACCATTGGTCTTTGACTAAAAAGTTATGTTTTCTCAAGTTTAGCAATCCTGTACACATTTCTTCCACAAAATCATCCACATTTAAAATGATTGTTTTCAATGTCCATCTGTCAGTCTGAATCCAAGAATCAAATTTGACCACCTCTATATATTCTCGATCTAAAGAGTTGATTAAATTTTCTTTGATGAATGTGTTTTTCGGGCAATTGGTACATTCACCTAAGTGGCAAGAAGTTGTTGCATTAGGACACATAGCCAATTTAAGGCAATCGCGGTAATCGTGTAAATCTTCTGCCGAATCATCTGTTAAATAATTTAAGTTGGTTTCTTCAACATCAGTTTAACATTTTCATGGTAAATGCAAACGCATACTGTGTGAGTTCCGCTGCTTTCTGCCAAAACGCAATGTTTTGGCCTCATTTGGGTTAATTTCGTGAAGCCAATTCTAACATCCTCGTGTTCAGATTGAAATGTTGCAAATAACTCTTTCAGGTTACAGATAACCATTCTCTGCTGTTATGTTATGAAGGTATGTTGCATACCTTCGGAAAGGTTAATATGTCTATTTCTCAGTATAAGTTTTATTTGTAAGGTTTTAGACACAAATAGGAAAAAATTCAAAATAGTGCATTTGTGAAAAATTGAAAAACCGTTGTCTTGAGTTACAAAACATTTATTTTGATAGATATCCCACTCCCATCCCACTAAGCGACCAAAAAGCTCTTAAAGGAAAAATCCTAAGCTTTTCTTATGAAAAAAAAAAAAAAAAAATGCCCTTTTTGAAAAAAGGCAAAAATGCTTTAATTTAACAAAAAAAAAGTATAAAATTTTTTCTTTTTTAAAGTATTTTTTCCCGAAATATTGAAGAAATAGCTATCTAAACTATTTGGGAGAAAATTTTCTAAGAACAATAGGTAATAAGTTACATGGATGAGAAAAAACACCTGTTTGGCCAAAATGTCAAAATTTGATCCCCTCTAACTCAGAGAGATCTTGGCCGATGTTGTTGAAAAATTTTGTCTAAACTACTATCCAGTAGGACTAACCTTGGTGCAAATTTCATCCCGATCGGAAGACATCGATTTCAAAAGTTGGTGCAGTTGACATTAAACCCCCCATATATATATATATTAGGGTGGGCGGAGGAACCATACCACTAAAACAAATTCTGATGTCCCGACTTTTGACCTGTCCGTCTGTCCGACGCACTGTGACCCATTTAGAGTACCCCAATCGAGTCCAAATGTATGATCGACCCCCACTAACTTTGGACGGCCGAACAACCCATGCCAGTGGCATATCCCCTAGAACCCCTTGGGCATTCTCCATGCAAACATTTCAAAAAATCAAAATTTTTGGCACTTTACATGAAGAAATCAGCGAAATGGGTTTTTTTCTTTTTGGAGTTTATTTTTCTCTTTAGAAATTTATTTAGTCAGAACATATGTGAATGAAAAAATTAATTAAAGTTAGTTATAGAAAAGAAACTAAAAAAAAATTATTGTTTGAAGTCTTTTTTGCTTTCAAGTCTGGACAATTTAGCATGGCTCTCTAATGTCGTTGCCATAACAGCCTCTACATTTTCCGTTATAACTCGTTTGGAAACGCTAGCTAGCAGTGGAACGTCTCGTTCCGTTCCTTGTATGTGTGATGAAATTTTGGGATCATAAACGGTGGATCATCTTTATTTAAATATTCTTTCAATGTATCGTACGGAGTGCGTTATTTTTATCATTCAAATTGATCATTTCCGTGTAACTTGTGCATCGGTTCGATAGCGTAGAATTTTCTTTATAGCACAGTCGCGCTTTTCTTTGCTACCATCAACCAGCATTGATAACAATATATTTTTCGAATGCGCATAATATGAATTATCTGTAATTACTAGATTGAAAATTCTGTGTAAACGAGGTTCTAGAAATCGCGACCAACTAACGAACTTCCGTACACGACATAGATGTAATACTTGATATTGAAGTACATTGGCACATAACATTTAATTAGAAATTCAACCAGAATTCTTAAATTCTCATCTAGATTTTCCGTTGTCACATATAATCGTAAAAATCTGGCGGCCTTGGTGAGCCACCGAGAATACACAATTTTCCCTGGTTTGATGTTAGCCAGATCTACCGTAACCAGGCCGCTAGAAATTGCGGCGGAAAGTTAAATTTTTTCGTTTATTTATCGAAAGCTTCAAACAAATGCCGAAACGGAAGTTGGTTGAAGTGTAGAAGGCAAACGAACCAATGCAATGGTCTTTTTAACAGCAACTCGAATAATCGTATAATTCCACCGTGTGGGCCGTTTGTTGGCTCACTGTCAGTGCATATACCAATTAATGCAAATTTTTATCGTTGAAAAAATAATTTCATTTCGTTGTTTTTATTCAGCGGTTTCATGTGCCAGTACTACGTAACCAATCAATTCAGATATCGGTTCTCTCAAAATAACAAGATGAGGTTCTTTTACCATCCTAGTATGATAATTTTCATCAATTTTGTCTCTCGTTAAATTATCATAATTTCTGCCATCGAATGAAAACGCTAACAAATTGGTATCAACTAATCGTTTGCGAAGCACTTCTTGTCTGAATTTCTCTTTTTCTCTGCGAACGTTCGATTTATGAGAGGTTTCCCATGCTTGTCTTTCATTTTAAAATCTTGCAAAAAAGAGCGGATCCTAATGCTGATGCTACTCTATCAGGCACACCAAATCTGTCACATATCAAGGCAAAATTAAAACAATCGTATCTTTCTGTGTATTGTGAACTTGTGCTTCTATCCATATCTTCTTGAACCGATGGCGGTGCGTATGTTGAATCATCGGGATCTTGGGATATTGGCATAGATGACATAGACGTTGCTCCTTGCTCTTCAATTTCCATTGAGATCTTGAGATCTTGGCATTGATGACATAGACGTTGCTCCTTGCTCTTCAATTTCCATCACAAATGCATCCACTGTTAGTCTTCTCTTATTATGTTGATCGTGTATAAACTCTTTGCGGCATTCTGGAACCAAGCCGCATGTACATAGAGCTGCCTTCAAATCGCATTTACATGTCCGAATGTAAAATTTGCAAATATTTGTCAACCAATCTTTTCAATTTAATAAATACACTATTTTTCGGCATTATTTCCATACCAAGTTTTCCGAAATTCCAATCAACTTATCTTATACTTGAAGAGTGAATGATTTTTAGGAGAAATTTTTTTGTTCTGTTTTAGCACGTTCGTTCAAGTAAAAATAATATCTCAAGATATCCAAATGGGTTGGTAAATTAAGATCAGTCAAATCAGTAGACACACCAAAAACAGCAACATCATGACTCATTGGGTTTTCGATAGTTGTTGATGATGTTGTTGCTTCATCTTGCGGTGTAGAGGGTGGTGGATTCATTGTTAACTAAAGAAAATATAAAAAAACGGGGAAAAAATCCATATTTCAAACTCTGATAACAATAACATAACAATCCAAGAAATAGTGCAACAAAATTAAGCACAAACACGCAAAAATAATCTAACCCATAAAAATAAAACCCTTAATTTCATTCTGCATAAGATTTTGAAGTATTATGTTTTCAGTGCATTGTACTGTTATTTTATTTCTTTTTTTTTATGGTTTTATAGCTATTAAATATGTAATACATATTATATATAGATCAAATATTGAAAGTAATACAAAACAACTAATACGTTTTTTTTCTCTTATTTTTCACTGTTTTCATATTTTTCACTGTTTTTAAATAACACACTTAAGAACTTTTCGCTATCTGATTCTGAAATACCTTGTATATACCTGATCTATTTCACTTGTTAAATTATTCAATAAGCGCATCGCGTATGATGTAAATTAAACCCGATTTGGTTACTGTACCAAATAAACATCCTTTTAATTTTTTCAAAATTAGCATGATGCAGCAATAAAATTATTTAAAAAATGTTATTCATTCTTAAGGGGGAAATCCCAAAGGAATTTTAAGAAAGAAAAATCAACTGTATAAAATATACCTGATTCAAATGGTCATAATTATGAAAAGACTTGTATATACCTGAACTGTTTCATTAGTTAAATTATTTAATAGGTGCATCGCTTATGATCTAAATTGATCAACAAGTTCTTCAGGGAAGTCGGTTTTTCATCTCTCCATGACTGTGTGTGACTATGTCAAAATTAATCTTTTTTTCACAGCAAGTGTATGGGCCAAGTTTCAAATCGATCGGATGAGGGTAAATAACTTTTAGATCACTTCGTGACTATACATGATTACCCCATAATTAATCTGTAGTCACAACAAGACTATGGGCCAAGTTTCAGACCAATTGAAAACAGACAGGTCAAAAGTCGGGACATCAGAATTCGTTTTAGAGGTATGATTCCTTGGGCAAAGTTTCTTATTTTGAAGCCAGTTTGGTCCCAATGACATATAAGTTAATAAGTTAAAATTTCAGAGCGGAAGTCGTAGCATTCTCAGATATGTATTTTGCATGAAATTGGTGTAGTGGACGTGTTCGGCTTAACCCGTATTCTCCCGAGTTATAAAATAATCAACCGATTATAATAATGTTTGATTTACAGCATGTATAGGCTACCTTTACTATATATATGAAAAAAGAAATTGTCATATCGGGTCCAGGTTTCCGGAAAATGGGTGTCGTCATATGACGACGCTATGATAATAAGTGTACAAAATTTTGATATTGATTTTAGGTTTAAGAGATTTATTACTTCATTGGTCTTTTTTGTTTTAATACATTTGTTTACAAAAATTCATTAAAAATAAAAAAATAAATATTTTTATTTCTGATGATATGGTGCGAAGCAATCAATGCACAAACCTATGTCACATTTTTGGCACTCTGTCCTTACAGTTGACTTACATTTATCTCCAGCACAGCGTCTCTGCTTATTATTTTTTGTTCTTTGTACAAAGTGCATGTATTGATCATATCTTATGGAATCAGCTCCAGGCTGGGAATTCGGTTTTCTCCCCCCAGGTTTTGGTAAATTATTACTTGACATAAGATATGCCATTGCTACTTCTCTACGGAAAGACTTTTGCTTGAGTTTGGGATAATGCATTTTGAATTGACACATCCAGCATCCAAGTAAATAATGACCACTACCATTTTTTACTTCGAATAGATATGCGGTCAGCATTTACGTTTTGATCCATTCGGTCAGTTCCGCCTGTTAAGTCGGGGGGTTTGACAAATATTTTATGCAAAGAAAAATTTGGGGGGAAATAAAACAATTGGGAATTAGTTAATAATTCAAAAATTCTTATATTTTATTTATAGGTATTTACCTTTATCGCTCCGGGGTAGTATAACAACTGGTTTTAGTTTTACATTTTTCTTATGCACTAAGCTATAACATTTTGTAAGTGAGTATAGATAAGATCTCTGCTTACAAAGGAGAGATCTGTATAAGAGATCTAATCATATGTTATGAGGACGTTAACAAAATTTAATATTTCACGTAAACATTCCGCCCCCTTGCAGGATTGCAATGCTTACTGGGAACAGAACGATATAACAGGTGTCATAATAAGTGTCGTAATAAATACAAAAAAAAAACATTTTTGGCAATATATAGTATAGTGCAGAATAAGTTAAATGTGTAAGAAATTCAATGAAAAAAATTCAATACAGTATATGTACAAGTTAAAAAAAAAATAGAAGTGTGTTAACATTGACGATTATTTGTTGGCGGTAACGTTAATGACAATCATTGGTGCACCAGATGAAGTAGCAGCGGGAAGATTATTGGCCCTGTGGTGTTGGTGTTGCTGACGATTTTGTTGATGTGATTGACGCTGTCGCTGTTTTTGTTGACGATTTCGTGGTTTAGTTATAGACCGTTGGTTTTCAAAATTTATTATATTTTGTCTATAATTCGACCCCTCCTTGCGCAGTAAGGTATGGTGTTCAGACAAACAAATTCGACATCTGCCTCGACATTGACAGTCCTTTAAAAAATGTAAATGCGCCAAACAATTTAGACAATAACGGAATCGTCGAACTACCTTTATTCTTTCTTCGACTGACAACCGTCTGAACCGGAAAGATTTTCGGAGAGGATGATCAGCGTCACAGTATCGGCAGTCTTTATGCTTACGAGGGCCAGTCGAAGAAGGTTCTCTGGGTCGATGTTGTTTAACGTCTTCTGAGCTACTCCGGTTGGTCTTCAGGCGTCTTGGTGGTGATGACATTGTGAGCTGTGGACATAAAAAAAAATGAGTTAGTTTAGTTTATAAGGGGGTAACAAAACTAGTTTAACTATTGGTCTAGTTACTATGCCGCTGGATGTGCGGACTTGTGCGACCCTAACCCTGGAATTTGATCCAGTAATAACGTTTCCTATGCGACCGAGCTTCCATTCATTGGGGGTAAGTTGTCGCGTCTTATTACGACGAGGTCGTTGATAGCAAAATCACGTTCGGGATATTGCCATTTGAGACGTTTGTGAGATTGCTTAAGATACACTTCTTTCCATCTTAGAGCAAAATGATGGTGAAGCAGCTTTAGTTTTTGCCATCGATTAGCGTCACTTAACGAGTGGTGAGATAAATCAGGTTCAGCAGGGGCTAGAAGTGGTGTTCCGATAAGGAAGTGCCCAGGGGTAAGTGCACACAGGTCTGAAGGATTTTCGCTCATTGGACTTAGTGGTCGAGAGTTAAGGCACGCTTCGATTCGAGTTAGCATGGTACAAAACTCTTCGAAGGTAAACTTTTGAGCATGGGTAATCTTTTTCAAGTGAGACTTAAAACTTTTTACACCCGCATCCCATATTCCACCCATGTGAGGAGCACCGGGGGGTATAAAGTGCCATCCCAAGGGCTTAAAGCTTTATTGTGAAAGAAGGTTTTGCCTTATTATGGAGAGAAATGGAGCTTGATCTTTGGCGCGTATATTAGCAGCACCCACAAATGCTGTGCCGTTGTCAGAATACATATCAGATGGACAGCCGCGACGTAAGAAAAAACGGGAGAAAGCTGCTAGAAAGGCGGGTGTCGATATCTCAGAGGTGATTTCCAAATGGATAGCTTTTGTGACGAAACACACAAAAACAAGAACATAGCCCTTTGTTACCTTGCAACCACGGCCTACATAACACTTTATGTCAAACGGACCAGCAAAGTCGACTCCAGTGTTCGTAAAGGGACGTGAAAGACTTGTTCTTTCGGCAGGAAGAGCAGCCATTATCTACTTACTTTGTTGGTGTTTTTGGAGCACACAACCTTTACAATTAGATATAATCCTTTTTATTAAATTTTTTAACTTTGGAACCCAGAACTCGATTCGGATCAATCGCAAGAGCAAAGAATTTCCACCATGTATGGATGATTTATGAGTTAGTTCGAGGCATAACTGAGTGAATTTCCCATGATAGGGTAATATTTTAGGAAATCTTTCGTCGTATGAAAGCATGGCAGATTTAGAGAGTCTGCCGTTTATTCTCATGAATCCTGAAGAATCAATAAAGGGATTAAGAGTTAATAAGCTACATTTTCAGGAAAGCGCTAACCCAAGCAACGATTCTGAAGTGGTTTAATCCCAATAAATTTCTATTGACCGGTGCATTTGGTCATGACAGTACACTCGGATAGGGTCCAGGATTTTCATCAGATACTGAGTATCTGACTGCATCTGCAAGGACTCCCAGACAGGGAACTTCCTTATAGAGATTGTGGGTTTGTGCATCAACTACGCCATAGAAACTAGGACGGTTTTGGACTATGTGGTTTGGTAGTTGAGGAAAGCTAGGATACAGATGTTGTCCTAACTTAGTGGTAATATTACTAATACCTCTAAGATATAGAGAAATTGGTTCTATTAAATATTTATGTTATAATTTTGTATGGAGTATGGAATACTAATATCAACATATTTTAAGTCTGACTTACTCCATCTTTTAGCTTTTCCCTCGGGATCTGCAGAAAAAGCAGTTGAGCTACAGAAACCACTGCATTGCCTTTCCACCTAGTTACATAGAAATCTTCTTTTTGGTACTTTGCTATTGCAGTCTGTATAAAACCAATTTCTTTCTTTTTGAACGCATTTACATCTTCCATTGGTTGGAAGTGCTTTATGAAAGTTTTTGGAAGGTGAGATATAAGTGGACGTAATTTGCAGAACTTATCACTTTTGTCTAAATTGTCGTTCCTTTGAAAATGCAGGGACTTCATGATGGTATCGAATCGGTTTCTGCGCATTGAATTGCATACTGCATGGTTGCGCAAATCATCGCATGTACTCCAATAAAATGCTTTACTGGATAATTGATTATATCCAGAAACCATCAAAATTCCAAAGAAAGTTTTTAACTCCTTTGCGCTCAAGTTGACGTCCGGCCAATTTTTTGATAAACAGTACTTAGTACTTTCAGCGATAATGATGTCAATCAATGCTTCATCGAAAAAAAACTCAAAGTACTGGACTACAGTCATGCTTTCCTCAAAATTATTGTCAGGAACTTGGAATTCTGTGATTTCAGATGTTTTTCCTCCTAATGTCCAACGTAATTCATTATCCTTTTTTACATCCACCTTTCTTCTTTTGCTGTCTTGCTGATTAACGTTTGTGGGAAGCTCTTCATTGGCTCTTCGAATTTCAGCATGTGCCAGCAGTTGGTTACGACACAAAGTATTTATTTTCCCACTTCCGCTTCTTCATCTGAATCTTCATCAGTCAAAATATTGACATCCGGAGGTTCGATGAAAAACTCATTTTCATTTTCTTCGTCTAAAATATCTAAAATCTCCGCTACGGTAAGAAATTTGCTGATAGAAAACCGAAAACAAAAAAAAAGTTTATATCAGTACTCGTATTCTCATAGCGTCGTCATATGACGACACCAAAATAAAATCTGAAAAAAAATATTTTTCTTCCAGAACTTTTATAAAATCTTCAAAACAAGTATATATTTTAATTCTGTGTTACTTTTATTGCTTATTTTTATAATTTAATAAGTTTTTTCTCTTACTTTGTAGCCGAACTCATAATTTTGAACTTTTTAAAAAAACAAGCACAATGAAAAGCTTAGAACACGTGAACGCTTTGAATGACAAGGCCAAACTAAATACATAATGAAAAAGAAATTAACAAAGAATACACTTGTTGTTGTTTTATTTTTTTCTGTGCAGCGATAACGGTACACTGGCGCGTTGAAAATGCCAATGTTTCTGTCGTCATATGACGACGCTATGAGAATATGTGTTAAACAAACTCACAGTATTTACACTAATATCTTAAACTCATTGTAAGTTACTTCAGAGTTAGCGAGGTTTCCCTGTATTTCCTGCTACTTGATATTTTTGTTTGAATGCATCAGCTCCTGTATTGTTGGCTTTTATATGCCCATATAGCAATATGTTGCCTTTAAAAACCGTACTATTTCCCTTTATAATTTTGTGTTTACAAAAATATTTTTATTTTAATAATATTGTATGTTTTCGGTTTTTTGTGTTGTTTCCGGTCTATTAAATTTAGTTTAGGACTTTACCTTAAAACATAAAATACGCCGACTTAAATGACGCCAAATTGAGCAGAGAAAGTAAAGATACCCAAGGAAACACGTATTTTGAATAAAACGTTACTTCCATAAGAAAATGCTTTAGCTAATTTTACTTAAGATAATTATACAACTGTAAAAAAGAACAACAAAATTTGTATATGTATCTGCAAATATTATCTCTTAGTTGGGTGTGGTAATATTAAGCAACCAGCCATTATTGAAGCCCCCGAAGAAGGCAACTTAACGTTTATTAGACGATTTATATTTATATCGCGATACATTCGTACGTATTTACATGTTGTTTATTCAAGTACATCGTTTTATGAGATATATATTAGGGTGGCCCTTAATAAAAAAGGGTTAAAACTCTCGGTCGCACCACTAGAAATATGCAAATAGCAAAAAAAAAAAAAAAAAAATTAGAAATACAAAGTTTTGGGCCAATCAAAAAATATAGAGGTAGCTCAACGCGATTGAAAATTTCTAGTGTGTTTATATGGGGAAAATATGACTTTTTTCAGATTTTACGGAAATTTCGTTACATAGTTTCACTTTTCCGACAATTTGTTGTATAATTCGGAATCAGTGTTAAATTATCTTTCCAGAAAACTATAAAGCTTCAAAATCGAGTAAAAACTCGCCAAGAAATAGGAAGTGCTCTAGACCACTTTTGTGCCAAAAAAAAAAACTAGATCAAGAAATTTGATGTGATTTTTTTCACCTTTAAGAAATTAATTAAAGCCAACATTTGGTTTTAGGCTCTATACCTGTAAGTACTCAGATGTGGAGTATTGTTTTATTACAACCTTGTTAACCTATTAAGCATAGAGACCGAAAATGAAAAATTTTTTGGAAAAAATTTTGAAAACTCCTTTTTCAAGTTTTGAAAAATTTTCTTTAACAAAATTTAAAGAAATTGATCTAGCTCTTTAAAGTCTTGTTAAATGCAGATTAGAGATTAACTCTGTGAATTTTTAGGTAAATACCTGTTCCAGAATTTTTTTTGACAAGGATTTTATTTCTGCGGATTTCGAGAAATAGGGATTTTTGTAAAATATTCTGTAAATGTACTCTTTCTAAATACTTTGTATCAAAAATTCATCACTTTTCTACTTTTAAATGTTATATTTTATCTTAATAGCCTAAGGTTTCGGAAAAAAATATTATGATCCCATTAGCGCTTTTGGAATTGGGGTCACATATGACCTCAAGCTAATAAAAGACAATTTATTCAAAAAATTCAAATATTTTGTAAGTGCTGTTAAATTTTTAAATGCGATGCTTAAAACTAATAGCCATATGTGTAGAACTACCAGTCCTAAAATTTGGGATAAATCCGAGAACGTTAACTCATTATTTGCCAAGGCCAGCTTTGGATTTTAAGATATTTTTAAATAAAAATTAACGAAAACGCGTTTTTCTATTAAACACGATGAAACCACTATCTAGAATTTAAGAAAAATAATTCCATTAGATTTTATTTATTTAACCCTTCAGTACTCCTGGGATCAAAACAATCTATTGTGATATATCTTTGGTGCAATTATCTGCTCATTGCTCGCGAATATAAATTAAAACAACTTTTAACCAATTTTGTTAAAAAATCATTTTATATATAAAAACTATCTATATTTTTCTAAATAAAATAAGAAGACCCACACCACCCAAAGCTAATAAAAGAAATTTTATTCAAAAGAATATGAAATATAAAATTAATTTAATAATATAAAATTAAAGAAAAGCAATACTTACAGAAAACAATTTGAATCGCACACTAATGGCGTTTTCTTTTCTGAAAAAAATGTTGTCTACAAGACGGGCAAATGTTTGTACAATGTTGCCCCACCCTCTCAAATTGCTACCTTTTTTATCATCACAATAGAACAAGCAATATGCACTTTTTAACGTATGTTCATCAATCAGAGTTGTAAATAGACGTAACCAGCTGATTTTTGTAAACAAACAAATTGGCGGAAAGTATTGAACCAAAAAATTTGCACAAAAAGACAAAAAAAAAACAAAAATAATGGAAAGTAATGAAAGCTCACCATCTTTTAAAAAAAATTCAATGTACGTACAAACAAAATAAATGATTTTTGATTAAAAAAATCAATAAATTTCGTTTCAGTGTAGTCGGATGGGGAAACTCGGAAGCTACTAGATTTATATGTGAACTACATGTCTGAAGTTGGACCTATGAAAAGGTTCAAGACCAAAAAAGACATGTGGGAGAAGATCGGAATCGAAATTCAAAACAAGACGGCAAAACAATGCGATGAACGGTATAAAACCGTTTTAAAAAGAAAAAAGGTGGCAGTGGAGAACAACCACACTTCTGGCTCAAAAAGAAAGCAAGTCGATTTTGAAGACGAGCTGATAAAAATCTGTTTATTAGATGACTCAATCGAACCGGAGATTCAAATTAGCAGCCAGAAATGCATTAAAGTTGAGAAAAGTGCTAATCGAAAAGTTGAATACACAAAGATAAAGAAAAAGATAGTTCTGGAGGCGTTGTTAGAAATTGCAGATAGAAAAGAGGAAGCTAGAGAAAGACGCTATAAAGAAATAATTAATATTGCGGAGGAAGTGCTGTCCGTTCTTAAAGAACTATTGGACAAAAAAGAAAAATAGCTTATCATAGGTTTATACGTATTTTTTTTGTTCATAATCGTTTTTTAGTTATAAAAACCATACATAAAAATTCTTTTTTATTTATTTTTAATGAAATACCTTTAACAAAACTGAAGTACCTTTAATAAAACTAAAAATTTAAGTTGTTTTATTATATAAAATAGTTTTTATTTCATTTCTTTCTATTTGTCCCAATTGTGTTAACAAATTTTCGCGTCTATCTTCGTCGAAAGTATCGGAACTAACAGTGGATTCGCTGATGGTTTCTTCATCACAAAAATCTTCTCTATCAATACAAATGTTGTGAAGAACACACGTTGCAATGATAAATTGTGCCATAGTTTCCACATTATGAAAATCTAATCGTAATAACTGACGAAAACGACCTTTTAGTGCACCAAAAGCGTTCTCTATCTTCACACGGGTCCGGCAAAATTTTAAATTATAATTTTTTTCCATATCATCTAAATTCCCATAATTACGAAACGGTCAGAAGGTATTCCCTCGATGGGTACGCCAAATCTCCCAGCAAATGTTAATTTGGTTAACACATATTTGGCAAATCTTTTCCAATAAATAATATCTTTAAAATCCTCGAGTCATGTATTTTACTGGGAACACCTGTGTATACGTCCAGGAACCGCAACCTTTAATCACATATACCCTGAAGTGTTAATGATATAGTATCATGTCTATTGGCATATGTGGAACGTATTTTGTGTTTTGGTGTTCTGACGGATATATAGCTTCCATCTAAACAACCCAAAACATTTGGAAAACCGGAAATCTAAAAAACAAAATTTTCAAATAAATAATTTTTATAAAATAGTAAATGCTAACAAACTTTTTCAAATTCTTTAGCAATCACTTCTTTTTCAGCATTTGATTTTGGAAACTTTATAACATCTGGAGCGACTTCATTCAATAGAAAATGAACCACCTTTTTGAAGGCTGCATGTAGGTTTGACAAAGACATATCAAAAACATTCGCCACTTCTCTAAAGGTGGTTTTGTTGCCGCTAAACCTAAAAACACAATCTTTATTTCATAGATTTCGTATATTTCTGTCAGCTTACCACAAAAACGAAATGACCTGTGTTTCTACAGTTGATTGTTTTCTTCCTCCTTGATACGTTCTTCCCGTTCTTGATATGGAATACCTGTGTATAAGGTACATGGCACTGTCTCGACTAAGCCTCAAATTTTTCTTAAACTGAAAAGAAATGAAATCATGTTTCAAATTCGAAAGTCTTTGGATATTGATATTTACTTACATCGATTTCAGAGTATTGGTGAATTACATTTTCAAAAAAGTTTTTCACACGCGGTAAATGGTTTCGTTCCACTAGCATTGATTCCATTTCATCATCATCTGATGAAGAAGATGAGTCCAACAAGTCTTGAATTACTTTGTTGAAACATAAGACAGCAGTATTTGTTGTTTCCATTTTTAATTTTTTGCAACAAATAAATTTTTAAGAAAATGGAAAATACAAATTCTTCTTCTTGAAAATAAAATAATAAAGTCAGCTGTTAAAATATGCAACTTTGCCGCCCTCTCATAAAATTGAGGGCAAATATGTGACATTTTTTTTCCCATTTTTAGCGTAACATTTATAGAAAAGAACACGTTACCCGTTCACAGAATCGCATAATTTTTAGAAAAGAGCACAAAAAAGACAATTTTAGGGCAAAGGGCAAAATATTGGCAACATTTTAGTCAGAAAAGAAAACGCCATAAATTATCCTTAAATACACCAAAATAAATAGAATTAAATTTATATGTCGTACTCTTTTGAATAAATTGTTTTGAAATTTTCAATCGCGTTGGGCCACGTCTAAATGTTTTTTGATTGGCCCAAAACTTTGTATTTCTCAGTTTGTTTGCTATTCGCATATTACTATGGGGTGCGGCCGAGAGTTTGAACACTTTTTTTTATCTCCATATAATGAAGGGCCACTCCAATATACATATATACTTTGCTATAATGCGAATGTTCAATTGCAAAACATGTAAATATGCAAGTATTGAGTAATTTTTTTGTAAGTGATAATTTCTATAAATAAAAAAACTTAGTTTAAATCTAAAGGTCAGAAAATTTTTTGAGCTAATCTAACTAATTGAAATGATACGCATGCAAAATCATCAAGAATATGGTGTGATTATTGTAATGACTCTTCACTTTAAGCTCTGTCTGTGAGAGAACTTTGCTACCTATACTGCCGGCCCACAGTGGACCATTTGACGAGAAGGCGGTCAAAAATCTACAACTTTTGATTGGATTAGAATTTTGATATGCGGTTTTATTTGTTTGGTAGGTGAGACTATAGCCTTTGTGTTTTGCTATAAAACGTAATTCTCGACCAAAAATAAAAAAAAAGTTACGGAGGGTTTAAAATACATTTTCATTTGTAGTTGAATTTTAGTACAAAAGTGAAGTGTTAAAAGGTAAAAAAAAGGATTTTTTTAATATAATATCTTATTTTTTCAGTTAATTTTACAACTAATACTTTTTAACAATTTTTTAAGTTAATTTTTTCAGAAAATGCCAAACTTTGGACCCCGTAAACTTTTTAGTCCTAATGTGCACAAGGGCCAAAGGTTGTTTTTTTTTTTTTTTTTTGAAAGATCCCGAGTTAAAATATAATTTATTAAGCAGCGAACGTAAAAGTTACCTTATATTGGTTCAAGATAGAGAAGTTTCAATGAAAAACTCGTATGTTTTTGCTTTAGTTAAATTTTTTTTTATTATCTTTTTAAATATTTCTATATCAATTGTTATGGTAAATTTATAAAATATAACAATTTTTGTTGTAAATTTACAAAATATATAAATTTTTAAATCAAGAAAATTTTTTAACTATATAAAAAAAAGTGTAACTTATTGTTAGTGTAATGAAAAATTACTTTAAATCAACCAATTTTAGTAAAAATTTCTTCTAAATAGCCTTGATTTTCATTTTCTAGAAGTCGTTTAGCTTTTTCGTCTAATTCAATAGAGGCAGTTTTCCATTTTTGACGAATGTTGGACATACATGTATCTGAAGTGCACAACAAAATAGTGATAAGGTCTTCATTAGTACAACATCTCCTACTGGTAGCATATTCTTTTGATTTATTTGTTCCCCATGGCACAAAGTTTTATGAACTGCGGATGACATATATCTCCAAGAGTATTCTTCATTATAAAGTATAGCTGTTTTATTGGCGTATGCTCCAAATTTTTTTGCATTTATTTTTCTGCTGCATGTCAGAACTTGTAATATGATTTTGATTCGTCTTATTAATTCATGATCTACACCTGTGATAGATGCTGCAGTTTCCGGATCGGAAAAAAATCCCTTTTCAGTATTTCCATCATTTGTGTTTCCTTCCCCTTGTTTTGGTTGGTCGATTACGAGGCCTAGCTGTAGATATTTTTGTAGATGTTTTTTTTTTGCTTTCTTTTAATTTTCTTTGTTTTTTCTCACTGTTTCGCCTTATGGACCAAATTCCAAATCATAACCCAATTTAAAAGTATGCTCCATGAAACGTGTTCTAGCATGAAGAGGGGACATTCCAAATTCGTAGGCTTCCTTAAAACTATCGTCTTCTGGTGGAGGTTGGCTTAATTGACTTGATGTCTTTTGGAATATAATGCAGCTTGACGTTGACTTTGTTCCAGTTAAAGCTTGTGTAACTTTTCCATCAATCATTGTGAGACACATTTTAAAATGTACTTCAATGTCTTGGTCACCAAATTTAAATATTACTGGTTGAAGTTCCTTAATTTGATCTTTTATTTTTTGAACTTCTTCAGTCATGACATCTTTGGTTTCCTTTTTGAATGCAAATTTTATTGGTCTGCAATACTTTGCTGAAGAAGGAATTTCATTTTTCCATATATCAATTTCTGTTGCTCTTCTAGTTGACGGCTCTAGGACGCTATACCTTTTTGTTAAGCGCAATGGAACGAAAGATATCATAAATAAATTAGCATCTGATGAATTTTCGGCATTAAATTGCTTGTATTATTTCTGACCAGAGGATCCATCACATCCCCAATTAGAAATTAAAGTAATGCTGCCATTACCAATTTTTTTTAAATGATCAGTATCAAGCGTATTTAACAAACGTTCTGCAGTATGTTCAAGGAGATCTTGCAATTTTATTTCTGCTGATGTTGAAGTGACACTAATAGCAGATCGTGAAGGTAGGCATTCTTTTTTGGCAAAAACTAAATCTCGATACTCTGGAAAAATCCCACAATTCTTTTTATTGTTTCGCTTCCGCCATTCCTTATATTGATTTTTGGTCAATTTCAAATCCAAAAATAGGGCGAACGCTTCTTCCGGCGTAAATTTTTTATCTTCAATTGGTGTAGGAATGCTTTTCAAAATCCTCTTTGGCGCCTTGGGCTCGCTTCTACTATTTTTTCAATTACTTCAATTTTATTTTTTTTTATTTTGGGTTGGTTGAATTTGGTACAAAACTGAATCCTTAATAATTGTTTGAGAAATTTCTTCATTGATATTCTCCAGCTTCCGCCTTCGAGATCTTTCACTACATCCGTCAATTGGTTTTGCTGGTCGACCCTTTTTTCCACTTTCCTTGGCAGTTGTAGATGCACTCTCAAAAACAAGTTCCTTTATTAACCAGTCTTGGTAACGTTTGTGCATCTTTTCCTTGCTATGAGAGCATTCAATGTACCGTCCTTTCAAATTCGATGCAAAATTAGTAAGCATAAAAAACCCACACCCTAACCCCTTTTAAAAGGTGAAGCATACCTGCTCATATCTTAAAGGGCTATGTCGCAATCGTTTTTTTTTTTTTTACCATTTACCTGTTATTTAAATTGTTTCCTATTTTGTCAGGTATTTAAACTATATAACTCTAATACAGACTAGTAATGTTTTTGGAAGATACCTATGTAAATGTACCTGTAACATTAAGCGCATTACATCTCTACCCTTTTTTATAAGTATATTACAACTCCTGACAACTCTACCGACACGCAAAAAAATACACCGCGGTGCACCGGTACGACTAACTTTTGTATTCATGACACTCAGACGGACGGACGGACATTGTTTAATCGACTCAGAAAGTGTTTTTGAGTCGATCCGTATAATAAAATATGGATAAAGGTCCAATATTTTTGGCAGTAACAAACATCACCTCAAACTTAATGTATCCTAACCACATAGTGGACAACTTTTGTATTCATAAATTTTGCAGAAAATATCTAACCCTGGGTCAGAAAAATTGTTCTGGTGCACACGGGCGGAAACTGGCGGGTATATAATGGAGTATAGGAGTATAGGGGAAGATTTTGCAAGATTTTTTCTGACTGCTTTTGACTGACAGGAGTTATGATCTATTAAGTAGGAGATTTTCGGAAAATTTGGACCTTTTTTAAAAAATTTTTTTTTTTAAATTCGGAATGGCTCAGTGATTTTACATTAATAGTACGGAAGCCACAAAATTATACAAAATTTATTTCACTTCATAATCTTTTAAATCAAAAAAGTTACAGTCATTCAGAAATAAAAATTTACAAAGAAATTTTTAATTTTACAAATAAATAAAAAAAAAATTTTTTTCAATATTTCTATAGAAAAAAAGTGATTTTTTCCCTAAAATTTACATATTGCGGGTATTACAGTATTGAATATATGAAAATTTAGTTAGATATGTTACATACCGTCGGAGAAGCAAGTTTGTCTAGTTTCTTAGTATATGCTTTATTTTTAAGGTTTTGGAAACACTGACACAGTAATAGGAAAAAAATTTAATTGGTGCATATGCTAAAAATTGAAAAACCGTTTTCTTGAGTTACAAAACATTTATTTGATAGATATCCCACTCCCATCCCAATAAGCGAACAAAAAGCTCTTAAAGAAAAAAACCTAAGCTTTCTTTTGAGCACAAAAAAAAATTTCCTTGTTTGAAAAAAAGTCAAAAAAAATTTTTGATTTTGAAAAAAAGTCAAAAAAAAAACTGAAGAAATAGAAAGGCTAATTTGTCTAGTTTTTTAGTGTATGCTTTATTTTTAAGGTTTTCGAAACGCTTAAACACTAATAGGAAAAATTCAAATTAGTGTATATGCTAAAAATTGAAAAACCGTTGTCTTGAGTTCCAAAATATTTTTTTTTGATAGATATCCCACTCGCATCCCACTAAGCGACCAAAAACCCCTTAAAGGAAAAAACCTAAGCTTTCTTTTGAGCCAAAACAAAAAAAAATTTTCCCTTTATGAGAAGAAGCCAAAAAATTTTTGATTTTGATATTTTTGATTTTTTTTTTAAATTTTTTTTTTCCGAAAGACTGAAGAAATAGATATCTAAACTATTTGGGACAAATTTTGCTAAAACCAATAGGTAAATAGTTACATGGATGAGAAAAAACACCTGTTTGGTCAAAATGTCAAATTTTGATCCCCTCTAACTCAGAGAGTTCTGGACCGATCTTGTTGAAAGATTGTGTCTGAGCTACTATCCAATAGGACTATTGTATTGTATAAAGAAGTGTTCGAAGTACTGCGACCAAAGTGATGTATTGTACTGTCCTCTGCTAATAGGTCGTCCCTATAACTCTTATCCAACCCTGAAGCCCTCAGGACTTCGAAGATGTTGGTTGGTTCTAGTAATTTTATGTCGCTACCTAGTATCTGGAAGGAACCCAGATGCTGTTTCCTTTTGTGCATTAGCGCTCCACAGTTCCCAAGTATGTGCTCTGGTGATTCGGCTTCCTCATCACAGAATCTGCACATAGGGTTTGATATAATTCCCAACCTGCTCATATGTTCCCTCAGCCTGCAGTGACCAGTTAAAATCACGGTTAGCATTCTCAGATCGTTCTTTTACAATCCAATGCACGACCCAAATCTCTTCTTGCTGTAGCCACTCAACAACATTTTGGATTGCCTTAAGCCCAAGCGGCTCGAGAAAAATTCCCGTCTAATACAATTTTCATATTCCCCGAGTACTCCTTCC
This sequence comes from Cordilura impudica, assembly GCA_963682025.1. Classification (NCBI taxonomy): domain Eukaryota; kingdom Metazoa; phylum Arthropoda; class Insecta; order Diptera; family Scathophagidae; genus Cordilura; species Cordilura impudica. The sequence continues at coordinate 105,252,111 of OY821518.1, forward strand.
CATACTCCTTTTCCTATTCCACAAAATGGTTCCGGCCCTACTAATTTTGTGGAAGCTCCCCTTCTGGCAAGTTCATCGCTAATAACCCTGAATTTCAATGTGTCCCTGGACCCAACAAAGGCTAACATTGTTGTGTTTACCAAGCTAAATTTCTGCTTGGAAAATGCTCGTGTGTATTCCAATTGGCTCCAAGTATTTGGTTCTAGGCCCGAAGACTCCCGCCCCTCTTCCACTTTCGGTTTTTGACACATCTGTGTACCATTTGATTGTATCTTCTCTTAGAGAATATGCTGTACTGAAACCGCTCCATTCTCTCTTATTGCTAAGTTCCGTAATAAAGTATTTCCTAAAATCATATTTCTTCTCAAACTTGTCCATGGTGCAATCTAGGAGGGAGTAATCATTAACTTGGCTTGTTCGGTTCCATTGCCCTTCATAAGGCCTGGTTATAGGTTTATCTCCCTTTATCCTGATCCAATAGGACTAACCTTGATGCAAATTTCATGCCGATCGGAAGACATTGGTTTTAAAAGTTGAATCACTTGACATGAAACGCCCCTTTTATATAATTTCTCTAACATGAAAACATTGCGTATGATTTATATCTTATATGCTCTCTATATTAATTATACGCTGGTTGTTTCTTCAAGTGAACTGAACAAGGACCGCAACAGTTAGGCCTTTTAACGTAACAGAAACAAAATAAACACTTTCTGCAGGATTAGAATCAAAATTGCTTACTTGAATCTGTACTCATACATTCACTTCTACATGCTCTTTTGTTAAACATTTTTAAAATATCTGTAATTTTCGGTCCCTGGTATCGAGTGTACACGTAAACTGACTTCATTTTATTCATCATTGCTCTAATAAAAATTTATGTATCAACTTTTATCTTATTGTCGTAAGTGTTGCGACCTTCAATTTTATTAAGAGTTGTTGCAATTAAAATTTATTCTTCAGAGCTGGTAGCTAGTAGTACTGTACGCATCATACTTAAATTAGGTTTACCAGGGGGAAGCCCTACTTGTAATATTTTGTCGACGTATAAATGATAATCTGGATCGTACGGATGGACAGACAGAAAGGCGTGCAGTGAGTTTGATGGACAGAAACTGATTCTAAATCGATCAGTAGAATAAAAGGTGGTTCTACGTAAAATATTTTTGTTAGCTATTAACATCAAAATAACTAATTATTACCTTATCACGTAGCGGCTTAGCATATAGAAATACATAAATACTAGGGCATGTCGATTTAAAAATCACCCAAGGGACAAGGAAAATCATATTCTAGGGACCATACCTCTAAAATGAATTCTGATGTCTCGACTTTTGACCTGTCTGTCTGTCTGTCTCACTTTGACCCATTTAAAGTGTCCCAATCGAGTCCAAATGTATGGTCGACCGCCACTAACTTTGGAGGGCTGACCCACCCATGCCAGTGGCACATCCGCTGGAACCCTCCTTGGTGGTTCCCCATACCAACATTTCAAAAAATCACCATTTTTTGTTTAGAATTGGGCTGACTATCTTTGATTTAATATTCAAATTAATACTCATACGTATACCTATCTTCTACTCTGCTAATAAATAATAATCAGTTGCCTTGACTATGTTATGTTATTCAAAAAGATCGATCGCATGACGGTAAATAACTTTTAGATCACTCCGTGACTATGCGTGGCTCTGCCTGACTACCCCAAAATTAATCTGTAGTCACAACAAGACTATGCGCCAAGTTTCAGATCAATTGCATGAGGGGGAATAGGGTTGCCCCATGGCAGACAGACAGACGGACAGGTCAAAATTCGGGACATCAGAATTCGTTTTAGAGGTATGGTACCTTGGGAAAAGTTTCTTATTTTGAAACCTCGAATAAGATTTTCCTTGGCACTTGGGCGATTTTCTTGCTTCCCTACAAATCGGCCCGCCCTAATAAATATAGTATACTTTGTGGTCAAGGTGTAATGAGCTTCTGTTGCTATTTGAGGCTGCCAAAATGTCCGCCATATCCCAAATTTATTTATACCTATCGAAAGGAATATGATATATATCTTGTTTAAATTTGGTGTATTTGCATTTCCTACATCTACTAATCAGTAGTCTTGAAAGAAAATCTGTTTGACTAATCTTGGTCTTAGTCCCAATTTAAAACAGTTTTTTGATTTATCAGAATCAAAAATATTATAGGTTTTTCTAAATATGTTATTATATATTTTTGCAAAAAATAAATGACCTTTCCTATGTCTACGTCTTCAGCCTGTCCTATAAGGACTTTTTATAAAAGCGTTAACTATGCAATTTAAATTTTGTTTATGCTTAATTTCTATATATTAAATTAGTTGTATCTAAGACCATATCTCTAAAGTCATGGTATACCATACATATAGTCAATATACCAGACCATAATTTTCCTACCAAATATTCGTAAGCATGCTTGATTAAAACAAATTGGCCAACTTCAATTATAAATGTTATGAATATCAATTTGTAGTTATTTAATAAGATACCGAATTGTTGAATATTTAATATGTAAACAAGAGAAATCATATAATTTCCTATATCAATATAATTGTTTTGTGTACATATAAACAAATTATTTGCAAAGAAGTTCATAATTGGCATTGACATATTGAATGAATAAATTATAGTTTCATACATAAATTAGATTGTCTATCTATGCCGACTGACTACTTTGAATTAACCCTTGGGTAGGAGCAAAGGAAAATATTAAAACTTTAATAATCTAGTGAATTTTAAAGTAAAAGAGAAAGATGAAGTTCCTTTAACCTAGGTGTTTACAAATATATGTGTATATATTGTTTCAATTGAAGAGATCCAATTTGAAATATGTATGCTAAATCTGCCATAGGTCACTTTGAAGAAACTGTGGAGAAATTAAAAGCAAAAAAGTATTTCCCCCAAAATTAAGCAATGGGCTATCCGAAAATATATGAGTGCAATAATCTTATCTCCTAATTGTAATTCATTCTGAGTGTACCAGATTTATATGCACAATGTTTGAAAATATTTATTTTAAGTAATGGGTTAACAGTCTCATTACCTTTGACAAATTTGATTTTCTTATATTAATGTTTCTAAAATATTCCAAAAATATATCAAGCTTGCCAAAGTTACTGCTTACAATTAATGTAATATGAAATTGAATTTAATGCAATTTAATTAATTATTTATGAGCACGATGTGCTCAGGGAATAACGATTTTGTGCTGACGTTTGTAACTAGCAAAAAACAAATTTACCTAGACCCATCTTTTATTATACCGATCGGCTCAGACTTACTTTCTGAATCGATGTAGCGATTTCTGTGTGTCCGTTTGTCCGTCTCTTCGTCTGTGTGTTCTCTATGCAAACCTTATATTCGAACTATATATATAAAATTCATTTTCTGTTTGTTTGTTTGTTTGTTTGACCGCTATACAAATTTTTATTTTTCAACGGATTTTCCTGAAATTTGTACACCGATCTCTATACCCCAGGGAAGGTCGCCGTGTACTTTTTACTGGCCACGCCTACTTTTACGCCCACTTTTTATGTAAAATTCATTTTCTATTTTATTCATATTTGTTCACTATACAAATTTTTATTTGTCAACAGATTTCTCTGAAATTCACTATCCCTGTACTCCACCTAAGGTCACCATATACTTTTTATAGACCACGCCTACTTTTACGCCCATTTTTTATATACAATTCATTTTCTGATTTTTGGTATATTTGTTAGCTATAAAAATTATTATTTTTCAACGGATTTCTCTGAGTTTTGGTATACACGATCTCTGTATCCCAGGCCAGGTCACCGGGTGACTATTTTGGCCACACCTACTTTTACGCCCACTTTTTGTATACAATTCGTTTTCTGTTTTTTGGTATATTTGTTTGCTATACAAATTTTTATTTTTCAACGGAATTCTCTGAAATTTGGTACACACGATCTCTGTACTCCACCTAAGGTCACCATATACTTTTTATCGACCACGCCTACTTTTACGCCCACTTTTTATATACAATTCATTTTCTGCTTTTTGGTATATTTGTTCGCTATAAAAATTATTATTTTTCAATGGAATTCTCTGAAATTTGGTACACACGATCTCTGTACTCCAGAAAAGGTCACCATATGCTTCATACCGGCCACGCCTACTTTAACGCCCACTTTTTGTATACGATTCATTTGGTTTTTTGGTAAATTTGTTCGCTACACAATTTTTTTTAACGGATTTCTCTGGAATTTGATACGCACGATCTCTGTACTCCAGAGAGGTCGCCATATAATTCTTGCCGGCCACGCCTACTTCCACGCCCACTTTTTATACAAAATTAATTTTCTGTTTTTTTCGTATATTTGTTCACTATAGAAATTTTTATTTTTCTAGGGATGTCTAAAATTTGGTCACACGATCTCTATACTACAGGGAAGGTCACCATATGCTTCTTACCGGACACGCCTACTTTGCGCCAACTTCTATATATATAATACTTATTTTTTCCCTTTTATTTGTTTCTTTATTTGATTGCTATACAAACTTTTATTTTTCAATGGCTTTCTCCGAAATTTAGTACATATTCCAGGGAAGGTCGCCATATGATTTTTACCGACCACACCTACTCTTACGCCCAATTTTCATATAAAATTCACATTTTGTTGTGTGGTATATTTCTTCCCTATACAAATTTGTACTTTTCAATATTTGGTTTACTTTTCTGATATTTGGTTTACACGGAAATAAAACTACACGGTGAACAAATTTCCCAAACTAAAAAAAAGTCACCCAAAAGAAATGAACAAATTCCCCATTTTTTTTTTTAATCGAAAGAAAAAACGCACTGACTCCCCAAATTCATTCTTAAATTTTTACATATTTTTATTTAATGAAATTTGTTAAATATTTATTTTAGTAAACATTTGCATACTGCTCTCAATATATGTCCTACAATAAATGCATTTAAAATGAGTATTCTTTTCAATAGCATCATTTCGTTGCGCGGAAGCTACGCGCACGGGGAATACAGCTTAGCTAGAATATCGGAATGATCTGAAAAATATATTTTGACAATTAAAATAAGTTGGAAACAGCTACGCGGCAGCACTGGTGTGGTTGCCAAATGCGCGGAAGCGGCGCGCGGTGCGCGACCGCGGACTCGGACGCGACGGATGCGGACGCGACGCGCTCTCGGAACACAGCTCAGCTAAAATATCGCAATGCCCTAAAAAATATGTTTTAGTAATTAAAATAAGTTAACGAGAGCTGAGCTGAGGTCTGGCTGCCAAACGCGCGGAATCGTGCGCGACTCGCTCGCGGAACACAGCTTAGTGAAATGACGTATGAATAATTTTATCTACGTATGTGAAATAATTACCTGTTGATCAAATTAGGCCACACATATACTATAAGCAGTTGCTTAAAGAAACCTTGCGACACAATTTTCAACATCGCATTAGTTTTTCATTTCTGAAACTTCATGAATTTGACTTCTCGCTCAATGATGATCACTTATTGAATGAAGTAATTCAATTTTTAAAAGTTCAGATTCCTTTAATTTGCAAACGTTTCCGTTATATTTGATGTTTATAAATAAACTTAAAAAAAAACTTAAAGCGGTTTCGCAGCTTATTTTTGAAGCATTTTTGCTGCAGCATCTTAAAAAACTTCTAAATTAAAAAATCAAAAAATTTTTAATTGAAATAAAAAATTAATTTACTGCCCATACAAATTTTTGGGGAGAAAGTTCATTTTATTGAGGAATTTGTTAATTGCGGACTAAGTACTCAGCGCCTGGTAAGCACAGTGAACCATTTTTCAAGTCAAAGGCCTTTGGCAAGACCGGGTAGAAACAGCTAGTAGTATATAATTTTATGAAAATTTATCTTTTGTGACCATTAGCTGTATAATTATTATTGTATAAAGGAGTTCCCTTCCGTGCTAATGAAGGCCAAATTTTGAATGAATAAGATCAAATTATTTTAATTTTTTACCCACCGTTTCGTCTGCCTTTTTCAGACTTATTTAGGAGTGTGTGTTTTTATTTAAATTCAGACGACAAAATAAAGCAAACATAAAGCCAAATTTTTTTTAAATTATTTTTAGATATTAATAGAGAATCCAAGTCCGGATTTCGAAATTTCGGAACTCCGGAATTCCGCCTTGTTTTTTTTAAATTCGAAATTCCGGAATTGAAATGAATCGAATTCCGGATGATTCGGATTTAAATATTTTTTTGCTTTTTAACAAATTACACGGAATTCCAGCAACTGACAAAAGAATATACAAAGAAAAATATATTACTTTTGTATTGTAACGATTTATTAAAAAAAAAAAAAAAATACAAACAGTTCGCCATGAGAAATAAATATTATGTTATTCGTTTTGATATTTAAATTTTTTTGTGAAATCATACCATAATAGAAATATTTTTTCCTGTATTGTGTCATGTTACATGTTATATTTAAGTGTAATAGTAAGTTTAGTATAAATGAACAGTAAATCATTATCAAGTTCAATTCTTCATGGTAGCATTTGAGACATGTAGGTTTTATTAGTTTCAAAATTTCATATATTTCTTATGTACATATTTTTAATCCCAAGGATGGCGGATAAGCAAGACGAAATTTTTATAGATGTCTCCAAAGAGAGTACTTCAAATTTGGTGTGGAATTATTTTTTACGAGGGACGGAAACTCAAGTGGCGAAATGTAAGCAGGTTCTAAAGATATTGGGTGGGTGAACGACACCCACGCACACCCATTTACGGACTAAACATAAGAAGATTTTAAATAAACGAAAAATTGATGATACTGCTGGTGCGAATACCGGCGATTTAGCCTACAAAAATCAAAACGATTAAAGATTTTTATATTTCAAGATTAGACGAAAGTTTTATTGCAGTAATATCTCGAATAGTAGCTTCAGACGGATTACCGTTTCGAATATTTTGTAGTTTAGACGATTTAAGAAAATGTTTACGAACGTGGAGATTTTGTGATATTTCGAAATCGCCTACCAGTATACAAAAAGTCGTGATGAAAAAAATTCGGCAGTCGATGATTTCGGAAATTATTTCTTAAAAAAACAGAAACGTACGTTTCAGTCTGACACTTGACGAATGGACTTCTTTTCGAAGCAGACGTTTTCTGAATGTTAATGTGCATGGATCAGGAGATCGGGTCTGGAATTTGGGATTGGCTCGTATTAATGGCCGATTTGCGTTTGAAGATTGTGTAAAATTGCTGGAAAAAGCTTGAACTATGCCAATTAAATATTGGAAATGATATTTTGTGCTTTGTTACAGATGGTGCCTCCATGATGCAAAAAGTTGGTAGATTGTTATCCTGCGAACAAATTTTACGTTTTGCTCATGTAATTCAAATTGCAATTGGTAATGTACTCTATAAAAACCAAACGCTGGATTTAGTAGAAAATGCAACAGAAAATGAAGTAGAGCAGGACTATAATGAATATGAACCGAACTTTGAGTCGGATGAATAAAATCTTACTGATGATGAGGATGATGACAATGGAATGCGGATAGATATGGGAATTGAAACTGATGTTATGGAAACCACTGAAAACTTTCAACTACGAGCATTAATCGCAAATCTTGTTAAAGCTTTTCGTCTTTCTCCTTTGAAAAATAAAGTGCTTCAAAAATACGTGAAGCAAGATCATAAAAAAGAACTACAGCTTGTGTTAGATTCAAAAACTTGATGCCAGTAAAATTAGCCGTAGACGCCTTATGTCGCGCAGATGCTAATATAATTTCTGCGGATGCAACATTTACGTTTATGTTACAAAATTTTAGTGAGAATGACGAATTCGCCCTTGAATTGAAAAAACAGCTAGAAATCCAGTTGAATCGGAGAAGAACTATTTTAACTGATGTGCTACAATAGTTGCATAATGGTGGCGAAACAAAAATGCACAAGAGCATTTCCGGTCACTCGAAAACAGAAATAAATAAAATTATTCTATTACTGGCCCGGCTACTTAATGACGAAATTACTGCTGGAGTCGATTCAACGGATCCCGAGTCTGATTCTGATTTAATATTTGAACCCAACGAATTTTTTGAAAGTGAAACGCAGCCCTCCTTACAGAAATTGTTGTAGCAAAAAATCCAGCTGTCACTTTTACAGCCGACAACAAGAATTTAAAAAAAACATCAATTCAATCTGCGATTCGAAATAAAATAAAATTTTGGGACGAAGGTGGATCTCGTGGACCATTTTTGGAAATAATTTACAAAAACTTGTTGTGTATTCCCCCAACAATTGTTGAAGCAGAGATAGCCTTTTCCTCTGGAGCATTTTCAACAAAAATTAGGTCAAGACCTAATGATACTACATTGAACAATTTGTGTATGCTGAGAAGCTTATTCAAAAAGCAAACATAAATTTTTATTTATATAGTAATTTTTATTTTTATATTATCGTTTTTTAAATATTGAATTTGTTTTGTTTATGTTTTTTTTTTTTATTAAAATGAATATAAAAATAAAAATTTTCTTTGTTTACTTTGAAATAAATTTATGTTGGTTAACCTTTTTTGCTCTTGACTTTTATTTCTCAATTCCGGAATTATTCCGGAATTCCGAATTTAATCTTACGTAAATCCGGAAATTCCGGAATTCTGTTTTCGTTAAAAAATGGATTCCCTAGATATTTATAAGCTTCCATCGATCATAGAATAAACGCAATTGAAATTGGCGAAAATCGGTTCATGTTCAGACCAAGTCCCCATAAAAATTTCCGTGATTATTACATAGGTCTCGGTCAAATTGAGTTTGTATGTGTTTAATATACCCATTTACCAGTAGTCTAAAATTAGACCCCATAACCACCATATGAAGCTGATTCCCGGTCCTCACTTAAATCTATCGAAAAACAAAAATGTTCTATATATTTTCCTCAAATTTGGTTTGTATATGTTTGTGCAAAAAATAAGTGACCTTACCAAATATGGTCATGATAGGTCCATTTTTCTACCTGGTCCCTATATAAATATATCTTCCGATATGAACTTTTTCAAATCCGAAGGCAAAAAATTTAATATCAATGCCATTCAAATTTGGTTTATGCTTATTTACTATAAGAAATTGGTTCGCCTTTAGATAGTGCCCCTAAATGGATGGTGTAGGGTATCATATAGTCGGCATAGACCGAATGTAATTTTCTTACTTTTTTCATTTTATTTACTTTACAAATGAAAAATGTACACATGTTGGCTTTTAAAATTTCTAATTGTTAAGTGTTTATTCTAAATTAGAGTGCCCTGTCGTGCTGCGCTACGACTTTTCGAGACTAATTGACATGTATGTTTTCATAATGAATTTTTCATTCGAAGCATGTATTGTACAATTAAAGCATTTTAATTAATTTATTTCACATATTTTTTTTAATTTTAATGCTTTCTGATATTTTTTGTTTTTTCATTCGATGTACAAATTTTCAAATTTTTCGGCGTTCCTATTTTGGACTAAGACATATATAGCTGCCCATGAGAAAAATATTGATTTTCAAAATTAAAGCCGGTAACAATTAACCTTTAATTTAGAATATCATTTGGCAATTTTTTTATTTTAGCGATTTGGGATTTTGGCAATTTTTGATTTCTTCGATTTTTGGTTTTGAAAATTTTTGTTTTTGGCTATTATTGTTTTTCACTATTTTCGGTTTTGGCGATTTTTGAATTTGGCGATTCCGCTCATATTTTCCACGACCACTCACATTGGTAATTAATATACCTTTTTGTATAGGAGGTGCCACGCCTACTAATCCTATACCACCCAATTTTTCAGACTACTCACATTAATATCTGATGGACTCTTGCAGAGTGTCGAAACTTTCCCTTTTATAGTACACCAGATATATGACATTAAATCTTTACTTTGTATGGGCGGTATTACGCCCACTGCTCCGATCGCGCCCGTATTTCATCTGTCTACTCTCGTTAATAATAAATGACCTAAGACAAATTTACAAAGCTGTATATGTCGTAGTAATCGAGATATATCATATTGAGTAATTGCTTTGTATGTGAGGAGCCACGCCCACTTATTGGATCCCGACCATTTTCAGCATGGCTACTAACATAAATAATAGGTAACATCACACAAATTTGCAAAGTTATCTCTGTCGTTGTACTCAATATCTATGATTTAAAAATTCACTTTATATGAGAAGTGCCACGCCCACTAAAAATGTCAAAAAAAATTTGTAGCCTATAGCACTTCCGATGTCTGCAGTAAGATTCTGTGAAAATTTCAAGAAGATCAGATGAGCAGTTACAGAGTTTACCTCCTACAAACAAACAAACACACATTACCTTTTTATTATATTAGTATAGATGAATATGTTAGTTTTATGCCCGTTTTTTCAATAGGCGCTTATCTTTTATCCCAACGAGAAACTGCCGATTAAAGAAATTTGTTTTTCTCAATGGGCTGTGTGAATATAAATGTAGCTAGAACTACTAGACTAGCAAATTTAAAGTCTAATCTAGTTTTGAGGTAAATAAAATTTTCAGCTAAAGCTAGTGCTTTTTGCAGTCTAGCACAAACTAGTTTTTCCAGTGTTTGCTGTAAAAAAGTGTGAATAAAAGCTAGTATGTACTTAAAATTACTAGTTTTAACTTAAATTTTTTGAAGCATGTTATTGAGGTGCTGGAAATAAATTTGTTAGTTGGTTTATTTGTAGAAAAGTGCATTGTCGGATTATTTATTTAAATATGGCTGCATTTATGAACGTTCGCCAAAAAAAAAAAAAATATCTTGTGCGAACAAATTCCTATCCAGCAGACTATTTCAACTTATACAGATTTAAAAAAGAAAGTGTAAAATGGTTAACGCAAAATTTTTTGCAGGAAAGCCATGAAAACAGAGGAGCGTTGTTGTCACAAATAAAAAGGATGGAAATATTTCTGCAATTTCTAAGCGATCCGAGTTTCCAAATGCGAATTGCTAAAGAAGAAGGAATCCATCGCACAACTGTTTGTAAAATAGTAAAAAGGGTTTAAGAGAAGGTCACCAATAAAGCGCATTTTTCGATTAAATTTCCCAATAATAGTGACCAAATAAAAATGGCTCAAGAACAGAAGGCATTGCGATTTATCTTTCCTTGCGCTATTGGAGCAATAGATTGCACCCATGTTGCAATACATAAACCACCAAATCATGGCGATGAGTACATTAACCGGAACGGTTTTTGCAGTATCAACGTTCAAGCCACCTGGAATGCTAACGAGGAGTTCACTTCAATTGATTGCAATTGGCCAGGATCAGTGCACGATAGACGAATTTTGAAGCGATCTCGTATTTTCACTTACATGAATACTCAGCGCACCCATGCATGGTTATTAACACCATATAAAACCCCAACGAACCTACAGGAAAAAAAGTATAACAAAATACACGCAAACAATCGTGTTATAATAGAGCGTTGCTTTGGACAGTTAAAAAGGCGATTCCCGATTTTGCAATACAAAATGCGTGCAGCAGTAATTGTAAGCTGTACAGTATTGCACAACATAGCAAAATTTTTTGCAGACGATTTCGAAAATGACTCCGAAGCTTTTCAAGAGGATGAAAATGAGGAAGATATTGTTACAGACCCGCCAGATAACTACACAGAATTAGGCAAAAGGAGAAGGCAAGAAATTGTAAACGTACTTAGTTCCTTATCATATATTTAATAAACAATTTTTATTATTATTTTGTTTATTTATTATATTATTATTTTATGTACATTAAAAATTCATTTCTCTTACTTGTCCTATTATAAATTTATTTTAATTTTATATTTATTAATTAAAAAAAATAAGTTTTCACTAAAGTAAAATAAAAAAACTAAACATTTTCTTCTTCAAAAGATTCAAAAATTAATGCCGTCTGATATCATTATTAAAAATAAAACAAACTAAACTATTTCCTCTTTAAAAGATCATAATTAAAGTGATGTCACTATTAAAAATAAAATAAAAAATTAAATTATTTCTTCTCCAAAAGATTTATCAAACATATCAATCTCAAATTCTTCTATGTTTATACTTTCATTTGTTACTTCTTTTTCCTTCCTTTCGTCTTCCTTCTTTTGTTGTTCTTTTTTCCTTTCTTCTCGTTCACTTATGTCTAAATTTAATAATCTGAGCTGTCTTAAAAGAACCAGTCTCTGAAGATCCTGGTTGCTTAAATTTATTGTTTCCTCAATTTTATCACCAATATTTTGTTTTTTTTTTTTTTTTTTTTTATTGACTTATGTTGATTTTCTGCCCAAACTTCTGCAAATAATCTTCATGGAGTGAAGACCAGGCATTTTTTTTTACCACCCCTCACTGACGGCACTTGCGATTTCTTAAATAGAATTTTATGGTTTTCCAAAAGACTAAAAAATTTTGAATTATTTTTATCGCCCATCGTACCGCCAAATTTAATTTTGAAAACAAACTGATTGAACTATCAAAAAAAACTGATAGTGTTACCAAACTGTTTTAGCATAAGTTTTGTTAAGAATTTATAGAAAAATAGCCATAGTTTTAAACATAGGTAGCTCCCAAACAGTTTCTATCAGCTGATTTTGCAGCCGCATATATTTTAATTTTCCAGTACTAGCTATCACTTTTCAGTACTAGGTATGTAGTACTAGTAAAGTTTTATTCACACTTTTTGTAGTTTAAACTTTTCTGCATATCTAATACTGAAAAGTAAAAGCTAGTGCTAGTACTTAGTACTATATAGTATAAACTACATTTTTATTCACACAGCCCAGTGTCTGGTTTGCTTCTATTTTGTCGAAAGCTAAACGGCACTCATCAGCCAATTATTTATTTATCGTACAGATAAATTATTGTCCCAACTTTCTTATCAATTTTGAGAGGCATTGCCAACTGACAATAATTCTCCCAACTTTCATACGTGTTTTGTGAGGCATTGCCAACTGAAAATAATGTTTTTGTCGGTACATTGGGAAAATCAAAATTGTTAACCGGCAGTTTATCGGTCCAATAAATTTATGTCCTGGTTAAGTAACAGGCAGTTTGACGATACATTGAGAAAACCGGCATTAGAATGGAAATATAATTTGTAATGACATCAATTTTGTTGTCATTTCTAGGCTTTTTGTGAACATCATCATTTTGTTTGAAGTCACTTCTTGATATAAAAATTAATTATTAAAATTCCATTCTATCAAAATGTGTTGCTAACAATAACATGAGAGTTAAATGATATATCTGCATGCTCCTGTAAAGGAAAGATTGCCATTCCTAACGAATGTTTCCAAACAAGTCTACGGGAAATAATCTTTTATCAACTATAAGCTTTATTAGATTTGCATTAGTTATAAAATATTAAAATTTGAGAAATAGGCAATTTGTTATTATGACTCACGATGAGTCCTTGGTAAAATGTGTTGTAGCGTTCATGAAATTATTTTTAAATAATAGTATATTTAGCCCGGTTTAGGTCACATCTTGGTCAGATGCAATTGTTTCTATTTTTTTGATTATTATTTCATCTAAGGGAAAGCATCTGTGACAGAGAAATAAAAATGATAGTACGTTTCGGCTAGTTAAAAAAAAATCTAAATCTCAAACAATAAGTACGTAGAATATCCAAAACTGGGTTTTCTCTGTCCCCCATAATTTGCAAATAAAATTTTTGACAATCGTGCTACTAAAGTGTGTTCGGAGCTTCAAAAATAAACTACATATGAACATAAAATTAAAATTTAGTGCGACTGAGCCAAAACTCATACTGTTATTTAGAATGAAAAGGAAAAAAAAAATGGTTATTCAAAACTTTGATCTTAATATTGGCTTTCGTGGCATTTTTAGATGTCAAAGCCAATAATTATGATTAAATATTATCGTGTGGGTGTTTTAACCGGTGCTTTGTACAGAACTGAATAGTTGACATATAAATCTAATTGAAATTGAAAAAAACTGTACCAACGTAATTTGTATTTATCTATATATTAATACGTGAAGGTAAACTTTTACTTCCTTTTTAAGCAATATGCGGGCAAGGGAGGAGTGTGAAAATTTGCATAGTTATAGTTCATATAGAGGAGAAGCTGAGAATGATAAAGCTTATATTTAATCTGTCTTAGAAATATATTAAATTAAATAAAATAAAATATATATATAATAATTCGTTACATGCGAATGCTTAAAATTATATATCAGATGCTCTGTGTTGAATTGTGAATTGCTAAAATTGATTTACATACCTTTAGGCTCAATTAAATATTCATAAATTGTTTTTATGTATAGATAAAAAAAATATTGGAAGACAAAAATTGAACGAAAACAAGTAAGAAAATTATAGTCGGTCTAGACCGACTATACGATACCCTATGTGTTTAGAGACCCTATCCCTTGGGCCCAACTAACTGGACATAGGAGATAAGCATAAACCAAACTTGAGTGGGATTTTTATTAATTTTTTTGGCTGCAGATATGAAAAAGTTCATATCGGATGTTGTATCTATATGGGGACTTGGTCGAAAAATGGACCGATCCTGATCATGTTTGGTAAAGTCTCTTTTATTTTGCAAAAATATATACAAACAAAATTTGAGAAGAATCAGTGTAATATTTTTGTTTTTTGATAGATTTATGTGAAGATCGGGAAGCAGCTCTATATGGGGCCTATGAGTAAGAGTTGTCCCATTGGGATCATTCTTGGACTACTTATTAATGGAAATTTATGTCGATTTCATAGGGGTCATTTGTATGGGGGGCTAGGTCTGAACACGGACCGATTCTCAGCTATTTCAACAGCGTTCATTCAGTGGCCGATAAAAGCTTACGTACAAAATTTCATCAAAATACATTCATCTTTGCGACCAGCAGTTTGATTACAAAGTTTACATGGACACAACGACGGACGGACGGAGGGACGGACAGACGGACGGACGGACATCGTTAAATCGAATCAGATAGTGATTCTGATTCGATCGGTATAATAAAAAATGGGTCTATGTCAAATATTTTTGGTAGTTACAGCAGCAGCACAAAGTCATTATACCCAAACCACATAGTGGTATAGGGTATAATAATAATATTTCCTAGAATTTGCTTTCGAGTTTCGAGTGCTGGGCTATACTGGTTTTGTTTAAAATGTAAAACATAAACTATACGAAAGTAAAAAACCTTTGTTCAACAGCTTTTTCAAAAATTGTCTTTTGTGAGTTGTTTTTTCTCTTCTTTAAACTGCTTTGAAATTTTCTTATGTTTTTCCTTTACAGTTGTAAATTTACTAATTATGCGTTCAATTTAAGACTGCATCATGATTTTTGCTGCGCTAAGTGTCTGGCAAACAAAACTCTTAATAATTGCCAAAACAAATGTCGAAATTAAAAGACAACACAAAAACGAAAACTTGGCAACAGTTGCAAAGCTCTGTTGTAGTTGTTTTTCTACTCTATAATATAAGATGCAGCCAAAGAAAGTGGGATTTTTTTGTTTTTAGTGTAATACATGAAAGACTAAGTAGTCCATTCAGTTACTTTTTTCAGTCGATTTACCAATGGCGGTTTCAGCATCAGTCTGCTACCTGAAATGGTGCCATCAAACTTCAGGCAAAAAACGCAGAACTTAATTCAAGATAATCAATACGATTGCTGCTGAAACATGAGCCATAAAAATTTCTTCGTCAATAAAAGATTTAATTAACATAATACCAGCACAGAATTGATAATTTTGGTCATCGTAAGCTATGAGTCAATCATGAAAAGAAGGAAATTACATCTATACACAAAAGTGTAAAAAAGAGCCTTACTGAAATTTTAATAAAATAAGTCTGAAGAAGTGAAAAAGTCAAAGTAGCGAGACTTTGTGAGTGTTCATTGGTTATTATTGTTAGTAGTTGTATCAAAATTGGGTAATGGTACCTCCCATACAAAAAAAAATATATAAACCATGATAACAAGGGTCTTTAAATTTTGTATGGGTTGATTGAATATTATTGCGAACATGAGTGAGTTCGAACCAGTGGACGTGGCACCTCTGATATGCTGAAACTTTCATGAGCCCATATATTACTGATGTGAGTATTCGAGTTAAAAATATCTGTTTTTAACTCTTGGGCGTGGGCGTGATATTTTCTATACAAAATAAATACGTATCGTCACATATATGGAGTGTAATGATAGTGAGAGCTTTTAGACTTTTTGTGGCGAATAAGCTATCAATGTGATCATTCGAACTAAACATGTGAGAGATCCAACCAGTGGACAAGGAACCTCCTATGCAAAGTACTATATGAGAGCCTTAAATATTATGTGAGTCTAATATGGTGTTCACACTTCGATATTTTGAGGTGTTTTAGCTCATGTTTTGCAAAACAAAACACAGTCGTTCACACTTGATTTAGTGTGTTTAAGTTAAACATTTCAGCAAATTGAACAGCTCTTTCAAAAATAAAAAACAATTGAAAAGTTATAAAATTGTGAAAATTTATAAAAAATAATATCATTAAATTGGCGGCCAACTACTTAAATTATATTAATGATGAAATTATCAATATAGATGCGTTATTTTCATTTTTGTATTGTATTTTGTATTGTATTTTTATGATTGTAATGTCACTTTAATAGTAATGTTAAAAAAACAAGGATGCCAACTTGGCAAACATGAGAAATATTGCACTGAACATGCGCAAAGTTAAATACAACTCTGTCATATTTTCGGTTTTTGAGTTGTTTAAGATTTAAACATCTCAATTGAGATGTTTAGCCAAACGAAAAAATGTATGGGAAAACATCTCAATTTGACTTGTTTATCGCATAAACACTAAACACTTAGCTAAACACTTAAGTGTGAACGCCATATAAAAGTTAAATATGACGACAAAACAAAGCAATAGAAGTTACTTGAAAATTTATGCTTTGGATCATAAAATATGAATTTTTTATATAATTTAATTAAATACTGCTATATTTTAAATATAATTTGGAGTTTAAGAGCGGTCCTATATATATGGGGTGTTTCATGTTAAGAAACCAACTTTTGAAACCGATGTCTTCCGATCGGGATGAAATTTGCACCAAGGTTAGTCCAATTGCATAATTGTTTAGGCACAATTTTTCAACAAGGGCGGTTCAGAACTCTCTGAATTAGAAGGGGTCAAAATGTGAAATTTTGTAAAATTTTGACCAAACAGGTGTTTTTTCTCATCGATGTAAC
Organism: Cordilura impudica; assembly: GCA_963682025.1. NCBI lineage: Eukaryota > Metazoa > Arthropoda > Insecta > Diptera > Scathophagidae > Cordilura > Cordilura impudica. Next base: position 105,269,312 of record OY821518.1, read on the forward strand.
TTTTTACCTATTTTTCTTAGCAAAATTTGTTCCAAATAGTTAAGGTAGCAATTTCTTCAGTCTTTTTGGAAAAAATTAAAAAAACTAAAAAAAAAATTCATGACTTTATTTTTGCAAAATCAAAAATTTTTTGACTTTTTTTCAAAAAAGGAAACATTTTTTTTTTTGCTCAAAAGAAAGCTTAGGTTCTTTCCTTTAGGAGCTTTTTGGACGCTTAGTGGGATGCGTGTTTTTACCTTTTTTTACCTTTTTACCTTTTCAACATATTATTATAATAAACCACCTGTTAACTTCTACCTCGCCACCCACTTTTTAAAGTCAAGTATCATAAAATAATAAAAAAAACTGGTATTTCGGAGAACGGCTATAAAATATTTCCACCTAATGCAAACACTTCTTCTGGGGTACCTGATATTTTGACAAAAAAAAAAAATCACATTCATTATTACGTGCGCTGCCTATAGGATTGACAAAAAAAGCCGCTATGAGAGGTAGATATAAGACTCAGAAGAAATGTTGTGGTTTAATATATTGAGGGCATGAAATTTTAGTTAGATATGGTACATACCGTCGGAAAGGTTAATTTGTCTAGTTTCACAGTATACGTTTAATTTTTAAGGTTTTAGAAACAGGAAAATATTCAACTTAGTGCATATGTTAAAAATCGAAAAACCGTTGTCTTGAGTTACAAAACATTTTTTTTTTTTTACAGTTAACCTACTCGCATCCCACTAAGCGACCCAAATTTTTTTATTTTTTTTTTTTCAACTTTTAATTAGTTTATTGGATCTTTCTTAGTAGAAAATAACAATAAGTAATAAAATCTTAAAAACTATTTTTGATTTATGATTCTATTGCCAGTGCAATAGAAGGCCATATTGAGAACATTAAACATATTTTAGCTTTGTGCTATGGCCAAGGTGTCTACCCTCTTTAGCCGTGAGTGGCCTCTAAACGAGAGTAGGTTCTGTGCTAGGGGATTAGGGTGAGATGCTAGTTTGGATATATATTTAGAACAATATTTTTCTATTTCATCGCGAACTGACGGAATATAGAGTTCTTTATGTATATTGTCGTTACGAATGAACCAGGGGTCGCCTGTTGTGTATCTTAATATTTTTGAATGTCTTCTTTGTAACTTTGCAATATTGGAAGTGGATGCTGTTCCCCATAGTTGGATTCCATAGGTCCATATTGGCTTGAGAATGGTTTTGTAGAGTAAAGCTTTGCATTCTAAACTAAGCGAAGATGAGGAGTTTAGAAGTCATCCAAGTTGGGCAGTTTTGAGTTTTAGTTGCGTAGTTTTCGAGTCAATATGTTTGGAACATGTGAGACGGCGATCAAGGTGAATTCCTAGGTATTTAATGTGGAGTTTTTCAGGTATTCTGGTATTATTTATTGTAACTGTAGGGCAGTTTTCTCTTCGCAGTGTAAAAGTCACATGTGCACACTTAGCTGGATTAACTTTTATCTTCCATTTGTTAAGCCATGATTCCAGCTCATGTATATGAGACTGTAGGTTGGATGAGGCAATTTTGGGATCTTTGTGAGTGCTCATAAATGCAGTATCGTCTGCAAAAGTTGAGGTATGAATTTGAAAATTTGTTGGCATATCTGCTGTATAAAGAATATACATCATGGGACCAAGTATACTGCCTTGAGGAACCCCAGCTGACATGTTTCGAGAGCTTGAAGTGTAGCTTTTATATTTGACTACAAATGATCTGTCTGTCAGGTAACTTTGGAGTAATCTATGGGTATTTTGCGGTATGGATTGAACTCTTTTATATATAAGCCCTTTGTGCCAGACTTTATCAAAGGCCTGTGAGATGTCAATAAATAATGAAGAGCAGTAAAGTTTTTCTTCAAATGCCTTTCTAATTTGAGTCACGATACGATGTACTTGTTCAATGGTGTTATGGTCCTTACGAAATCCGAACTGATGTGCGGGAATTAATTGTTGGTCATTAAGGTATGGTGTCAGTGCCTGCTGGAATACTTTTTCAAACAACTTTGATAGGATGGAAAGTAAGCTGATTGGTCTATATGAGGTGACCATACTAGGATCCTTTCCCGGTTTGGGAATCATTATAATTTCTGACGATTTCCAGGACGGAGGAAAAAAACCTATGGGTAGGATACCATTAAAGATGAACAGTATAAGTCTTAGCGCACTGTATGGCAATTCGCAGATCATTTTAGATGTTATTGAGTCTATACCAAGAGATTTTTTTGTGTTGAGATTTTTTACAATTGTTGTTATGTTAGAGAATCTAAGTTTCATGAGAGAAACTACTATGTCATTTATTTGAGGAATTTGTATGTCCGACATAGTGATGTTGGGTGTAAATACCTCTTCTAAATGATCGGCAAAAGCGTTGGCTTTATCGCAGTGACTTCTCGCCCAATTACCGTCAGTAAGGCGTAGAGGAGATTCGTAGGGTATGGGTCTTTTCAGTTGTTTTGTTGCTTTCCATAGACTGTAATCCGTTTTGTCTGTTGGATCTAGGCCCTGTAAATAAAGATTCAGAGATGCGATTTTATTTTCTTCGAGTGCTTTATGTAGGGCTTTTTGGCAGATTTTAAGCTGGCTCTTCAGGGTTGGAGAGCGGTGAAGTTGCCATTGTCTTCTAAGATGTCGTTTTTCTTTAGCAGCTGTCTTCCTTTGGGAGAAATGAGTCTCGATCCCCAGTGAGTGTGCTTGGCATTGTAGTCTCCTGCTGCTAAAAATTTGTTACCCAGGGTTTTGTAAAATTTTATGAAATCGAGTTCCGATATTTTGTGCTTGGGTGGGCAATAAATGGCGGACGCAGTCTTTTTGGCTCCTACCAGGTATATTGAAGAAGCTTGAATGTCCACAGTTCTGTATTCTTCTAAGGGGAAGTGAATTAGTTTGTCGTGGACAATTATTGCTGATCCACCAAACGCTCTACCTGTAGGGTGTTTGATGTCGTAGATAGAGTAGCCTTTGATTCTAAAGCAATTTCTATCTGTGAAGTGAGTTTCGGAGACTGGCAGTATATCAATACTTTGAGAATTAAGGAAATTTTCTACTTCTCTTTTGTGTTGGCTTAGGCCGTTTGCGTTCCAGTAGCATATTTTTATCTGGTTCATTTATTACCAACGAGTGCGTGTAGCAGCATGCCCTGATTTCTCAGGAGTTCTTGCATTATACCTTGCATATTATGAATAAAACTATTGATAGTTTGGATTAGAGTCTCCATCGCTGTTTTTTTGCATGAGGGTATGGGGTTCTCTTATAGCTTCAGCATATGAAGTGTGTGAATTGGGCATGTGGTGAGTATTACTATTGTGGATATTATTGGTGGATTTTGGGCGAGTTGGGGAACTGTATTGAGCATACGAGAGGTTTTGCGATCTCAAAGGTAAGTTTGAAGAGCCGTTATTATATGGAATGGGCTCGGGGTTTGATATAGATACATTTAGGTTGTTGGAAAGAGGTGGGGAGTTATTGGGTCGAAACTGTTGATGGATAGTTTTTTTTGTGAATTTTTCTTAATCCTTATAAACACAGGGCAGCCCCTGTAGTTTGCAGTATGATTACCGCCGCAATTACTACATTTAGTAATATTCGGGTCGTTTTTCGGATTTGTACATTCGGAGGATTTATGAACGTCACCGCATCGAACACACACGGATGGGAGTTTACAATATCCTTTAGTGTGACCAAATTCCTGGCAGTTTAAGCATTGGGGTGGGTTTTTTCTTTTCATTGGTTCTTCGATTGATATTTTTCGGTGGAGAAGGTATCGCAAGTTATATATAGGATGGGGTTCATTTTTTTTTAATTTTTTGGAGTCAAAGGAAATTTGAACTCTAAAAAGAGGTTGTGGAATTTTATCCTTATTAATTATATTTTGGACAGATTTTACTTCAAACCAAATGCTCTTAGAGGCAAAACCAAAGCTTTCTTTTGAACAAAAAAAAAATCCTTTTTTGAAAAAAGTCTAACAAATATTTGGTTTTACAAAAAAAAAAAGTCAACAAATGTTTTTATTTTTTTTAATTTTTTTTTTCCGAAAGACTGAAAAATAGCTATCTAAACTATTTGGGGTAAATTTTGCTAAGGACAATATGTAAAAAGTTACATGGAGGAGAAAAAAACACCTGTTTGGTCTTATTGAAAAATTCTGTCTAAACTACCATCTAATAGGGCTAACCTTGGTGCGAATTTTATCCTGATCGGAAGAAATCGGTTTCAACAGTTGGATCACTTGACATGAAACACCCCATATGTATGTGTGTAAAGTATACCCATTAATCAGTAGTCTAAAAATAAATCATTTAGGACAATTTTTTGTCATAGTCGCGATATAAAGCAGATTCCCGATTTACCCTTACATCTCTCAAAAAAAAAAAAAAAAAAAAATACTGCACAGATTTTACTCAAATTTGGTTTTTGCATTTTGGAAAAAATAAGTATCTTTATTGAATATAGTAAGGATCGGTCCATTTTTCAATCAGCATATCACATATTATCCCTCGGATCAGTGAGTCTCGTGTTGGCCATAAAATAGTGAAAAAGTCCGCAGGGGCCTGTAATAAATTGTTTTGTATTTTGCTTAATGGGGTGTGTTTTGATGGTTTTGACTTTTAATTTTAGATTATATAAAGTAATAAAAAGGTACAAAAAATGTTTTTTGTTGACAATTTCGGTTTTATTTAATATTAAAATATATGAGAAAAAGAAACAAATCACTCTTATGTTATTGAGAAATAATAACCGTATAAAAACTGCAATACAATTCGATGAATCGTTCATATCAAGCGGCTTAACAGTGATGAACCAGTACGTTTGGACGACCCCGAGGAACTAGATGCCTTTTTTTGTGAATCAGATATTGTTCAATAATGGTCTTACCATTGATAATATAGAGCTGCCAGATCAATATCTCAATTTTGCGGTAACTATTAGACTTAAGATAAAAAAAATATTATATAAAAATTCACTACAATATTCGAATAATTTTTTAAAAACTTTCTTAAATTTAAATTCGCTAAAATATTTAAATAATTTTCAAAAACTTTTCATAAATATAAATTCTTTTACCAATTGCATAAAAATAAAAATTTTAAACAATTTGTATAAATTGTGCTGCACTGCATTAAATAAATATGGTTATAAACCGGCAACAATGGACTATTGGGTTGCAGAGTCTGCTTGAGTAGTATGGTTCGTGTCTTGGCCAAATATCGCTATGGTTTTAATATTTGCCATAGTAAGCCCCAAAGTCTAGGTAACAAATTAGACGAATTTTGTTATATATTTGATATTTCTGGTATAGATGGAATGTGTGTTTCTGAAACGTGGTTTAATCCGGATATACATGAAAATACACTTAATATTGATGGTTACCAGTTGTTTCGCGCTGATAAAGTAGCTCGTGCTTACAGAACAGGTCGTGGTGGTGGAGCTGCCATATTCCTCAGGAAAGGTATCAATGGAAAGGTTATTTTTAAATCAAATATTGATCATGATATGAAGTACATTTTCTTAGATATAACGTATCATTGTAGAAACATGTTGCTAGGAACTGTTTATAGACCAAAAAGGATACTAGAATGGACTCCCTGTTTGAAGAACTTGTAAATCTTACACTGATATTAACATAGCTGGGGATTTCAGTAGTAATATTCTTGTGGAGACCAACCTTATCGATCCAATGAAATCCATTAATATTACACCTGTAAATTATTCTACACGCACGCATTTTACAAACACGAGTGAAATATTATTGGATGTCTTCCTTGTAAATGACAAACAGAATATACTGCATTACGACCAATTATCAGCACCAATGTTTTCGAAGCATGATCTAATATTTTTGAGTTACAACGTCCAGCCAAATAGCAAAAGTTACACTTTTTCATACCGTGATTTTGATAATTTCAATATAAATGATCTACAGTCTGAATTACAAATGATTAGATGAGAACGAATTTTTTACATGCCAAATGTTGATGACCAATGTCAATTTCTACTAGACAATTATTTTCCTTTACAATTAACATGTCCTCTAAAGACAGACCTTGGTTTTCAAATGAGGCTAAACGCTTAATAGAAGAATACAACGTTGCACATGCTAGGTGGAAAAGGTTTAAAACACCTGAACTACATGAAATATATCGCAGGAAGAGAAGAGCAGTTGTGTCCAATATTGAAAACAAATTTAATATTGCTGTTGGTGTAATAAAACGTGGAAAGAATTAAGAAAAATTGGAGTTATAAAGCAAGCTGATCGTAACAGTAATGCCTTGAACATTGAGGAACTCAATGAAAAATTTGTTAATATAGAAATTGCTGATGTCAATTCTTCGTTCTGCAATAATCAAACTGCCCCAATTTATGAAAATCTATTTAACTTTCACTGCTTCAGTCAATCAGATGTTTTTCAAGGTTTTCTGTCCATAAAATCTAACTCTGTCGGGTACGACGATATGCATCCGAAATTTACAAAGTTAATATGTATTGCCTTTCTTGTTAATATATATAACTTTCTTTTTTAATTCTATAATAACAACAAGCACATTTCCTACAAGGTTGAAATTCGCCAAAATAGTTCCTGTTCCGAAGGCTATAAATTATTATCGAGAAGTTGCAATCTTGCCATATTTCTCAAAACTTTTTGAAAAACTAATCCATAAACAAATGCTGCATCATGTTCTTAACAGAGGTTTAATAACTAATCGCCAATCTGGCTTTAGGCCGAAACATAGTTGCATAACTGCTCTTGCAGATGTTATTGAACACATTCGGAGTAATATTGACGATGATCAGGTCACGTTTTTTATTACTTCTATACCATTCAAAAGCTTCCGACTCAGTTCATCATGGAACACTTTGTTCAAAGCTAAACTCCTTTTTCAATTTTTCATCTTCTTCGATTAAGTTAATTTCAACTTATTTGGATGGAGGACATCAAGCTGGAGTTCCACAGGGATCAATCCTTGGACCACTACTATATACTATATACCCCAACGACTTACCAATGCATTTGAGTTTCATGAACATACAAATGTATGCTGTTGACGTTCAGCTTTTTATTGGCTGGAAAGTTTCTGAAATTAACGATTGTATTTTAAAGATAAACTCTGACCTATCAAAAGTCTACGAATGGGCAACTGCTAATGGATTACGCTTAAATTCTTTAAAATCAAAATGCATTCCTATATCGAGAAGAGCTGTATAATTATAAATAGTTTAAGTATACAACTTGGATCTTCTCAAATTGATATGGTACCATCGGCAAAGAATTTGGGCATTTTTGTAACGAAAAACTTTCGTGGTCAGACCAGATTAACTTTGCAACAGGTAGAACATATAGTAATATGGTATGGTAAGGACGTTATGGATAAACCAATATTTTACACCAGTAAGGATCAGAATGCTTTTAGCCAAAACGTATTTGGTACCTACGCTTTTATATGGTTGTGAATTTTTTGCTGGTTGTGATTCATCCGATAAACATAAATTAACATACAATAATATTACAGGATATGTTTTTGGTTTAAAAGGATATGATAGGGTGTCTCACTTTTCGAAAAAACTTTTTGGAATACCATTTGACAATCTTTTGAAATGCAGAAGCCTTTTATTTTTGCATAAAATTGTTTATACAAGACATCCAAACTATTTCTTCCAAAAATTGTTCTTTGCACGATCCAAAAGAGGTAAAACAACAACTCAAATTTGTCACCAATATCTGTTCTCAGAGCGCAAATTTTTCATTTATGCAATCCGTCTCTGGAAATATTACCACATTGTATACAAAATATTAGCAACGCAATACAATTTAAAAAAACAATTTTTAATTATTCTGAAGGATTATAATTTTTAAATTTTCTTGATATTATTATTATTCTATATTTTTAAATTATTAAATGTTGAATGTTTTGTTTTCCCATTATATATAAATGGGGGATTTCATGTCAAGTGCACCAACTTTTGAAACCGATGTTTTCCGACCGGGATGAAATTTACACCAATGTTAGTCCTATTGGATAGTAGTTTAGACACAATTTTTCAACAAGATCGGTCCAGATCTCTCTGGGTTAGAGGGGATCAAAATTTGACATTTTGGCCAAACAGGTGTCTATGCGCATCCATGTAACTTATTACCTATTGTTCTTAGAAAATTTTCTCCCAAAGAGTTTAGATAGCTATTTCTTAAATTTTTCGGAAAAAAATACTTAAAAAAAAAAAAAAATTTTTAGACTTTTTTTTGCTAAATTAAAGCATTTTTTGCCTTTTTTTCCAAAAAGGGTATTTTTTTTTTTTTTTTTTTTATAAGAAAGCTTAGGATTTTTCCTTTAAGAGCTTTTTGGTCGCTTAGTGGGATGGGAGTGGGATATCTATCAAAATAAATGTTTTGTAACTCAAGACAACGGTTTTTCAATTTTTCACAAATGCACTATTTTGAATTTTTTCCTATTTGTGTCTAAAACCTTACAAATAAAACTTATACTGAGTAACTAGACAAACTAAACTTTCCGAACATACCTAACTAAAATTTTATACCCTCGATACTGTAATACCCAGAATATGTTAACCTCAGGAAAAAATCGCTTTTTTTCTATAGAAATGTTGAAAAATTATTATTTTTTATTTATTTTTAATAATAATTAAATTAATGTATAATAATAATAATATTAAAAATAAAAATATAAATAATTTATTAAAATTTAATCTTAATTGCATTAGATCCATTTATATCATAACTATTTTTATACTTAATTTATTGTAGCTGATGAAGTATTTAAGTCTTGTAAATTTTTAAATACCCAGTCCTTCATCTAGCTTTTTTGTCGCCTTTATTTACTGCGTTTTTTTTTTTGTCAATCCTTTCTTGGCGTTACTAGGTTCAGCTGTTGATTTCGCTGCTGGTTTATTTGTTGTCTTTGGAAAGAAATCGCATTGAATAGAGGCAGAAAACTTTTTCAACTTGAGTTTTCCATCGACAAGCGGTACAAAGGCATGGTATTGAACGCTGCCATCGACTGTTACCGCAGCATCGAATCTGCTCTTCAGTGTTTTCAATGTTTCCTGATGATCCTCTTTGCTACTAAAAACTATTTTGGTTTCTTTACAATAACTCTTTGCCCAATGGAATAAAGAAGTCGCATCTAAGATGCGATCTTGGTGAGAGCACTGGAGGTTATACTTCGCTGCATTTCTTTTAAGGTTTGCTCCAATACCATCACATGCTCCTTTACCATGAGCAGTAGGATGAAAATGCCACTCAGCTGGCATTCCAAAATCTTTTTCATGAGCCATAAGATTTGCGAAGCTACTTTTGTTTTTAAAATGTTGACGAGCTCCGTCCGAAACATAGTATACCTTCTTTACTGTAAAGTTAGATTTTAGAAATTTTAGTATTCTCTTCTGATACTCATAAACTGCAATGGTATCATGTTTTAAATCGTCGGATATGATTGCCATACTTTTGTGTTCCAGTTTATTATCTTTCATGTAGTAAATTACTACTGTGAATATAGTTGCTTGGTCGTTATTGAAGTGGAATGCTTGTATGACATCCTAAAAAACATATTTATAGTTTTCTGCGAAATCATATGAAATAACGAATTCACCAGACTTCAAATGTATCTTCAAATCCTTGAAGAATGACCATTGCTCTTTGACTAAAAAGTCATGGTTTCTCAAGTTTAGCAATCCTGTACACATTTCTTCCACAAAATCATCCACATTTAAAATGATTGTTTTCAATGTGCATCCGTCAGTCTGAATCCAAGAATCAAATTTGACCTCCTCTATATATTCTCGGTCTAAAGAGTTGATTAAGTTTTCTTTGATGAATGTGGTTTTCGGGCAATTGGTACATTCACCTAAGTGGCAATAAGTTGTTTCATTAGGACACATAGTCAATTTAAGGCAATCGCGGTAATCGTGTAAATCTTCTGCCGAATCATCTATTAAATACTTTAAGTAGATTTCGTTCAACATCAGTTTAAGATTTTCATGGTAAATGCAAACACATACTGTATGAGTTCCGCTGCTTTCTGCCAAAACGCGATGTTTTGGCCTCATTTGGGTTAATTTCGTGAAGCCAATTCTAACATCCTCGTGTTCAGATTGAAATATTGCAAATAACTCCTTCAGGTTACAGAGAACCATTTTCTTCTGTTATGTTATGAAGGTATGTTACATACCTTCGGAAAGTTTAGTTTGTCTAGTTTCTCAGCATAAGTTTTATTTGTAAGGTTTTACACACAAATAGGAAAAAATTCAAAATAGTGCATTTGTGAAAAATTGAAAAACCGTTGTCTTGAGTAACAAAACATTTATTTTGATAGATATCCCACTCCCATCCCACTAAGCGACCAAAAAGCTCTTAAAGGAAAAATCCTAAGCTTTCTCATGAAAAAAAAAAAAAATTCCCTTTTCGAAAAAAAGGCAAAAAAATGCTTTAATTTAGCAAAAAAAGTCTAATTTTTTTTTTTTTTTTTAAAGTAATTTTTTCCGAAATATTGAAGAAATAGCTATCTAAACTATTTGGGAGAAAATTTTCTAAGAACAATAGGTAATAAGTTACATGGATGAGAAAAAACACCTGTTTGGCCAAAATGTCAAATTTTGATCCCCTCTAACTCAGAGAGATCCGGACCGATCTTATTGAAAAATTGTGTCTAAACTACCATCCAATAGGACTAACCTTGATGCAAATTTCATCAAGATCGGAAGACATCGGTTTCAAAAGTTGGTGCACTTGACATGAAACCCCCCAAATATATATTTTTACATTTATTTATTTATTATTTTTTTTAATTATACTTATTTATATTTTTATATTATATTATGTTGTTATGAAAATTGTATGTTCCATTATAAGTTTTTCCGGTGCTAAATCTAAAAGATATAATATCTTACTGCACTGGTTACAATTTCAATAAATACATATACAAATACAATTCGATTGTGCAGGTATTGCAACGATGCTGCACTGTTGAATGCTCACCACAAACTGCTTTGTTGCAAGTAAAGCACTACGCCCTGGTTTTACGCTGGCGTCCGTACTCTACACGAGATAACTGGCATGACGGACGATTTGATCGAGGAGCAAAAAAGGTCCAACTGCTACTTCCGGTCTTGCTACTACCTACAAGCACAAAAAATATTTCGAATCCTTGAATAGTTCGTTATACTTCCATTGATGGCTCATGCTTCAATATTAGCCAGTGTTAATTAAATTAATTTTATTATATAAATTCATTACATAATTTATTTATTTTCATTAAAAGCAGCTACACTAGAGATTCACATGGATATAATATCAAAAATAACGTCGGCAGAATTATTGAACAAAAATATCTATATCAATGTTAATGTCTAGGGTGTAGAAAACGTATACATATATTTTATCCTAATTTCCGGTCAGCTGTCGAGGAAAGTCGTTTTTGTGCGTTGCTCTTTTGTGTTTTTTGTGTGTTAATAAATAAAAAAAAAATATACAAATATATGAATATATATAAACATAAATAATAATATATATATAAATTTGTTCTGTCACGCTTATATTTATGTTTTATATTTACAAGTATGGCGTGAAGTTGACAGCTCGTGTTGTAACAGAGTTGTTGTGATAATTATCATTGTTGGTGTCATGTCTTGTGTCAGTATATAGTTGTTATGATAATTATCATAACAATTATCAAGACATGACACCAACAGTAACACCGGTATGAGGTCTACACGTAACACAATTCTCTTTGCGATTGAAATTGAAGTTTGAAATTGAAATCTAGTGTAGACCGCGTGTAATTTAGCAATATTTACCATATTGAAGAACATTTCAATTGGCCAGCGCACAGTGGCTGAAAATCGTTTGTCATTGGCCAAAATTCTGTAACTTTTGAACCGATCAAACTATTTAAGTAATTTTTAGTGGATAGATATTTAGTTCAGCTTGACTTAGTTTTAATTATATTGAAATTGATCGAGGACTTTTTAAGGAATTCTAGGTCAAAATTGAACTTTTGATTTTTGTAACTTTTAGAGTGAAATATGTGTTTCTTATTTTTTTATATATTAAAAAATTTAATATTTGGATTTTAATAATAATTATAAAATTTTTTGTAATGATGGGATTTTTTTTGATGTTACACTCAAAAAAAAATATTTAAATCAACTGGAGATTTTGCTATTATTACCGAAAAATTAAAAATTTTTTGTTGTCAAATTTGCAAATTTGCTAACACTCAAAGAATATTTACACTTAAAAAAAAAAAAAAAAACGTTAATAATATTAACTAAAAATCTTGCTATTACTACATAAAAAATTATTATTTTTTGATGTCAAATTTGATAATTTTAAAAAACATTTTAAAAACAAGTAAGAAAATTTTAGTCGGTCTAGACCGACTATACGATACCATATACCATGCGTTTAGAAACCCTATCTCTTAGGGTGGGATTTTTATTAATTTTTTTGGCTGCAGATATAAAAAAGTTCATATCGAATGCTATATCTATAAAGGGGCTAGGTCCAAAAATGGACCGATCATGATCATGTTTGGTAAAGTCTCTTGTATTTTGCAAAGATATGTACAAACAAAATTTGAGAAGAATCAGTGCAATATTTTTGTTTTTAATAGATTTAACTGAAGATCGGGAAGAGCTCTATATGGGGTCAAAGGGATCACTTTTGGAACGCATACAAACCCAATTTGAGTAAGATCTATATGACAATTTGGATCTTATGGCAATTTATGTCGATTTCATATGGGTAATTTGTATGGGGGCTAGGTCTGAACATGGACCGATTCTCACCAATTTCAATAGCGTTCACCCCATGGCCGATAAAAGCTTATATACCAAATGTCATCAACATATATTCATATTTGCGACCTGCAGTTTGATTACAAGCTTTACATGGACACACAGACGGACGGACGGACATTGTTAAATCAACTCAGAAAGTGATTCTGATTCGATCGGTGTAATTAAAGATGGGTCTAGGTCAAATATTTCTGGTTGATACAAACAGCAGCAAAAAGTCATTATACCCAAACCACATAGTGGTATAGGGTATAATAAAATAGGTTTGAATTGCATTTGTAACAACGGCAGGTTCCGTTTATTATTATTTTTTACTAATACCATGTTTTTCATACTTAAATAACAATGAACGGCAATTATAATTATTATTCATTTGACTCAAATATTTATTGCAAATATACCATATTTTGTTCTGTGTTATTTCTGTTCTTTAGTAGTTTTTTGGCTTCCTCATCTAAATCCCGATGTTCCACTTTCCATTGATTTCGAATACTGGAGATGAACGGATCTGACTTTGCCAATAATATATTAAATAGATCTTCATTTGTGGAATTTCGTGAAATTTTTCGAGTATTGTGCTCTCTATGAAATCTGTAATCCTTATTTCTTTTTTCCTGAGCCTCCTCAGATAGATCTTCGAGTGGCACCAAATGATATTTAATGACATCTTCTCCGTGATAAAGGATTTTGTGAACTGTTGCAGACATATTTCTCCATGGGTAGTTGGTTGTATATATTTTTGCAATTTCCTTAGCAGAACCTCCAAATTTTCTAGGGTCAATTTCTTCATTGAACGCAATTACTTCTGGGATTATTTTAAATCTGAAAATAAGGTTTAAATCCACTCCTGTTATTTCAGATGTTGTTTCTGAATCTGAAAATAATCTTCTTGCGGTATTGCCATCATTTGCATTGCCTGACCCTTGTTTTGTCTGATCTATAATCAATCCAAATTTGTGATATTCATCTTGAACATATTTCTTTTTTGAACTTCTTAACTCTTTGTTGCTTTCGTTATTTCTTATTGATCCTAAAGACCCGAAATCCAAATCATAACTAATTTTTAGTATGTGTTCCATAAATCGTATTCTTGCATGTAGTGGTGATAATCCAAATTCATATGCATCGATATTATTTAATGATTTTGTCGGGACTTGGTTTAATTGGCTTGATGTTGCTTGGCATATGATGCAGCTGGATGCTGTCTTCTTGTTAGTCAAAGCCTGGCCTATTTTTCCATCTATCATTGTCAGCATTAATTGGTAGCTTACTTCAATTTTTTGCCCATCTAACTGTAATTTTAATAGCTGTAGTGTTGCAGTTTGGGCCTTGATATCACTAATTGAAATTTTTTTTAGAGTAATTTCATTAAAATGAAAAAAGCGTTTTACCCGCGGGTCGTCACGAGTGCAAAAGTATATATATGGTTAAAAAGAACACTTTCACCTTTCTCCTGGTGGTATACGTTTCTTGTTCCATTTTGTTCCCTAGAAGTTCTATTCCACTAAAGTTGAAATTTGAGAAAAATTACAGTAGTTTCATAAATATTTCATAACGCCCCCAATATTAAACGGTAGGGCTGTGACCACTTACAACAACTAAAGACTATAATCCTACCAACATTATAAAAAGACCACAGGTCATTATCGATGACAGCTTGCGAGTAGTAACCATTTATTTTTGATGAAAAACAAAAAAAAAATACCTCTTTCTGAAATTAAAAAAACAGTTGAGTTTGACAGCATGCCACGCCCACAATTAGCAATAGTTTAACCTAATTTTTTGGCTGCCTTAGTCTGGATATATTAGCTAAATAAGGGCGTTAAAAGCTTAAAAATCGGTGACAAAGCAAATTATACTTTTGGCCAATGAATTTAAAATTTCAGCCACAGTGCAGCGGTTTGTTCAGCGTTTGCACGGATGTGTGCCAACAAACTCATCCACTCTATCCACGCCGCATTATTAGCATTGTAATCTAGAATAACCATGGGCTTCCTTTTTTCAGTTGTGTCTACATCACAAGTATTGTGCATTGTAGACAGAAAAATTACAGCTTTATTTTTCTTTGGAATATATGAGCACAGTGATACATCATAGTGCCATGGTAAGAGTGTCTTAAATATATTTACGCTGATCCCCGACTCACTGGCTGACTGACTGAGAGGCTGACTGATTCTGTAACGCTGAAATAATACACACACATAGCACTCCCTACAAAACTATGCGAAATACACAAACAAAATTTAATCTTTCTCATTTTATACAAACCCACACACAATTTTCTCTGTTCTTTGTTACCGACCAGTGCTGCTAATAAAATCTTCTGAAAATCGACAAGAAAATTTTACCGCTTATAAAACTCGAAAAAATATTACAAAAGGAAACAATTAAATGTATATATATCATTCATATTACGAATATTATTACAGCATTGGTTATTTCTATATATAACAAGTAAGAAAATTATAGTCGGTCTGGACCGACTATACGATACCCTATACCATGCCCTA